>CM031233.1:26734230-27240877 GCA_018340775.1 Taxus wallichiana var. yunnanensis
CTTCGTTCGGATCTCGTTGAGGATAAACTTAGTGACGGAGTTTTCCTCAAAAGTATAGTGGCACCTGCGTTGTTATTACAAGGTGGAAAATCTGAACATCCATATGCCCGTTCGAAATTAATTTTAATCAAATTATTATTGCACCAATGGATGGGAAACCATTTACATGACAATGGAGCAGGAAAATTAGTGTTGGGGTCCGTGAATAGGCGCATATGAGTTATTTTGTAATTTATTTTTTCTAATATCCACATATGACAATTTGTTGGAATAATAAACCCTCTGACCCTCTCTGTAAGTTGTCCAAGCGATCAATTTTCCCACTGTTTGTGTCGACTTGAGAAAGTAATGCCTCGATGTGTTTTTGCAGAGAGGTGCGGTGGGGGTTTGTAGATTGTGAATCCCTCATTCTTTTGATTAAATCCTCAATTTCAATTTTGTTTTCAACTATGTGGGCTGCTAAGAAATCTTCTTGACTACCCAGGAGATGTTGAGCTTGATTGTGGGAGGATGTTAGGAATAACAAGGTTTGGTTGTGGTTGATTCCTCGACCTCGAACTATAATAATAAAAAAGTGTATTCAATTCAAATTTTAATCTATAATGATCATATTTGATGTAATTTTGAGAAAATAATCGTGCTACCTCTTCTCTATGGTGCCATCGTGGATTGGATCTTCCCAGAAACGATCCGGCGATCCTTTGAGCCTGAGATCTAGCTGAATGAAAAAATGCGAGGGCATGGTTAAGCTCTGAAACTTGCGTTTGAGGGAGATAAAATGATAGAGGCTCGGGCCTCTTTTTTATTTATAGCAAACATAATGTGTATGCGTAATGCTTTGGTAAATCCCAAACTTAAGAATTTGAAATGCGACCGCATTATAATAAAATGCGTACGCATTTTTCTTTTTTTTCAGGTTTTTGTCCACTTTTTGGCTCCCCAACTTTGTGCACTTACCCAAGGGTAGAGGGATTTTATATTCATGAGATTTATTCTCTTATTTCTAAGAAACATTATATTATATTTGTTCTAGTTGTTGTTGCTTCTTTCAATCTAAAAATAAAACATATGGATGTTAAGACAATTTTTGCATGGTGATCTTGAGGAGGAAATCTACATGAAGCAACCATAAAGATTTAAGGTTAAAATAAAGAATGATTTGGTGCGTAAGCTGAATACGTCTATTTATGAATTAAAGCAATCACTAAGAATATCGAACTGGTAACTCAACATGTATGTGTTTGGATTTGGGATTGGAAGAAGAAAATATGATATATGTGTTTATTTTAAACAAGAAGGTGAAATTTTTGTTATTATAGTATTGTATGCAAGTGACATGTTGTTAATTGGTAATAATAAGGAAATGATTAGTCACGTTGTGTCTCAAATTTCATCTCAATTTTATATGAATGATCTAGGTGTTAGAAAATTTGTTTTGGGCACATAAATTAAAAAGATTTTGTAAATAGGAAACTATGGTTAAATTAGATGATTTTTTTTGAGATGATATTACGAAGGTTTTAAATGTAGGAAAGTAAAACTTTAAATAATCCATTTCTTGTTGGTAAAAATTTGTTTGTTAAATAATGTCCTTAAATTGAGGACATATCTTATATTCCTTATGCTAGTGCGGATTGGCCATTTGATGTATGAAATGAGTGCATGCTTGCAGTTTGATAATGCTCATGCGCATTGGATTAGTTATCAGATTAATGTCAAATCCTTAAAAGGAACATTAGAATACAATGATGAGAGATCTTGGTATCGTGTGGATATCCGATTATGCAATTTTACTAGGAAATTTGGGTGAAAGAAAGACTCTAATATACATGGGTTTAAGAATCAAGGCTGGGATGGAGATTTAGATATGTGTATATCTACTAGTGGTATGTTTTACAACTCATGGCGATGTAAATTAGATGAGTAAATGTCAAAATGTGTTGCAATTTGGTTTATTTGGCCTTTGTTATAGGGGTGATGAATTAAAAATTGATCCCTCTAAAGTTGAAGTTATTATAAAATTTCCCAAACCCACTAATGCAACTGAAGTTAGAAGCTCCTAAGGAAGTCTAATATTGGATGAAGTTTATTTATAAATTTTCATTGATTGCATCTCCTTTGAATTCCTTGAGAAGTGTGAAATAGGTATTTCAATGGGGAGGCAAGTACCATAAAGCCTTTGATATCTTTATAAAAGAAAAGATAAACATAACTTGAGTCTTAGCACTTCACTTCACGATTTGACAATAACCATTTGAGATTGGCGATCTGAGTTAATATGTCATGAGTGTAGTGTTGATGTAAGAAGAAAAATTGTGTGTTACCATTCTGAAACCTTCATAAGTGTGGTAAGAAATTATCCTACTTATGAAAAGAGTTGTATGCTTTGGTGCAGATTGTGAAAAGTGGAAACATTACTTGATGGGAAAAGAATCAATCATCGAATGAATCATGATTATTTGTAATAACTTTAGTCACAATCAAGCTACTGATAGTCGATGCACTTTACGTAGGATGGGTTTTTGCAATAATTCCACTTTGTGATCGGAGTGCAAGAAGGTATATAGAACAAGGTTGCTAATATGCTTTCTAGACCTCATGTTATTGCATCTATGCTTATTTAACATAGTCCTTTGGTACACGAAATTTATAAGGAACAATATGGTAGAGATGCCAATTTTAAGGATGTCTATGAAGATATAACTCATGGTGAACATGTGGAAGAATTAGACTACGATTTACATAATAGATTGAAATATTTGGATTAGTTTGCAAAATGAAATAACTTACAATAAATTACTTTGTATTCTCCATCTTAAGAAAAAAATACACATGCTATTATATAGCCATAAAAATAGAAAAGTAAATTCCTACAAAGTAGGAAAGTATACTAACAAATAACTCATGTATTGATTTTACCCGATCTAACAAACTAACCAATAAACTATATGGAATATATTATTTACAGTGTATATTAGATTAACTAACCTACTAACCATAACTAATATTTACCATGCAATAAATATTAAACCATAAACATGTGAACACTACAATATTTGTAACATTCCCCCCTTAGTGTGAACATGTGAGAAAAATAATTGTAGTTCTTCTGCAACTTTTCGCCTTTGTGATCATAATTTAGATGGTTTTTCAAGACAAGCAAGGATGGTTTCTTTGGACAACCAACTAATAAGGATGGTTTTCAGGAAATCCAACAACTTCAACAAGGATTGTTTTCCAAGGATAACCAACAACATGCACATATAGATGGTTTTACAAGACAACCAAAAACCAAAATATCACGATGTTACATTTCACCATGCTTTCTGTTCTTCACTATGTTATTACATTAGGGGATTACATAGGAATTTTCTCCCAAGATTAGTTTCACATTACATATTATTGACTGTCGCTGATATGATGTAGAATGGAAATGGAACATTGGTGTCGTTCCCTCCCCCAAATGTGAAATTTCCATTTATGTACACAAAATAGGAACACTTAACACAAGTACACCACACAAAACTAAATTTTTCACATTGAAATCAAACACAACCTGAAAAAAAACTCATAATCGACAAACATACCACCAATGTTGAATGCAGCCCGTCGTTGGCGACTAGCCAGAGGTCCTTTGATTAACTTCCAACATCCTATTTCTCTATCCATCACATTGGATACTTCTAGTGCAACTTCCCCGATTTGGATATGAAGCTCATATTGATTGCAATTAGACATAGGTTACCTCGAAAATGTATCCATCATAGACAATATGTTTTAATTTTTTTTGACAATATTTCAATTTTTTTACAAAGAATCACAAATCTATAATGATTACGACAATGTTAACTTTGAAGATAGATGATATGACACAAAATGATGATTTTGAATCTTATAAATGACACATATACACACTTTTTGAAGGTTTGGACCAAGATGCAATTTGTTACTCCAACATTGACCCTTACGACACTTTATAATAGGGACCAAATAAAAAAAATTAGCACATATATGATGCAAAGACAAAGATAATTACTCTATATTGTCGAATACCAAATGACAACCGACTATGACACTTTTATAAATAATTATTTTGACACATGGCTTGTGAATCTAGAAAATTGATATTGACGCAATATTAACCGAGTTTTATTAAAAAGACTAACTAAAAGACTTAAATTACATTACAAATGACAAAATTAAATACACTATACAAGTTGAGAAATAGTTAACGTGGATAATTGCGGTATTGACAAAAGCATATATTCAGTATAGCAATTGAATTTTGAAGTTGCTCCTGTAGCAGTATCCACACCAACTTTGATGGTTTGATGTGACTCATGACTTGTAAGGGACAATAAATGGAGGCTTCTGCCATTGAGCGAGAGGAATCAAGATTGTACACGTTCTTGTGGTGATCATACGCCTATTTAGTCACTCGGAACACCACGCTGCCCACACCTCTTGCGCCTATGAAAACGCACTGTCTTTCTCCAACTATTCAATAAAAATTGATCATTTTTCAATATGGGTTGCGCTCGTGAAAGAGATATACGATAGCGATGCATGTGGACCACAAACTCACTTTACAAGTTTTATGCTAACTCCTTTCCAAGGTAATGGTCAATATATATAAATTTTCTCTTTACCAAACAGTTCCCCTAGCTGATTACTCAAATCCTCTGCTGAATATAAATCCTTTCCAAATGGAAAATCAGGAACAAGTGACGCACGAGGAATATCAGATACCCACATGCACTCTCGTGATGGAAAAACTTGCATCAGGAAAAGAGACAATGAAATGCAAAAAAATGAACATAGAAAGATGCAGAAAATAGTGAGACGTACACAAGAGGATCTTCTAAAGAGAAATTTGGATTAATATATTAGGCTCTTTGATCTAATGTAGGAGACCCATGCGGATGCACTTGTGGAACGTCAGGTGGCAGAGAAGCCAATGTTGGCGTAGTGAGTAGAAACGAATGGAACAAGAAGATTATTTTTGGTTTGACAGGCTTGTAATATTTATTTGCTAATACCAAATTGCTATTGAAATATACACTAAAAGTTTCTGCACAAATTTAATCTCTCATTACTGGGGACAAGAATACAAGAAGGTGTTCCCCCTTCTTTCCTTCTAATTCTCCTTCGCAGACATGATCTAACATGCTTTGATACCAAATGAAATATTTGGATCAGTTTGCATAATGAAATAACTCATAAAAAATTACTTTATATTCTCCATCTTATAAAAACAATACACATGCTCTTATATAGCCATAATAATAGAAAATCAAATTCCAAGAAGGTATACTAATGAATAACCCGTTTAATGGTTTTATGGGTTTAACAAAATAACCAATAAACTATATGGAATATACTATTTACAACAATATATTAGATTAACTAACCTACTAACCATAATTAATATTTACCATGCAATAAGTATTAAACCATAAACATGTGAGCACTAAAGTATTCGTATAATAGATTACTTTATCATCTTGTTAAACTTTGTATTCTACAAGATGAAAGAGTTCATTTGATTAGGGAAGCACATACTTCTCTTATTTTTGGTCATTTTGGTGTTGGTAAAATAGTTGCACAATTATAAAGATATTATTATTGGCCTCGGATGTATGAAAATGTATCTAAATATGTTAAATGTTGTATTCTTTGTGCCAAAAGAAAGCCTAGTAATGATTCTATAAAATTTGAATTTTATTATGAATCTAAGAGTACAACAATGTAATAACTGAAATATACTAAAATGTAAATGCTAAGTAATTTATTTTGTAATTAAGATGAAATAAAATGAAAGGGGAAAGGTACTTACCTAATTTGGACTTACCTCGCAGTGATATGGGACTGAATAGAGTGATGAAATGGCATAATAGAGTATCACAACGAACCGTAGAATGTAGCAGTGAAGGCAAATATGAATAGACACCCAAAGCACCTAAGGAAGGATAAGGGCGCTTGGGACTCCACAGTATGAAATATGGGTTCCCTAGTTTTGGAAATAGCTCGAATATGATTTTGATATGGTCGTTAGGTATTCACAATACTTCTCCTTTAGTCAGTGGATGTCGCACTTGGTTCACCGATGTCGTTGTCAACCTCCAATGAATAAATCACCTAAAAACCCCCATAAAAACATCAAGACCTTAAATAAAGAAATATGCAAATGAATGGGTCGATTGTCCTCACTGTTATCAAATGGATGAACTTGTGTGATCGAGAGCTTGCACTACATCCGAGACTTGATGTAGTTCTATGTGATTGTGTGTGCAATAATGTGTCTAGGGTTCCCTAGTGCCAATGACGCCAAAGTAGCAGGCAATAGCTAGATAAAGATGTAAAATGGTGGATGGAATAGAATAGACTCCTCTTCCTATGCGGTGTTTATGCGGGAATAGTACCCAAATGCAATCCATTTCTCTATGTAGATAGCTAGCCTTTAGTAGAAATAATCTACCCTTAAGATAATATCTATGTTGTGCTTATATAGGGATCTCTTGTTAAAATCTAAACACTAATGAGCGTACATGCTAACTAGTACCTAGGAGATGAGAGGGAAAATTGTAAAGACCGACCTCAAATGTCCAAAATGAAACCAAGTGTGACAAGATTAGGGCACCTAAAAATCAGGACCGGGCACCCCAGTGCCCTAAGTAAAAGACTAGTGACGACATCAAGTGAGTACTAACAAATAAGACTCCTTGAGACCTGATTGGAACTATGTAAGTGAGTGACAAATGTGCGAGACAAACAACGAAAAATACCAACAAGACAAACAACTGGACTATGTAATGGGTCATCAGTGAATACTTTTCTTATGTAAGATCCATATATAAAACAACATACTTGGTGGTATAATAATAGTAGTAAGTGCATGATTTTGTGACTACTAGTAATATGAAGTTAGGCTTGTATACACCACTTCATGTATTTTCTAGGCCATGGGAAAGTATTTCCATGGACTTTTTTGGAGGCTTTCTTATGAAAAATGAAAACAAGACTATTTTTATGTGGTTGTGGATAGATTTAGCAAGATGTGTATCTTATTTCCCTACAAAAAGTAGATAAAAGATAAGGAGACTACACATTTATTCTTCAACAATGTTTGGGTTCATTTTGGTCTACCTACTTCTATTGTGATCAAGATTCTTGATTTATTGGGAAGTTTTTGTTAGCATTATGGGACATGATGGACACCAAGTTGAATAAAAGTACTAATTTTCATCCAAATATTGATGGGAAAACAAAAGTGGTCAACTATATAATAGTGCATTTGCTTCGAGGATATTGTAGCAAACATCCTAAACTTTGGGATGAACACTTATGTTATGTGCAACATGCTTATAACCATGCCATTCATTCTTCCACATAGAAGTCTCCTTTTGAGACTTGTTTTGGTTATTTTCCTAAGTCACCTTTGGAATTTTCCTTGGACAAGAAACAATGGTAGATGGAAAAAGATGTTGATAAGGAAAAAATTCCATTCAGAAGATACACATGCTTCATCAAGCTATCCAAGAGAAATTGGAAAATATCCAAGCCAAGTACAAGGCTAGGAATGACCAACATTGAGTTGATCATCATTTTCAAGTTGGTGATCAAGTTTGGCTACATATCAATAAAGAGAGACTTATAAGTGAAGGTAAAAATTTGAAACCAATAAGGTATGGACGATTTAAAATATTGGAGAAAATTGGTAATAATGATTTCAAGTTAGAATTGCCTCCATATATATAGATGTATATTTTGTAAATGTTAAAAGATTGAAATTGTATGAGCCACCCATGATTGTTGATCGGGATGAGACTATTCAAGTACCTTCTATTGATGAATTTGCTTTTGAGTTTATTGATGAATTACAAGTATATATTATTCTTGACAGGAGGATGAAAAATTCACAAAGAGGTGATGTTGAGTATATTTATATGGGTTTGAAGGAATGCATCCAAGCAATGAAAGATGGATGGAAATTGGAAGAGTGATGGAATTTTACCCTCACCTACAATCAAAATAAAATTAAATCTTTTGTGGCATAAAATTTCATCAATGGGATGAGTGATTTAGGAGGACCCTCACCGTGAATCGATCAAATAATTTACACAAGTCATGAAATTGCATCCATATGGAAGATCTTGTCAAGAGATTTCTAACACCTTTTGATTAAGGCAAAAAAAACATCACACACATAAGATAGGGCGTGCTGAAAAATTCTCTCCAATTAGAAAAATAAAACAATAGGTTACAAAACAATAAGGTGGCATAATGTGAATGTGACAAGTGGATGAATATGGTGATGACAAGTGGTATAGTTTTTATGCAAAAATTTGGTTTTAGCCTCTGGTCTTCAATGTTAAATGTGGGGGTCACATGATGTGTTGGATGGGGCCCAATAGCTAGTGGGGTCCATTATATTTTAGCAAAGATGGGACCTTGCCACTTTTCTTCACATTGCATTGTATTGGTTACTCCGATAAGCGCTATGGAGGACATTTTTTCTACATCAAGTTCCTAATATTTTTAAAGATCAACGAACCACCTCGGATGAGCTACACTACCAGGGCTGAGTTAAAAACCAACTTAGCAATCTGAGTCACATTAGTCACCGAAAATCTCAATTGACCACCTCTAAGTCACATTGCCAATGAGTCAAGTCAAAAAAACTCAATAACTAACTCATCACAACTACCTCCTCGAGCCTAAGGAAAGTTATATGTAAAGTCGGGTGACGAGACCAAGTGTAGCAGAAACAAAACCAAACAAAAAGTGGTTGTAGCCAAGTATCAACAAATATGCTTGAGCCCTTAAAAGCACCATTTCTTGTTTGTAGTAGCCGGTATGGGATTTCACCCACTAAAAACAAATCAAATATAAAATGAATCCCAAGGTATTTGAACCTCGTATCGATCACGTCCCCACATGGGACTTAACCATTCACCACCTACCTAACATAGCTAATATGATGGAGATTATTGGTTATAAAGTTTATTTTTGGAAATTAGGACACTGAGAGGGGGTGAATAAGTTTTGTTCAAATTTTACCTCACAAAACAATTCACTTAATTTGTATCATCAAGATCAAATCAACATTCACAAGCAGCTAAAAAGAGATATAACACACAAAGACAAAATTTAATGTGGGAAACCCAAACTGGGAAAAAACCCACTAAAACCAAGAACTATCTTAGGACAAGAATGTCTTGTAAATGTTACATGATTTCATGGTTGAGCTTTAACTCAACATGGAGTTAGTGACTCAAAATTTAACCAAACTTCTACTCAATATTTGACAAGCTTCAACTTGTCTGGAAGCTTCAACTCCAAAATTTGGTCTAGCAAAAACTATCCTTTAGTAAGCTTCAACTTATAGGGAAGTAAAAACTCCCCACATGCTAAGATGTAACTTATACTTTATCAGATTTTTGATCACACTTAGTTTGTTGTCTTTAACAACTGATGGTGACCTCTAAATAAGCTCACTCTCTTCTCTTCTCATTTTTGATCCTAATTACCCTTTCTTCGAGTCATCTAATCAACATTGCATCTGTTTCATATTGGGATCACATTCACTAACATCTTCATGTCATGTTTTCACTCATTCTCTTCACCTGATCACAATCAAATCTTTATCATACAAGGTTCAACTCAATCAACCTAATGCAATCTTTATGATACAATATATTCTTCAATCATGTATTCTTAACACAAGTATATCAACTTAGTCTCATACTATATTTTCACTGTAAATCCATCAAATTCTCAATATTTCAACATATGTTCATCTCACAGTATCTCTCGGATCAATCTCATATGTTCATGGAATTATCATTCTCTTTGTACTTCAACATGTATTCATGACACACCCTTTTACAACACAATCTCCTGCTCTCATTGCTTTGACTCTTTCAACACTTCAACATGTATCACTCACACATTTATTTGCAACACACACTTTGTCATATACACTCTGCTCTTACACTCTCAATTGAAACAATTTCATGCTCCAATATGTATATCTCTCCCTATCTTTCTTAGTTTAGTATCATACTAACTCTACACACTTTACTAGAAACATTTTATTTCACACAGATTAGTACTTTTAACCACCTCTTCAAGATCAAAACCATGCCTAAATTATATATTCTATCTCCTTATTTTTGACCTTTCACATTCATATACAAAGATCATTCACATTTTTGTAAGAGATGATTCAATGTAGAAGGAGATAAATATCTATATTTGTAACTTCCCTTAATTTTTCATATGTGCATTTCAATATTTTTACATTTCTACACATACTCAAGACCCCTTCATGAAACTAGGAGCTTATAGGAAAACATGTGGCACCTTTTAATCTACCTTGCACCTTTACTCTACCTTGCACCTTTTCATGTCCGGGTCTCCATCTCAAAACCCGACCATGTAAACACAAGGCCGATTGTCCTTTAATATTCTGCAAGCTCGGGACTTTTATGCATAAATATATGATAATGTAAGAGTAGTTACACTTGAATGGCACATTACAAATGTTCCTTGATCTCCTTTATGAGTTGTTCATGTTTCCTTCATTCGAACAAGACTCTACAACTTCACTTGGGCATCAATTCTAGCTTAGTAACATAACCAACATCACACTGCTTTTTTAGTAACAAAATTGGGTGTGCCAAAAATTTTATGCACTTGAAGCATTAATTTCACTTTTTCAAACTCCCTTTGTTGTCATATAGATCATAGTTGACCATTAAATAACATTAAACTAGCATAGACAAAGAACACAGAGACTAGTTGTTATTTAACACTTTCATGTACTTTTGATACTTTCAAACCCATTCAAGATTAAACATAGGTTCATTTAGCCATTCCTTATAGTTATTTTGGTCTTCATGGAGTCCCAGATCTTCAACAATGAGGAAAAAAATTGAATTTTCTTGTTAGCAGTGTGAGATGATAGAAGAACATGTCTCGAGGATACTATCATAAACTTATAAGTGAATCCTTGATGAAAAGGGTTAAGACTTGAAAATTTTGAAAGATGAGCTCAAAACAAACATAAGATTAAAAAGTTTAGCATTTTTTCAAACCAAACTTGCACAGTCACCACCATGGCCACAAACGAGCTTGCCACACTTCAAAACACTCTGACTTGTTTCAACCTTCTTAGTCCTTTGGTCTCATTCAGTAGACACGTGTCACCATTCCAAAAAAACTAAAAGTGATGGGCTTAAGAAGACTCCATCCTGCAACATAAACCACATTTGATAGAGTTTTGGGTCCACCAACCCCTCTTGTAGTCAACGGGCCCATCCTCACAACCAATCAAAGTTTGACATGGATTTGATCTTCTTATTAGGTGCGTATCTTTGCAAAGTTCTAGCCAATAAGAAATCTCCACACATTTTGCAGCTTTGTCAGGCTATTCTTAACCTTCACTAGCCACTACAAAGAAAGGAAATAAGGAAGCTCTATGCCATTCACAATGTCATACTTTTGATAATCTGTATTTGACCAATGTGAAACATGATCTAATAGGGAAGTTCCACGTTCCTTTTAGATTTTGTAGTGTCAGTCTTCACATTTTCCATCTCTATGTTAGAGTGTAAAGTGTGAGCCAATTAGAAGGCTCCACACATCTACACATTTCAAAATGTCATACCGTATTTCTTTTGTCACAACTTGCTTATTTTCTTCGAATTGCTAGGTGGAACCGATATTTTATCTAACCATGTTTATCCCAAAGACCTAAATTTTGTGAAACCTTTTTACTCGATGTGGAAATGTAACGATGCCAAGTGTTTGTCGGGTTTCGGGAGTGGGGATGAATGAAGCATGTTTAATTATGATGGCCCGCCTTTGATCTAACTCGTTACGTGGACCCAAAATGTAATTAAATCATGCTCATCCTGACCTGTAAAACTTCAAATGGCCATAACTTCCTTCAGAGAGATCCAAATTGTGCAAATTTTGTTTCGTTGGAAAGGTTTATTTGAGTTCTAAAAAACCATACCTCCACCATCTCCAAAATATCTTATATATACTGGAATAAGAATTTAAGACCTGTAAATCATATGAACCAAGAATACCAACCTTCTCCATACCTTCAGTGGACGTCAACCTCACAATCAAGCTTTAGCATCCTGTTGGTCGTCAAAAAGGACTTTGTTGAGAACAACAGTCAGGGGATAGAAAGTCCCTCCTCTTTAATGGGAGAGGTTCCCTTATTTAAAGACCAAGCTTATTTACATATGTACAATGCATAGTTTTAATGTGGAACTTGGATATCATGAAAGTGTTTTAAAATGGAATGGATCATCAATACAAAAGTACAGAGGAATGTAGTAGTGGAAATGAGCAGAAAGGAATTCTCAAGAATTATAGATAATAGAATAATTCCTTATGCATGCCAGAATAAAATTATTTGGAACAAAACCATTTTCATTTGAATCAATAAGATGTTATTGCATGAGACACAAAAGTTCGAAAATAACATCCACAAGAATACAAAGCTTCTTGAAATAATACAGACAAATGATTCAAAAGTATCAATGGATAGTAATGAAAGAACAAGACCATATAGACATGGAAAGAAAGATATTTTGTATTGATTTCTTTGTTACTCCTTACACTTTCAAAAATAAACCAAGTTCTGCCCCACAAAATGGCGTAGAGAGCCCATTATATAACTTTACAAATTAGTTACAATTGGTAACTACTTCTTTTAACTAAAATATTTAGTTAAGGGGATGCTTGACACAAAACCCTCAACTAATTACAATAAGCCTGAATTGGGAAAAATAAGGAAAGGAGAAGCTAGGAGGGAACATGAATGCTTATGATTGGGGAGGGCCCACCGACTTGAGGATCTATTGTCTAAAATTTTTCAATGCTTCTGCTATGTCTCTACCTCGTGGGACCGATGTGTTGGCAGTAGCTTGGGTCCAAGATCCCAGACATTTCTCCATCTCCTTATCAAACTCGGTGTGCGTATGATATTCTTTATTAGCTTCCTCAATGGAAGATTGGAGAGAGCAGATTTCCTTTATCTTCTCTTTGGTCATTGAGTCCTCCTTGAACAGGTTTTCCTTAACAAATGCTCTGAATTGAGTTTTAATTTCCTGCAGGGAGAAAGGAACACCTGAAGTTTCATCATGAAGGTGACAATGGATATCCTTAAAAGTGGATACAACACATGCCTTGAAGGCTTCTCCCTTCTGCCAACTATTCCTCAATTCTCCTAGAGCCTCCTCGAGCACTTTTATTTTCCACTCTACACTGAAAACCCATGACCTTGACAAATTATCCTTGGCATCATCAAAAATTTACTTGTCATCAATAAGTTTTCATCACTCTGTCCCATCAGGCGTAGTTCTACTATGTAGCTTCTCCAAAGTTTAAGTTCTTTATCTATATTTCTAATTGCAGAGGAGAGCTTTTGTTGCAGATTAGTTACCTTCTCATTGATTTTGAAGGCTTCTCCAATGAAATTCAAACCTGCAATGACCATATCATCTACCATGGCTTCCATAGCTCTCCCGTAGATGGAGTACCTGTGTATTTCTTTGATGCTCTAGACTTCATCTTGACTAAGGATCACAGGTGGTGGAAGGGTAGTCAGTGGGGTAGGATCCAGAACTTTATCCTTAGACAACAATGACTTGATGAAACTAGAAAGCACTTGAGCCTGCTCTTCCAGTTGCTCTATAGTCTGCTTGCCTTTTTCTACTCTTCCAATAACCCTGGTCACTGTTTCTTGGAGATTATGTATTTCACTTTCAAGGAGTAGATTCTCCCATTGAGATCCTAGAAAGTTCTAGATCAGAGGCCAGTAAATCTGCTCTACTTTATCAACTTTGGGATTTTCTACCTCAAGAAATTGCTGGCCTTGGGCATCTGTCATTATCCTTGAAGTTGTTTTAGCTCTCTTTACAAGAGCAAAGGATTAGTGCCCAACAAGGCCGCCACAACATCAAAATTAGGCCCTGTCAATCGAGAAGAAGACTTCCTCTTCCTACTATCAACAAAAGGTTGTACCCATGCAAAAGTGGAGGAAGAAGAAGGGGGAGCAAGAGAACCAAGAGTAAGAGAACTCATGGCACTTAAAGTATTTACCACTATTTCCTCTAGTAGAGATGTGAGTGGAGTAGATGAGGCTTCTTGGACAAAGGAATCAATGGTACTTGGAGGCTCAGTGTTATGAATTTCTTGCTCCTTATCCATTGTGGCTTCTGAAACTCCTGCAAGAACTGACACTTCACTATCCTCACTTTCACTAAGAACAATGATGTTCTCTAGCCCAAAAGGTAATTCTGAATGTTTTAGCGGGGATCTTCCTCAATAGGATCCTTTTTGACTTCCTTCACCTTCTTCTGATATACCTAAGTGGATGAGGAAGGGGTGGAGGATGCAGGTTCTTTACTTGATGAAGGAGGAGTTCATGCAGGTACCTCCGAGCTGGGTGTATGTGACTCCTTTATTAGTGTTGAAGTGTCTTTAGAGGAAGACTCTCCAGAATTCTTCCTTAGCTCTCGAACCCTTCTTTCAAACCAGACCTTGGTTCTTACCAGGACAGGGGCTAGGATCTCAGCCAAATCATCTTTCTCCCTTTTGAACCAGTCTAGATCCTCTAAGGGAGTATGCTTGATCACAGTATCATATTCATATGACAATAGGTCTGTGTTGTCATCTTGAAGCCCTTCAGGAATCTGATATAGGTTAAGCTCTTGTATTAGCTGAAGGGAGAATCTGCCATAATGTCTCCGTCTTGCCTCAAAATCATCTATGCAATCAGCCCAATAGTCCTTAGTATCTGCTCTATGGTGATAGTTGATTCTGAGATTCAGCTCAATGAATTTCTTCAAATCAAAATAGGTTTTGGGCCTGAAGAAGTGGATAGTGATGGGGGCAATGGCTCTTTCTATGTTCTGGGCATCCAAAGTTGTTTTGCATGTATAGTTACCCAAAGATATGGGGAAATGTAGCCCAGTGATTTTCTTGTCCCTATAGGTCCTATGTAACTTATCTAATTGTCTACATACCTCAATTAGAGCCATCTTATCATTACAAAATATAGGGAGCTTGAGAGGAGTGCTCTCATAACCAACTAACCTGATATATGAAAACCTTTTGAATTGAATGAAGAAAGCTCCATACTTTTCTATCAGGTTCATGGCTTCATAAGAAAATCTTCTAGTAGTATAACTCTCTAGAAGCCTCACAATATACATGGTGAAAACATCATTCACCCTCCTGAAGTTGTGATTTCTAGTGTCAAGGGTGAACTGAGGGCAGTAAGCATAGATGGGATCACCCTTCTGAGCCTCAATGTATGTGAAACCAAACCACTATCTGGATGCTACTAGGGTATACATAAGATAAGAAGTCATGTAGAACTTCTTGGTTTGATGTACATTAGAAAGCTGCTCACAAATTCATGCAGATGATCACTGCCAAATTGATTTTCTAGGTACCTTCATAGACTATGTTGATGAGCGGGCACATCCAAAAGTGGAACTCACTGGTATAGTGTAAGCCCATGACACGAGCTAATAGGATGATGAAGTCAGATAGTTCTTCGTTGAAATCAGCCCTAAACAGAGCTTTAGAAAGCCGAGATGCCCCTTTCTTAGGGTTCTTCAACCACGAATTTGCTACCCTTTCCTTGTATTTCTCACTATCTTGATCGAAGAGAGCTTGTGCTTGAGTTTGAGAGATTACCACAGAATTGTCCATTTTAGGGATCCGTAGGGTAGCGAAAATGGTGGCAGCATCAAGTTTAGCGATTAGCTCCCTATGCACATTTGTTAATTCACTCATGTCGGGGTTGAAGTGAGCTCTACAGGTGAGTACAATGTCAGCACACTATACCAAGATAGGGAAACCCGAGAGCGAATGCAAGGCCACTGTCATTAATCATTTGCGCCATGGGGGAGGGATTTGGGTCAGTCACTGGTCCAAAATCACCAAAATCTAGGTGTCGAACCTCACTTGTCTCGATATCGGGAACGGAAGACTCGAGCAGAGAGAATCCTACTCTTGAAACTTGATCTTCATACTGACAGTGTTTAGAAAAATAACCTTACAACTTGAATCTGCGATGAAAATGTAGGGGAAATGGGGATGCGAGCAGACGGTTTCAATTGCAAGGGTATGAGTGAATGGCAAAGTGAGAAAGTAGTGTGCAAAATGCATAGAGGGGAGTCCCATTAAATAGCCGTTTTAGGAGAGAGAAGGTTATAAATGTGCATTAAATTCATATGCACCGACTCAAAAGGCAAGCATCGGGAAGAGTGGAAAAAATTAGCCTAGATGGCCTTTGGTACATTTGGGACATGAGGGACGTGAAAGCGCGATTCAACCGATGTGGGCGATCGGGAACAAAATGCTCAAACGATTTTGGGACAAGTAAGACCAAAGTACGTGAGGGACTTGATGCAAATGATGCGAGGCAATCGGGAACAAAAGCCCGAGTGAACTTAGAATAGTTGGAACAAAAATTCCGACAGGGCCGCAATTGAACAAATTTTCAGGGAAGCGGGTGATCGGGAACAGAGAGCCCATAAGAACTTGGGATACATGGGACAAAAATGTCTGATAGACTCGTAAATCACTCAAATGACTCAAAAAACGTGAAATTTTCTTAACTCCTCAACTTTTCTCTTCACTAGAACATCATAAAAGGTGTTAACTCAAATTTTCAATTTTTAGCTTTCGAAAGAGGGGAAATTTTGAGAGGACAACAACTGGCTCTTTCTGGGGATGACTTGACACCTTCTAAGAATGGGACAAGGCAAGAACTCTCAGAAAACTAGGGGAAGAAGACCAGTGCCTTATCCATTGGGCCATAGAGTCAAAAAGCAAACCAACAAAGAAAACACGCCAAAACAAGAAAAAGGAAACACACAAGCAAGGAAGGAGACACACCCTATACATAATATACAAAGGACTTCCTACTCACCTAGAACTTAAACAATTTCAGGTACTGCCCACTATAAGGAAGTGGAAGAGAAGAACCATCCATGTAATCAAGGTAGAAATAATTCTCACCAACAAAGTGCCTGATCTTGAAAGGTCCGAGCCAAAGAGAATCAAACTTGCCATGGCTTCCATGAGGTTCATGTCTTTTATCCCATAGCAAAACGATGTCTCTGCAACTTTGAAATCCCTAGACCTAGCCTTCTTGTCAAACAAGGCTTTTACCTTCTATTGGTGAGAATATATTCTATCAGCAACCTATGATCTGTCTTCATTCAATTTATGAAGATACATGATCCTTTTATCTAAAGAATCATTGAAGTTGGTGTCTTTAATGGCCTTCATTAAATGCAAGATTGATAGCTCATCATATCGGTAATTGAGCTTCCACACCATATACTACTTGAAAAGGGGACATCCCAATAGCCCTTTTAGGTGTAATTCTGTCTGCCCAAAGAGCATCATAAAATTTCTTGTGCCAATTCCTCTGAGATTCATTAACCAATTTCCCCGATTATGGCCACCGATTTTTGTTTGTTGATTCTACTTGCCCATTCCCAGGGATAATAATCAAGAGTGAGCTAGGAGATGCCATATCCATAACAAAAGTCCATCATCTTAGTTGAAGAAAAATTTGAAGCATTATCAGTCACAATCTTGTTTGGCACACCAAACCTTACCAAGATGTTTTCTTTGATAAAATTACATACTACTTGATAGTACTCTTTCTTGAATGGCTTCTACCCCCTTAGTAAAATAATATGTGGTAGTCAATACGTGGGTATGTCTAGAACTTGAAGAGGAATTAAGTGTTCCAATAAAATATAAACCCCATTGTTGAAAAGACTCTTCAATCATGACTAGCTTAAGCGGTAAGGCAGCCAACTTAGGTCTGCCAATAAAGGTCCGACAAGCTTCACATTTATCAATCCACTTTGATGCATCTTTGAACAAGGTAGGCCAATAGTATCCTCGCACAAAGAATCTTATGAGCACCGACAGGAGATGAGTAATGGCCTCCACATGGTTGATCATGGAAAGTGAAAGAAGCTTCCTCTGTTGTTCCTTGTCCACACATTTTAGAAATCTTCCATCCATCCCATGCTTGAACAACGCATTCTCCCACAATACATATTGGGCTGATCTTTACTTAATAGTCCTTTTCTCCTTGGTAGTTAAATGAGAGGGACACTCTCCATAGGTGAGAAAATGTGTGATATTAGCATACCGTTCATCAATTGAGCCGAAACAGAGCACTAGGAATATCAACCTCATCCCTAGGTAACTCATGGCCAACTCCTTCAAATGATGAGTTCACACAAGCCTTTTCCACGGACTAGTTTGGTTGGTTTGATGTCAATATCATATTATTGAACCTTTTCCACCCAGCCCTCTCTTGATCCAAACTCTTGTTGCGTGAGAATAGACTTGATAGTTGTGTCGAGCACAAGTACTTATGGAGTGAGAGTTAAGAATATAAAAATGAAATCGCTTGTGACTTTAACCACCGCAAAAGCATGTTTCTCTATCATTGTGTATTTTAACTCATAATTTTTAAGAACGTAGCTCATAAATGCAATTGGGAGTTCATGATCATTAGAATCTTTCTGATTCAAAACAATAGCCAGGGTGTTATTTGTGGCATAGCAATAGATAATAAAATCTTTGCTAAAATTTGGACATGCTAGGATAAGAGTTCTAGCAATATCCTTTTTAATACCTTCAAAGGCTTCTTTCCCTTCTTAAGACCAACCAAATTTTTGTTTTCCTTTCATCATTTGGGAGATATTAAAGGTTAGCTCTGCAAAATCAGGATGAATCCTCTCGAAATTTGATCTTTCCGAAGAAAGAATGCACTCCTTATTACTAGTTGGAAGAGGAATCATTGAATGGCTTGAACTCGCTCGGATCAATTTTGATGCCATATTTAGAGACAACATGTCCTAACAATTTTCCCTTTGTAACACAAAAGACAAATTTCTTAGGATTCAAAGAAATTCCATGTTCTCTGTACTTCAAGAGAACTATTTCCAGATGCTGAAAATGATCTGCTCTAGTTTTGGAAAACACAGTTAGGTCATCTAGATATACAACAATACATTTCCCTTTTAAACTTCCAAAAGCCAAATCCATAGCTCTTTGGAAAGTGGCACCAACATTAATGAGTCCAAAAGGCATCCTCTTATAGGCAAAAGTACCCTAAGGGATGGTGAAGGTCTTTTGATGATCTGTGGTATTGAATTCTACTTGATTATACCCTGAGAAGCCATCAAGCATGGACAACATTTCAGACCCCGTAACAACTTGCAAGACTTGATCCATCATGGGAAGAGGATAGTTGTCCTTCAAAGAAGCTTGATTCAAATTTCTGAAGTCAACATAGATACGAATCTCACCATTTTTCTTCCTGACAGGCACAATGTTGGCAATCCATGTCAAATGGTGGATGGGAAAAATAATTTTGGCTTTCAACAACTTTTGTATTTCTTGAAAAATAGTGTCAGCTATTTTGGGATTGTATTGCCTTTGCTTTTTCTTGAAAGGTTTAATCCTAGGTTTGAGAGGGATGAAATGCTGCATCTCCTTTGGTTGGAAAGCTTTTAGATCCTCATATGAATATGCCAGAACATCCTTATACTTCTTTAAAAGGTTGATTACCCTCTTCTTTTCTTTTGGTGTACAACATTTTCCAATGTTCACAAGCTTGGGGTCAACAAAACTCCCAATATTAGTTTTTTCATACTCAACAAATTGTTGTGATCTAGTAGAAGCTTTAGACTTAACATACCTATCATGCTTATCAAAAAATTCTTCTAAACTCACCAGCCCTTTTGGAATCTTGTTACCTTTGAGTTTGATACACCCATCTTGATCTATTTCCTCTTTGACATCCTCTTCATTGGAAGACACACTCTCACGAGGCAAATTGTCACTTCCTTCAAAGTAAAATTGTTCAAAGTTATCCTTGAGCTCTAAGAAAGAAATAAAATGCTGATCATCATTGAAAAATTGCCAGTTACTTGCGTTATCAGGTACATTGTGCCTATGGATCATCTCAATGGTAAACCTATCTTAAGAGAAGTCAAGATGAGGTATCAAAGCCACAATCCCGAGATAGCTAGTGAATCGGCCTTGGTGTTCTTTTTCCTAACTGCTTGAATGGAGGAGGCATCAAGGAATTCAATAGAATCCCAAACCTGATTCCTGTAATGCTTCAACCTTCTATTCTTTACTTGAAAAAGGTTTCTAACTTGCTTGACAACTAGTTCTCGCATCTCCACGAGCTAGAAGATTCTTCACACCTTTTTCTTTTGCCACATTAAGCCCAAGAATGAGAGCTTCATACTCTGCTGTATTATTAGTATTTTCAAATTGTATTTTGAATGAGAAAGGATGAAATTTTCCCTTAGGAGACACCAATACTACGCCAGCTCCAAAACTAGCCGAGGAACAACTTCCATCAAATTCTAAATTCCAAACCCCATTAGGATCATGAATTACTCCTTGGGAAGTGTTGGTTTTCAAAAAGGAACCTCAAGAAGAGCAACAGTCAGGGGACAAGAAGTCCCTCCTCTTTAATGGGAGAGGTTCCCTTATTCAGAAATGAACCTATTTACACATGTACAAAATATGGTTGCAATATGGAACTTGGATATCATAAAAGTGTTTCCTAAATAGATCACCAATTACAAAAGGATAGAGGAATGAAAATGTGAAAATAAGCAGAAAGGCACCACCCAGAATTATAGATGACAGAATAATTCCTTATGCGTGCAAGAATACAGTGAATTAAAATAAGATCATTTGTACCCACATTAATAAGATGAAATCAAAAGACACACAGATTCTACAAATAACATCTACAAGAATACAAAGCTTCTCAGCATAATGTAGATGAATGATCTAATTATATTTAATGGATAGCTTACGAATAAAAAGGAATCGGATAGACAAAGAATGGAAATCCTTCTGTATTGATTTCTTTATGATTTCTTTACACTTTTACAAATAAGCCAAGTTCTCCCCTTAAAAATGGCGAGGAGAGGCCATTATATAGTTTACAAATTAGTTATCCTTGGTAACTACTTCTTTTAACTAATGTTTAGTTAGAGGGCTGCTAATCGCAATTACCCCAACTAATTACATTAAATCCGAGAAGAAAGGAAGAAAAGAGAAGAAACAGGAGAAGAAGACAGGCGATCACGACTGAGAGGGGCCCACTGACTTTAGGATCCGCTGTCTAAATATTTTCAATGCCTCTGCTATGTCTCTGCCTCGTGGGACTGATGTGTTGGCAGTGGACTGAGTCCAAAACCGAGGCACTTCTCCATTTCTTTGTCAAATTTGACATGAGTATGATAATCTTTATTCACCTCCTCAATAGCAGACTGGAGAGAGCAGATCTCCTTTATCTTTTCTTTGGAAATAGACTCCTCCCTGAACAAATTCTCTTTGACAAAAGCTCTGAATTGAGCTTTGATTTCTTGTAAAGAGAGAGGCACACCAGAAGTCTCATCATGGAGATGGCAATGTATATCCTTGAAGGCAGATACAACTAGAGTCTTGAAGGCCTCACCCTTCTGCCAGCTATTTCTTAACTCTCCCAAAGCCTCCTCCAGCACCTTGATTTTCCATTCCACGCTGTATACCCATGACTTTGACAAGTTATCTTTTGCATCATCGAAGACCTTGCTTGCCATCAAAATATTTTCATCAGCCTGTCCCATAAGGTGAAGGTCTACTATACAGCTGCTCCAGAGTTTGAGTTCTTTATCTATATTCCCAATAGTGGAGGAGAGCTTCTGTTGCAAATTATTTACCTTCTCATTGAGTTTGAAGGCTTCTCCAATGAAATTCAATCCTGCAATGAGCATGTCATCCACCATGGCCTCCATAGCCCTTCCATAGATGGAATACTTGTGCATATCTTTGATACTCTGCACCTCATCTTGGCTGAGAATCACAGGTGGTGGAAGAGTAGTCAGTGGGGTAGGATCTAAAACTTTGTCCTTGGACAACAGCGACTTGATGAAACTTGTAAGAATTTGGGCCTGCTCCTCTAACTGCTCTATGGTTTGTTGTCCTTTCTCTACTCTCCCAATGACTCTAGTGACTATTTCCTGAAGATTATGGATCTGTTATCCCGTAAAATTGACAAGGAAATTTTACCGATGACCATACCGAAAATTTTGTTCCGATCCCTCGTTAGGGATCCCTTGTGTTCGAAATGTTGTAAAATCCCTTCCCGGGAAATCTAGTTTTCGAACTTAGTCTTTTTGAGCCTTTTTTGGCTGGGCGCATGAAATTGCTTTGCAACACTAACTTTTGATGCGCCCCCTTAAAAGCCTTTGGCGCATGGTTTTCAATGTCAACACAACTTTTCATGCGCCAAAGAATGTTGAACCTTCCCTGCGTGCGCCAAGGCGCATGCGCTTGTGTTGGTACAACTTTTGTTGCGCCACTCTTTGGTGCGCCAAAGGGCGCACATAATCTTAGTGCAACAAAAAGTTTTGGTGCGCCAAAGGGCGCACATAACTTCATGTCGACAATGCTTTTGGTGCGCCAAAGGCGCGCTTTGTCTCCTGTTGTCAAATACTTTCGTGCGCCAAAGGGCGCACGCTTTCTCCTGTCGACAGCAACTCTCATGCACCTTTTAAAAAGTGGGTGGCGCATTTATGACCAGCTTGTCTATATATATGTGTTGTGCACCCAAATGTCATTTTCACTTTTCGCTGAGCACGTGATTTTTCTGAGCCTGTCAGCCCCTGCCTCGTCGTTTTCATCGCCTTGTGGACCCGTTCCCGAGCTTTTGCTATTTATCCAGGTATGAGGTGTCTTTCTCTCTCGTGCGTTTTGTGTTTTCAGTTCTTGGTGTGTTCTTGGTCTGGTTTTAGCTTGCTAGTTGGTTTTGAAATATAAATGTGTTGGCCTAGCCTCCTCCGTTTGCTGTCTGCCCCCCCATGCTATCCTTCCTCTTTCCAGATCTGCTGGAGAAGGACGTTTTCTTGAAACAGTGGTTGTGGCCCTCCTGATCTAGATCATTTTATCTACCCCACTGAGCCTTTCAAATAGGAACGAAGGAGTAGAAGGAACCTACATCATGTAAAACCCCCTTTGAGAGTTTAGTTCTCTGTTTTCCTCCTTGGCGCATCTGTCACCCCTGCAACATCATGAACATTTGCGCCCCTTTGGCGCATCTGACCGCCTTGTAATCTGCAACATCCCTGCGCCAGAGGCGCACCCAGCCTGCTTGTTGCATCATTAACCTCTGCGCCCTTTGGCGCGCCTCTTTCACATGCTACAAGTGTCAAATCTCGCGCCCCTTTGGCGCGCCATCCTTTTGTGCTGCATCACGTTTCCATGCGCCCATGGCGCACCCAGCTTCCATGCAACACAAGCTTTATCTGCGCAAGTATGAAGCTATAAAGGCGCAGGCGCATCCCCGATTGCAATAACATTATGTTGTGTAAACTCTTCGTGCGCCGTGCCATATCCCTTTGGCGCACGAAAAGTCAATGTTACACGATCCATTCATGCGCCGAAGGGCACACCAAATCCCAATGCAACATGAAAATTCCATGCGCCCTTTATAAAATGCAATCTAAAACATCCATGCGCCATGCGCCTTATCTATTTGGCCTGCAAGTTGCAATTTTCATGCGCCCTGCGCCCTGAGCCTTAAAATCTCTAACTCTTTCTTCTGCTGACATTCCAATGGAAGATCAAATGGCTAATTCAACCTTTTTGGATTGGGTCTCGCTTCTTCTTCATGCAGATCAACAACTGAGTTCGAAGAACATATGTCTACATCCAGCAAGAGACCCACCAAACCAAGAGGAAAGGCTAAGCTTACAGAGGAAGAGATGAAGTACAAATATCAAAGGGTCAGGATGCCCGAATCACAGGCTGAATGCAGTATGGATGTCAGAGACTCAGAATTGGGTCACATTGACATGGAAGAATTCTGGGTTAGAACTCAGAAGGTTACAAGAAGTCCATGTGGATGGACAAATTAATAGGCAGTGCCTTGCACTTCGCCGAGGAATCCCCGCAGGTGCCATCAACAATGAATTCATGATGGTGATTGCACAATCTTACAACAAGGACACAAGATGTGTCGAAAACAGCAAGGGCGAGGTAGTCATAAACCTCACTGCCTGTCATTTTGAGATAATACTCGGCATCCCTCACCACCGGCACTTTGTGGCCGTCAGCCAAGAAGAGTGCATCAAGGCCTGGGAAGATAATGAAGACCAATGCATGCAACTAATGAACGAAGTCTACTTGAAAAACAAGAAGGTGGTAACCCGGTGGCCCCAGATTATCCACCGCAGTGATTTCTCAGAAGAGCTCAGTGATACTATTACTTTCCTGAGCAGAGTCTTCGGACTTTCTGACGCCCACTACTTCCATAAATGGATGCTGAGGTACTTGGAGACAATGAATAAAAATTTGCCCGATCAGCGCTTTTGCTGGGGGGAAATAATAAGCAGCACCATCTCCGAGCAGCTACAACAATTCGCCACAACGGGAGTGTTCCATATGAACTCCTACGTAGTCTACGCTGCAGCATCGGAGAGGGATTATCCAGGGCTAAACCGAAGTGGAATTTGGCCTCAGGTCAAAATATATGAATATTATCCAGAACTGAGGCTGGAGAATAGCATCCCTCAATTCGCCAAAATTAATGATGCTTTCTTCTATCACATCATTTTCCTGTTGAGGCCAAATCTAACTCATGGTCGCACGACCAAAAACATTGTGTCAACCGTGGAGAAGTGGGGGGCCCTGTTCACCCAGTTTCCCACATTTACCTATATGAGGGCGGTCAACTTCTTGGGTGAGCCAACCAGGCTACCGAGGTATGCTGGACCTAAGCTGATTCTACTAGAGCTATCAAGACAGCTGGTCACATACCATGAGAAATGCCTCAAAAGAAAGAAGGGCGGAACTCCTTTCCCCCTCACAGTGGGCCGATACACATGCTCCACCCATCACAAGGCGAAGGAAATGTTCGCAGAGCTGGAGTTGCTCAATTTGAAACATGACTTCCCAGCCAGGCCTACCTTTGACCCAAGGGGCTGCCTGCCAAGAGCTAAGCTTGATCCGATCCATGTCCCTCAAATTGAGGATATTTACATTGACGTCATCCACGAGGTGGAACTCAGAAGAAAGGATCATTCTCGCTTAGCATTGACGGAAATTATCCAATACGGAGTGGCCATTGTCCCCAAAGGCTTCCAAACAACAGAAGATGAAGTGGACAAGGTGTATAATGACACGGAAGGGGATGATTGGCCCTTCCCGGCCATTGACAGAAGCAAGGCTCCTCAAACAATTGAGGAGAGGGTCAAGGAGACTATGCGCAGAACAGAGCACTGGTGCCGCATGAACGGGCTGATCTACCTCGGGGTAGATTTCACAACCTCCCCATTGGGCAATGCACCTCCAAGGTCCAAGAAGCAGCTAAAAGGCAAAGGTGTAGAAGGTGAATCTAGCACCATTTAGGAAGAAGCCCCTGAAAGTCCTCTTTCCACAGCGCCTGAACAGGTAATAACTCTGGATTCGCCAGAGAAAGAAGCGGCAGGGGATAGTCCCATACGCCCATCCACTCAGGATGTCGGCATTGCTACAACCACAGAAGTCCCTTCTATCCCTTCTTCTTCTCTTCCTTCCCCTCCTCAAGTGACTCACGCGACCACCCCTTTGGTCGCGTCCTCTGTCCCTTCTTCTACTCTTTCCCCCACCTCTTCGTCTATCTTCTCCTCCCTCGCTGATTTATCTTCTTCCATTTCTTCCCTCATTTCCGGGCTCCCTTCCCTTCCTTTGTCTTCTGCAGCTGCGGTTTCCCTTCCTCCCGTGGACACTTCTTCGGCTATGCTTTCAATGCCGCCGCCGCGTGTCTCCACGTTTTTCCCCTCTTCTACTGTTGCTCCCTCCTCCTCTGTCTCTGGTCCTTCTTCTATGGGACCAGCCTGGATCTCTCAGCAGCTGGGCCAGCAAAAGAGGAAAGTTCCCATCACTCCGATGGACTTTTCAGTAATTCCAGCCAAAGGGGCAAAGAAGCAAAAGCCTGTAACATGCTTCTCTCAAAGTGCTGCGGGTGAGAGAGTTATGGAAATAGCATACCCTGATCCCCTCAAGGAGAAAAAAGATCTGTCTCTGACAGATTTTACTGTGACTCAAGTCACAATGGGGACGTCTTCTGAAAGTCTCCAGGGGGAAGCTCTTTCCGCAGTCGATGCCCTCTGCAAAAAGCTTCAAGAAATAAAAGAAGAGAAAAGGCTACTGAAGGAGCAGAACAAATATCTACTTCAAGCCTTACAGAAGATGGGTAGTGTACCTCCCACGACTGCCGCCGAGACTTCTGAGCTTCTCAGCCAGGAGAAAATCAATGAATATTCAAAGATCGGCGAGCAGGGTATGGCCGTTTCTGCTTGGAGGAGCCAGATCCTCAAGGACAGTGAAAGAGTGATCGCCGAGTATGTCAATTCATATCTAAACATCAGAAAGGCGAACAAGGAACTCCAAGCATTAGCGGGTCCCATATCAGAAGAGCTAGAACATGCTAGACTCCAACATGAGACCTTTCAACAAATGTTCGACTGTTCAGTCGAAGATCTGGTCAAGTTCGAGTTTTCGGCCATCCAAGGGCCCTCAACAAAACCATGTCCACTCTGGACTATCGGATAGATCAGCTGGAATTTGTTCTGGAAAAGATAGACAAGGTGAAGGAAGAGGCCCTGGATGCGATGCATCAAATGGAGTGAATTGTTCTTAACATGTCTCCAGGGCTGCTCACTCCTTCCTTTATCATGAGATCAGCTGATGAAACTATCCGGATCTTCAAGGAGATCACTTCTCAAGGAACGGGGCCAGAGGTCACATTTGACACTGAATCTATCAACAACCTGCTGGCCTGTAGGGACTTCATCGGGTTCCTCATCGAGGCGGAGAAAGATTATTCTAAACTCCCAGAAAAGCTCATAGATGAGCGGGAGACTTGCGAAGCAATCAACGAACGGCACAAGGATCCATCACAGGATCAATTTGGGCCCATGATTAACAAGTTTTTGGAATACCGCGCTCAGTTCCACATATCATCTCCTGAGCAGCATCAGAAGTAGGCAACCCCCTTTCGGCCGCAGGATGACGATGACGAGTAGCTACTTTTTTCTTCTTCTTCTTCTTCTTCTTCTTCTTCTTCTTCTCTCTATTCTCCGACTTTCTTGTTGAAATGTCTAAAGTGTGTTGGCACAAATGATGACATCATCCATGTTGCATCATGGGATGATGTCATCCATCAAGTTGTCAAAAGTCAACATGACTTTTAGATATTTTGTAAATATCTTTGTAAATAGGTGGTTGGCTCCTTTTTGCCTTCTTTCCTTCTCCTCTCTTCTATAAATACTGGAATACTTGTTGTATTCGGGGTGAACATTTTTTAGATGAAAATAGAAGTGAGGAGAGAAAGACTTTGAGCTTTCTTGTAACAGAAGAAAACAGTAATACAAATATTAAGACTTTGTGCTCAATAGCTGTGTTATGCATTAGATCTTCCTTACGTTAGATCTGTATGTGTTTAATCTGTTGGATTCATATCTACTTTTCTGTCATTTGCTCATCAGTATTGCTTTGTTTATTTATGCAAGTAGGTTTGGCTCATGCATACTACCAACCCAAAAACATAAATCTTCCTCCGACCTTTCGCTTTGAATTCATTTTTTTTCTTCCTTCGGCTCTGTTCTTTCTCTTTTCCCCCTTTCATTCCTTTCTTTTCGCACACAAACACTCTACTAGGATGAGATCCCAAACCCCCAAGGCGTAATCTGTGAGACTTCCATAGATTCCTGCGCTGTAGAATAGCAATAAACCAGCCACTTTGCTTTGACTCAAAGAGGGGCTAAGCCCCGCACACTGTTGGCTCGTCCTATCCATAGATCTGTCTGTGATGATTTTCGGACCAACAGCTTTTGGCATCCGGGGGATCGAATAGATCTGTCACGATCTACGATGGTAGTAAGATAAAAAAATCGAAAAATCGGAGGATTGCTTTGCTGCTTTGCAAATCTGAACTTTTGTTAAAAATCTAAAAATTTGCAAAAGTGCTCAAATCAAAAATTTTTCTTCTGAGAGTCATAGATCTGGTCCAGTTAAAGATCTTTAGTTCGCTGAGTTTTTGAAAAAATCAGTATTTTGCCATAGATCTGAGTTTTTGACTGTTTGCAAAAAAGTTTGAAACCCTCTAAAAAAGTTAAAATCAGATCAGAAAATCAGCTTACTAATCTTCCCCGCCGTCTTATCCTCGTTGTAATTTGTCATTTAACCGTAATCGGTTTTACAAGAGGATAGCTTTTAAATATCTAGAAAAGTGCTTGCTGCTGGTTTTTGTCAGAAAAACCAAAAATCAGCAAGTACAACCAAAAGAAAGTTTGAATCTGCGCCATAACATTACAGATCTGGAAGGAACACCGGTGAGTGAACCTTTACGCGCAAAGAGAGAGCCCGTGGAGAAGCTGATCCCACTTTCGATCTGCTTCAAAGGCACAATTTCAGCGTAACACCAGCACGTTTTTCAGCACTAAGCTTGGCTAGCCGGTCATCCAGGAGTGTCTCACCTTCACGAAGAAAAAGTCTTTTGTAGGGGGCATCCACATCCCTTTGTAGTGCCTTGCTACTCAGCGGAACTACACTTCCAGCTCGTGTTCTCTTTCCGGCTTTTCAAATGGCGGTACCATGGGGAAACGCGATGGGTCCTTTGGCTTTACCACATCCAGTTCACGCGCTCCCTCACGGAAATCGAAAGAATTTTCCTAAATTCGATGGGAGCAAAAATCAAAGCACAGATTCCCACATATCTACATTCATCATGTCATGCAGTATTTTGGATGTGACCCACGAAGATGTGTCGGTTCGCCTTTTTCTGGAAACCCTACAAGGACCTGCAGCTGAATGGTTTCAGCATTTGCCGGCCGGGTCTATTACCAGTTGGGCCACCTTACGGATGTTTTCAAGATGATACAAGCCTTCAGAGGATGCATTTGCATTATTATCATGGATCACTCACCTGAAGAAGGAGGCGAATGAGACCATGCATGATTTTGTCGCCCGATTCAATGCACTAATCAACCGTGTCCCTGTTGCCATGCTTCCAACGCCGGAAAATCAAAAGTGTTTCTTCGTAAACGCTATGAGCTCAAAAGTTAGTTTCTTGCTCCTTCAGGAACGAGTTGCCACCTTGGTTCTCGCCCAAGCCACTGCCATTCGCATAGAGGATAATCTGATAATATCCGGTGAATTAAAAAAGGAATCAGCCAAGCCTAAATCTTTGGGCCCTTCGCCCACCACTTCGTCTGATCCAGCATTCCAAAAGATGGCAAACGATTTGCTCGCATTAAAGAAATAGTTGGCCCAGGCCTCTCCTAGTTCCTCATACCGGGATATTCCGCGGAGGAATTTCGTTCCTAACAATGTTTCACAAAGACCGCGCTTACCTACAGCTGCTCTGCGGTTGGCGCTTGAAGCTCCTCCGGTCAATGCTCTGGCCGAGATTGAAGAAGAAGAGTAGTATTATGAAGAACCTTCGTCTCAAGGCGAAGATGATCAAGATGTCGGTGAACCGACTGGTGACTCTACTATCGGGTATATGGAATTCGATGAGGAAGAATCTAATGAAGAAGAGGGTACTCAGGGCTACACAAGCGGGCAGTCATATGCTGTTTTTACTCACTCACAAGGAAAAGAAGTGGAAGTTGCTGCCCATGTCCAGCAGGAGAAGGCCGTGTCAAACGCACCTCCAATCATTGCTAAAAGAGGTAATCCTCTTCCTGCTCAACTCCCTGGCAAATCTTTTACAAAGAAATATTTTCCCCCTATCTCTCCTCCAAATCAGTCCTCTCACATTCCTACTAAGACCACCAATCCTATTCCATCATCGCGAGGTGAGGGACTCATTCCTTTACCAACGCAACCCTTGGCCGCGTTTGATATTATATATCATGCAAAAAGACCAAGATCCAAATTTCTCGTTTGAGTATCTTCAGTCAAACCCCGAACAGCTTGTAAGATTGACTAAGTATATCCAAAGTCAAGCTGTTATATCTAATCAGGTTTCCCCAAAAGGAATCCTTTCCACTCCCCCTGAATCCCATATAAATGTTGCTTCAACATCTGCGTCAGGCAAGATAGAACCTTTCTATCTCTCTCTGCTGATCAATGGTCACAAGCTGAGTAATTGCATAATTGATTCCGGGGCTTCTGACAACGTCATGCCGGAAAAAGTCGCCCATGCTTTGGGCCTCACTCTTACCAAGCCTTTCGGCAGATGTTATTCTTTGGAAACTAAGCAAGTTCCGTTGGTTGGCCAAATCAAGGATGCGCAATTTGCATTTGCGGCTTTCCCAGATAAAAGAGTAAAAATGATAGTCCTCGTTGCTGACATTCCGGCAGCATATGGAATATTGCTGGGAAGAAGTTTTTGCAGCGAAGTTGGTGGAGAAATTCATATGGACTGGTCCAAAGCTAGAATTCCAGTCAAAGGCGTAATGCAAACTTTGGAGCCGGAATCCCAAAAGAAGTACTTGGTCACTAGCTCTGAAGACCCCAAAGCTCAAATCCTTTTTGAATCATCAGGGATGGGGAATTACTTCTTATCTACCGAGACGGATAAAACGGGTGTCCTCGTTCAGAAGGAGATCTTAATAAGATCTGGACATTGCAATTCGATGGCAGCTGCGCAACTAGTGGATGTGGCGCTGGGGCCGTGCTGATATCTCCTGAGGAAGAAGTCATTCCTCTCTCTTTCAAATTGCAGTTTTTCAACACTAACAATACTGCTGAGTATGAATCTCTCTTACTCGGTATGCAAGCCGCAAAAGAAAGAGGAATTAAAAATTTAAAAGTACAAGGTGATGCTGAGCTAGTTGTAAATCAGGTCAAAAGGATTTACCAAGTGAAGAATGAAAGGCTCAGACATTACCGTAATGCAGTATGGGACAGCATCGAAGAATTTGATGCTTTTTCAATAGAGGCGATTCCAAGAGCCCAAAATGACATGGCTGATTCATTGGCTGTTTCAGCATCTCTCATGCTCCCACATCCAGGTTTGAAAACGAACAAGTACACCATTGAGGTGGTTTTCCGCCCGAGCGTGCCAGATAATTCTCAGCATTGGCAGGTGTTCAATGATGATAATCAACTCATTGCCTTTCTGGAGAAGGCAGAAAATTTTAAAGAATTGCACTTTGAAGGGTCTACTTCCACTTGCCGTGAGTCAGTCACCGACCAAGGCAATGAATCTGAAGGTAACGATGGCATATGTCAGCTCAAGGGAAATAAAATTCCAAAGGGCCTGGTTTCTCTGGAACGCCTGTTCGACAGGCATGACCGTTTTGTAAAAAGAAGAGGCGAGATGATCCTGGCTCGTCCCCAGAAACCGAACCGGTCAATATAGGTTCGATAGAACACCCGCAATTCGTGAACATTGGCAAATGTTGCACGCCTGAAGAGAAGCGAAAATTTGTCAAGTTGCTGAAAAAATATATGGATGTATTGGCATGGTCTTATGCCGATTTAAAGTCCTTCAAGCCAAAGGACGTTCAGCACGATATTCCATTGAAAGACGATGCCAAAGCCTTCCGCCAGAAGCAGAGGCACTATAATCCGAAGATTTCGGCACCATCCAGCCGAAATTCAGAAGATGCTGGACGCAAGAATCATCTTCCCTATCCATCACAGCACTTGGGTAGCAAATATTGTGCCAGTACGCAAGAAAAATGGCGAGATACGCATATGCGTAGACTTTCAAAATTTGAATCAAGCTTCGCTGAAAGACAACTACCCTCTTCCGATAATGGATCAAGTTCTGCAAGCAGTAACTGGATCAGAAATGCTGTCCATGCTTGATGGTTTTTCAGGCTACAATCAGATTGAAGTCTCACCAAAGATCAATTCAAAACAGCATTCACTACTCCCCGGGTACATTTGCCTACAACAGATGCCTTTCGGCCTAACTAATGCCGGTGCCACTTTTCAAGGGGCCATGGACTTTGCATCAAAGGTATGATGGGAAAAGTCATTGTGGTTTATCTAGATGACTTAACCGTGTTCTCTAAACAACGAAGTGATCACCGTGTGATCACTTGGAGCAAGTGTTGGCCAAAGCCGCCGAACATGGGATTTCCCTAAACCCAAAAAAAGTCTGCTTTTGGAGTCACGGAAGGGAAGTTGCTAGGCCATGTGGTCAGAAAGAAGGAACAAAGATAGATGCCAAAGAGTTAAGGCTATTCAAAGCCTTACTCGCCTACAAGCAAGACTGGTGTTCATTCTTTCTTCGGAAAGGTGAACTTTCTCAGGCGTTTTGTTCCTGACTTTGCTGAAAGAAGACCCGTCACATATTGAACATGATGAAGGGGTCACCAACTTTCAGATGGAGTGAATAGGGGAAAGGTCATTTGAAGAAATAAAAGCTTCCGTTGCTCATGCACTGCCCCCGGTATGTCCAGATTTCTCCAAGGACTTCATCATGTATAGTTACGCATCCGAGCATACTGTGTCCGCAATCTTAATGCAAAAGAACTCGGAGGATGTTGAATCTCCAATCGCGTTCATGAGTTCTCCTCTCAAGCCTCACGAACTAAAGATGACTCAACTGGAAAAGCATGCCTTTGCCGTTGTCAAAGCAGTGAAGAATTTCAGGTATTACATTCTAAACTCGCATACGGTGGTGCTGGTCCCTGACACGGCGGTGAAATCAATTATAACTCAGCAGGAGTTAGGAAGCTTGCGAGGGAAATTGATCGCAAAGGTCCAGGAGTATGACCTGGATATTAAACCAACCAAGCTGGTAAGGGGCAAGGGCCTGTGTCAGCTAATGGCTGAAAACAAAGATTCAGAAAAATCTGATGAAAGGGGTGACTACACCGATGAAACACAGGACCGGCAAGAAGGGCCTGATTCTCTGCCTCTGGTTCTATTTGTTGCAACTAGTGATGAGTGGTACTCCGACATCGCTTTCTTCCTTACCTACGGCGAATGCCCGATGCACCTAACTGCAAAGGAGAAGCGCACTATAAAGCTCAGAGCGGCTAAATATGTCATCTGGGATGACGGCTTATATAAACGTGGGATAGATGGCATCTTTTTGCGATGTGTTGACAAACCCCAACAAGTGAAACTACTGGAAAGTTTTCACAATTCAGCCTGTGGAGGGCATTTCTCTTCCTCCGTAACTGCACACAAGATCATTCGAGCCAGGTACTATTGGCCGATGCTCTTTCAAGATACAGCCACCTGGGTGGCAAAGTGTGAACCCTGTCAGCAATTCGTCGGCAAGCCCAAGTTGGCTGCCCTTCCCCTAAGGCCGGTCATTATCAATGAACCATTCAGGCAATGGGGAATTGATTTTATTGGTGCACTCAATCCTCAATCGAGTGCTGACATAGCTATGTCCTTACAGCAACGGATTACTTCACCAAGTGGGTGGAAGCCATACCTGTCAAGCATGCCACTTCTGAGGTGGTTTGTAATTTCATTAAAGAAAATATCATTGTCAGGTTCGGCGTTCCAAACAAAATCGTTGCTGATAATGCTTCTAACTTCTCCTCACGAGAAGTTATTAGTTTTTGCTATGAATATGGGATAACCTTGGCTCACGCATCCGACTATTACCCTCAGGGAAATGGCCAGGCGGAATCCAGCAATAAGAACTTGGTGACCATCATACGAAAACTGGTGGAATCAAATCAGCGGATGTGGCACAAGTCCTTATACGACGCTTTGTGGGTGGATCGTATTACTCCCAAGAGATCTCTCGGCATGTCACCTTTTCAAGTGTTATATGGCACTGATGCCGAGCTTCCCATTTCTGCGGAACTTCCTGCTCTGCACTTGGCACGAGCCATAGAAGATGAAACTTTCCAAAATTCTCTAGAAAAGAGAATCATGTATTTGGCAGAACTTGAAGAAAAGAGGGTAAGAGTGGTCGACAGAATCACTGAACATCAGAATCAAGTTAAGAAGCTTTTTGATAAGAAGGCCAAGCAAAGGGATTTTCAAGTGGGAGATCTCGTCCTTTTGTGGGACAAGCGAAGAGAGCCAAAGGGCATGCATGGAAAGTTTGATTCCCTGTGGAGAGGGCCCTTCAAGATCAAGTAGCTCAATGGAGAGAATAGTTTCTATCTCTCATATCTGGATGGAACCGAACTCCCGCTTCCTTATAGCGGGCAGCATCTGAAGATCTTCAGGAAGTAGAGCTTGCTCTCTTCTTTGTACAGTTTGCTTTTGTTGTGTGTTTGCTTTCGTTGTGTGTTTGCTTTTGGTTTGTTGTGTGTTTTCTTTTTTGCTCTCCCTCCGGTCACCCTTGTTTTTGACTCTGTTACCCAATGGATAGGCACAAGTGATCTGGGATTCTCTACCCCTGATTTTACTCAGGGATAGTCCCCAGAAAGAGCCAGCTGTTATCCCGTAAAATTGACAAGGGCAATTTTACCGATAACCATACCGAAAATTTTGTTCCGATCCCTCGTTAGGGATCCCTTGTGTTCGAAATGTTGTAAAATCCCTTCCCGGGAAATCTAGTTTTCGAACTTAGTCTTTTTGAGCCTTTTTGGGCTGGGCGCATGAAATTGCTTTGCAACACTAACTTTTGATGCGCCCCCTTAAAAGCCTTTGGCGCATGGTTTTCAATGTCAACACAACTTTTCATGCGCCAAAGAATGTTGAACTTCCTCGCATGCGCCAAAGGCGCATGCGCTTGTGTTGTTGGTACAACTTTTGTTGCACCACTTTTGTGCGCGCAAGGGCGCACATAATCTTAGTGCAACAAAAAGATTTGCAAAAGCGCCAAAGGGCGCACATAACTTCATGTCGACAATGCTTTTGGTGCGCCAAAGGCGCGCTTTGTCTCCTATTGTCAAATACTTTCGTGCGCCAAAGGGCGCACGCTTTCTCCTGTCGACAGCAACTCTCATGCGCCTTTTAAAAAGTGGGTGGCGCATTTATGACCAGCTTGCCTATATATATGTGTTTTGCACCCAAATGTCATTTTCACTTTTCGCTGAGCACGTGATTTTTCTGAGCCTGTCAGCCCCTGCCTCATCATGTTTTCATCACCTTGTGGACCCGTTCCCGAGCTTTTGCTATTTATCCAGGTATGAGGTGTCTTTCTCTCTCGTGCGTTTTGTGTTTTCAGTTCTTGGTGTGTTCTTGGTCTGGTTTTAGCTTGCTAGTTGGTTTTGAAATATAAATGTGTTGGCCTAGCCTCCTCCGTTTGCTTGCTCTCCGCCCCCCCATGCTATCCTTCCTCTTTCCGATCTGCTGAGAAGGACGCTTTCAAAACAAAGGTCAGGGCCCTCCCGATCTAGATCATTTTATCTACCCCACCGAGCCTTTCAAATAGGAACGAAGGAGTAGAAGGAACCTACATCATGTAAAACCCCCTTTGAGAGTTTAGTTCTCTGTTTTCCTCCTCGGCGCATCTGTCACCCCTGCAACATCATGAACATTTGCGCCCCTTTGGCGCATCTGACCGCCTTGTAATCTGCAACATCCTCGCGCTGCAGGCGCACCCACCCTCTCGCTTGCAGCATCATTAACCTCTCGCGCCTTTGCGCGCCTTTCACATGCTACAAGTGTCAAATCTCGCACCCTTTCGCGCCATCCTTCCTTTGTGCTGCATCACGTTTCCATGCGCCCATGGCACACCCAGCTTCCATGCAACACAAGCTTTATCTGCGCAAGTATGAAGCTATAAAGGCGCAGGCGCATCCCCGATTGCAATAACATTATGTTGTGTAAACTCTTCGTGCGCCGCGCCATATCCCTTTGGCGCACGAAAAGTCAATGTTACACGATCCATCCATGCGCCGAAGGGCGCACCAAATCCCAATGCAACATGAAAATTCCATGCGCCCTTTATAAAATGCAATCTGCAACATCCATGCGCCATGCGCCTTATCTATTTGGCCTGCAAGTTGCAATTTTCATGCGCCCTGCGCCCTGAGCCTTAAAATCTCTAACTCTTTCTTCTGCTGACATTCCAATGGAAGATCAAATGGCTAATTCAACCTTTTTGGATTGGGTCTCGCTTCTTCTTCATGCAGATCAGCAACTGAGTTCGAAAGAACATATGTCTACATCCAGCAAGAGACCCACCAAACCAAGAGGAAAGGCTAAGCTTACAGAGGAAGAGATGAAGTACAAATATCAAAGGGTCAGGATGCCCGAATCACAGGCTGAATGCAGTATGGATGTCAGAGACTCAGAATTGGGTCACATTGACATGGAAGAATTCTGGGTTAGAACTCAGAAGGTTACAAGAAGTCCGTGGATGGACAAATTAATAGGCAGTGCCCTGCACTTCACCGGAGGAATCCCCGTCAGCGCTGTCAACAATGAATTCATGATGGTGATTGCACAATCTTACAACAAGGACACAAGATGTGTCGAAAACAGCAAGGGCGAGGTAGTCATAAACCTCACTGCCCGTCATTTTGAGATAATGCTCGCATCCTCACCACCGCACTTTGTGGCCGTCACCAAGAAGAGTGCATCAAGGCCTGGGAAGATAATGAAGACCAATGCATGCAACTAATGAACGAAGTCTACTTGAAGAAACAAGAAGGTGGTAACCCGGTGGCCCCAGATTATCCACCGCAGTGATTTCTCAGAAGAGCTCAGTGATACTATTACTTTCCTGAGCAGAGTCTTCGGGCTTTCTGACGCCCACTACTTCCATAAATGGATGCTGAGGTACTTGGAGACAATGAATAAAAATTTTCCCGATCAACGCTTTTGCTGGGGGGAAATAATAAGCAGCACCATCTCCGAGCAGCTACAACAATTCGCCACAACGGGAGTGTTCCATATGAACTCCTACGTAGTCTACGCCAGCAAAGATCGAGAGAGGGATTATCCAGGCTAAACCGTGGAATTTGGCCTCAGGTCAAAATATATGAATATTATCCAGAACTGAGGCTGGAGAATAGCATCCCTCAATTCGCCAAAATTAATGATGCTTTCTTCTATCACATCATTTGCCTGTTGAGGCCAAATCTAACTCATGGTCGCACGACCAAAAACATTGTGTCAACCGTGGAGAAGTGGGGGGCCCTGTTCACCCAGTTTCCCACATTTACCTATCTGAGGGCGGTCAACTTCTTGGGCGAGCCAACCAGGCTACCGAGGTATGCTGGACCTAAGCTGATTCTACTAGAGCTATCAAGGCAGCTGGTCACATACCATGAGAAATGCCTCAAAAGAAAGAAGGGCGGAACTCCTTTCCCCCTCACAGTGGGCCGATACACATGCTCCACCCATCACAAGGCGAAGGAAATGTTCGCAGAGCTGGAGTTGCTCAATTTGAAACATGACTTCCCAGCCAGGCCTACCTTTGACCCAAGGGGCTGCCACCAAGAGCTAAGCTTGATCCGATCCATGTCCCTCAAATTGAGGATATTTACATTGACGTCATCCACGAGGTGGAACTCAGAAGAAAGGATCATTCTCGCTTAGCATCGTGAAATTATCCAATACGGAGTGGCCATTGTCCCCAAAGGCTTCCAAACTACGGAAGATGAAGTAGACAAGGTGTATAATGACACGGAAGGGGATGATTGGCCCTTCCCGGCCATTGACAGAAGCAAGGCTCCTCAAACAATTGAGGAGAGGGTCAAGGAGACTATGCGCAGAACAGAGCACTGGTGCCGCATGAACGGGCTGATCTACCTCGGGGTAGATTTCACAACCTCCCCATTGGGCAATGCACCTCCAAGGTCCAAGAAGCAGCTAAAAGGCAAAGGTGTAGAAGGTGAATCTAGCACCATTCAGGAAGAAGCCCCTGAAGTCCTCTTTCCACAGCGCCTGAACAGGTAATAACTCTGGATTCGCCAGAGAAAGAAGCAGCAGAGGATAGTCCCATACGCCCATCCACTCAGGATGTCGGCATTGCTACAACCACAGAAGTCCCTTCTATCCCTTCTTCTTCTCTTCCTTCCCCTCCTCAAGTGACTCACGCGACCACCCCTTTGGTCGCGTCCTCTGTCCCTTCTTCTACTCTTTCCCCCACCTCTTCGTCTATCTTCTCCTCCCTCGCTGATTTATCTTCTTCCATTTCTTCCCTCATTTCCGGCTCCCTTCCCTTCCTATGTCTTCTGCAGCTGCGGTTTCCCTTCCTCCCGTGGACACTTCTTCGGCTATGCTTTCAATGCCGCCGCCGCGTGTCTCCACATTTTTCCCCTCTTCTACTGTTGCTCCCTCCTCCTCTGTCTCTGGTCCTTCTTCTATGGGACCAGCCTGATCTCTCAAAGAAATGGCCAACAAAAGAGGAAAGTTCCCATCGCTCCGATGGACTTTTCAGTAATTCCAGCCAAAGGGGCAAAGAAGCAAAAGCCTGTAACACGCTTCTCTCAAAGTGCTGCAGGTGAGAGAGTTATGGAAATAGCATACCCTGATCCCCTCAAGGAGAAAAAAGATCTGTCTCTGACAGATTTTACTGTGACTCAAGTCACAATGGGGACGTCTTCTGAAAGTCTCCAGGGGGAAGCTCTTTCCGCAGTCGATGCCCTCTGCAAAAAGCTTCAAGAAATAAAAGAAGAGAAAAGGCTACTGAAGGAGCAGAACAAATATCTGCTTCAAGCCTTACAGAAGATGGGTAGTGCACCTCCCACGACTGCCGCCGAGACTTCTGAGCTTCTCAGCCAGGAGAAAATCAATGAATATTCAAAGATCGGCGAGCAGGGTATGGCCATTTTTGCTTGGAGGAGCCAGATCCTCAAGGACAGTGAAAGAGTGATCGCCGAGTATGTCAATTCATATCTAAACATCAGAAAGGTGAACAAGGAACTCCAAGCATTAGCGGGTCCCATATCAGAAGAGCTAGAACATGCTAGACTCCAACATGAGACCTTTCAACAAATGTTCGACTGTTCAGTCGAAGATCTGGTCAAGTTCGAGTTTTCGGCCATCCAAGGGCCCTCAACAAAACCATGTCCACTCTGGACTATCGGATAGATCAGCTGGAATTTGTTCTGGAAAAGATAGACAAGGTGAAGGAAGAGGCCCTGGATGCGATGCATCAAATGGAGCGAATTGTTCTTAACATGTCTCCAGGGCTGCTCACTCCTTCCTTTATCATGAGATCAGCTGATGAAACTATCCGGATCTTCAAGGAGATCGCTTCTCAAGGAACGGGGCCAGAGGTCACATTTGACACTGAATCTATCAACAACCTGCTGGCCTGTAGGGACTTCATCGGGTTCCTCATCGAGGCGGAGAAAGATTATTCTAAACTCCCAGAAAAGCTCATAGACGAGCGGGAGACTTGCGAAGCAATCAGCGAATGGCACAAGGATCCATCACAGGATCAATTTGGGCCCATGATTAACAAGTTTTTGGAATACCGCGCTCAGTTCCACATATCATCTCCTGAGCAGCATCAGAAGCAGGCAACCCCCTTTCGGCCGCAGGATGACGATGACGAGTAGCTGCTTTTTTTCTTCTTCTTCTTCTTCTTCTTCTTCTTCTTCTCTCTATTCTCCGACTTTCTTGTTGAAATGTCTAAAGTGTGTTGGCACAAATGATGACATCATCCATGTTGCATCATGGGATGATGTCATCCATCAAGTTGTCAAAAGTCAACATGACTTTTAGATATTTTGTAAATATCTTTGTAAATAGGTGGTTGGCTCCTTTTGCCTTCTTTCCTTCTCCTCTCTTCTATAAATACTGGAATACTTGTTGTATTCGGGGTGAACATTTTTTAGATGAAAATAGAAGTGAGGAGAGAAAGACTTTGAGCTTTCTTGTAACAGAAGAAAACAGTAATACAAATATTAAGACTTTGTGCTCAATAGTCAGAAAGCATGCATTAGATCTTCCTTACGTTAGATCTCGTATGTGTTTAATCTGCTGGATTCATATCTACTTTTCTCGTCATTTGCTCATCAAGATTGCTTTGTTTATTTATGCAAGTAGGTTTGGCTCTGCTATTTACTACCAACCCAAAAACATAAATCTTCCGACCTTTCTCGCTTTGGAATTCATTTCTTTCTTCCTTCGGATCTGTTCTTTCTCTTTTCCCCTTTCATTCCTTTTTTCTTTTCGCAGCAAACTCTACCGGGATGAGATCTACCGGGATGAGATTGCCCAAACCCCGACTCAAAGAGGGGCTAAGCCTCGCACACCGCTGAGCCTATCTCCATAGATCTCGTCCAGCATGATTTTCCATCAACAGATCTCACCTTCGGGGTAGAATCTCCCATGGGAATTCTTGAGAGCTCAAGGTCGATGCTTGTAAATCTTGATCTCGCTTGTCTACCTTAAGCTTGGCTATCTCCGTGAATTGTTGGCTCTAAGCATCGACACTATCCTCGGAGGTAGTTCTAGCTTTTCTCGATGTGAGTAGGAGGAGTAGTGCCTAATAAGGCCGCCAAAACATCAAAATTGGGTCCCGAAACTTGGGAGGAAGACTTTCTCTTCCTACTATCAACAAAGGGCTACACCCATGCAAAAGAAGAGGAAGAAGTGGAAGGTGGGGCAAGAGGGCCGAGAGAAAGGGAACTCATGGCACTAAAATTGTGCACTGCTGTTGTCTCTAGTTGGGATATGAGTGGAGCACTTGGGGCTTCTGATATAGAGGAGTCACTAGCACCTGGAAGCTTAGTGCTCTGGACCTCCTTTTCTTTATCTATGGGGATTTTGGAGCACTTGTAGAGACTGGCACTTCACTCTCCTCACTTTCACTGAGAACAATGATGTTCTCTGGGCCTGAGGGAAACTCTGTATGCTTCCTTAGGGGATCTTCCTCCACAGGATCCTTCTTGACTTCTCTGACTTTCTTTTGGTATACCTGGGTGGATGAGGAAGGAGTGGAGACTGTGGGACCTTGAGTTGACGAGGCAGGAGGGGTCTGCATAGGTGCTCTCGAATCAGGTGACAATGCCTCTTTTCTTGGTGTTGAGGTGTCTTTGGAGGACTCACCTGAGTGCCTTCTGAGTTCGCGAACTCTCCTGTCAAACCAGATTTTGGTTCTTACCAAGACGGGAGCTAGGATTTCTGTCAGATCGTCCTTCTCCTTTTTGAACCAATCCAAATCCTCCAAGGGAGTGTGTTTGACCATGTTGTCATACTCATATGAGTACAGGTCGAATTATATTGCTTGAGCCCTTCAGGAACTTGGTACAGTTAAGCTCTTGAATTAGTTGAAGAAAATTTGCCATAATGCCTCCTTCTTGCTTCAAAATCGTTAACACAATCAGCCCAATAATATTCGTGTCTTCCCTATGATGATAAGTGATCTTGATGTTTGTTATCCTGTAAAATTGTCAAGGGTAATTTGCAGGTAACCATACCCAAAATTTTTATTTTGGTCCCCTGAAGAACTCTGATAATGTTCGCAATAGCCCAAAACTCCCTTTCAAAAATCAAGTTGTTTCAAGACTTAGCCATTTTTGGCCATTTCCAAAGGCGCTGACATTGTCGTGCTGACATCCAAAAATTTGCGCCAAAGGCGCTGACAATGTGGTGTCGACATGCTGATAAGTGCGCCCAAGGCGCCTTGATAAGTTCATAAGTTCAAAGGTGCGCCAAAGGGCACCGATACACGACGATAAGTGAGCGCAAGGGCGCCGATAAGTTCATGCTGACATGATGAAAGGTGCGCCAAAGGGCACTGATAAGTTCCTGTCGACATGCCGAAAGTGCGCCAAGGGCGCCGATAAGTTCATGCTTTGACATGATGAAAGGTGCCAAAGGTGCACCAAAGGGTGCTGATAAGTTCCTGTCGACATGCTGATAAGTGTGCCAAGGGCGCTGATAAGTTCATGCTGACACGATGAAAGGTGCGCCAAAGGGCACTGATAAGTTCTGTCGACATGCTGATAAGTGCGCCAAGGGCGCTGATAAGTTCATGCCGACATGCTAATAAGTGCGCCCATTTCAAAGGCAAAGCCGACAATGAAAGGCGCCAAGTAAGTTCATGTCGACATGCCATAGGTGCGCCAAAGGGCGCTGATAAGTTCCTGTCGACATGCTGATAAGTGCGCCCATTTCCAAAGGCGCTGACAATGTGGTGTCGACATGCTGATAGGTGCGCCAAGGCGCTGATAAGTTCCTGCTGACACGATGAAAAGTGTGCCCTTTTACACTAAAGAGTGGTTTCTTCTTGGGATCCATTGATCATTTTTGTAAGATATTTAAAAAGCATGTTGGCATACACGATGACTTCATCCATGTTGCACCATGGGATGTTGCCATCCAAAAACTTGCCCAAGTCAACTATTGACTTTTTAGATATTTTGTAAGTGGTTGGTTTGTTTTTGCCTTCTTTTCTTCTCTTCTTCTATAAATACTTGAATACTTGTTGTATTCAAGGGTGGATACTTTTCAGATGAAAAATAGAAGTGAGAAGAAAAGACTTTGAGCTTTTTGTAACAGAAGGAAATATTAATACAATATTTAGACTTTGTGCTGAATACATGTGTTATTTGCATTAGATCTTTCTTACATCAGATCTATGTGTTTATTCTGTTGGATCTACTTCTGTTTTATTGTCATTTATTCATTAGTATTGCTTTGTTCGTTTATGTAAGTAGGTTTGGCTCTGTTTACTACCAATCCCAAAACATAAATCCTCTAACCTTTCTGCTTTGGAATTCATTTTTTTCTTTCTTCGGATCTGATCTTTCTTCATCCTCTCTTCCATTCCTTTCTTTCCGCAGTTGGAAATAACCCTACTGGGATGAGATCCCAAACCCCCGAAGGTAGAATATTGTGAGACTTGCATAGATTCCTACTGGTAGAATAGCAATAAACCGCCACTTTGTTTGACTCAAAGAGGGGCTATGCCCCGCACACTGCTGGCTCGTTTATCCATAAATCGCCCAAGCGATGATTTTCGAACCAACATTTTTGGCGACTCACTGGGAATGAACAATTATCTATCGATCTATGATAGTGGTATGTTTAAAAATTGAAAAAATCAGAAAAATCACTATCTATTTGCAAACTTTAACTTTTTGTCAAAAATCCAAAATTTTACAAAAGTGACCCGAATTGAAAATTTTCTTCTGAGATCCATAGATCTCGCCTAGTTGAGATCTTTAGTTCATTGATTTTTATAAAAATTTGTATTTTCCGTAGATCCGAAGTTTTTGATCTGCTTACAAATTTTCAAACTCTTTGAAAAAGTCAAATTTAGATCTGAAAATCAGCTTACTATTCTTCACTATCATTTTATCCTCATTGTTCTTTGTCATTAAACCGCAATCGGTTTCGAAAGGGATAATTTTAAATATTCGTAAAAGTACATGCTTTGCTGGTTTTGTCGAAAAACCAAAAATCAGCAAGTACAACCAAAAAGAAATTTTAAATATGCTCCACAACATCGCAGATCTAGAAGGTATCGGTAGGTGAGCCATTTACTGCGTAAGAGAGCTCGTGGAGAAGTCAATCCTACTTTTGATCTCGCTTCAAAGGCACAATTTCAAAGATAACACCGGCACACTTTTCATCACTAAGTTCACTGATCGGTCACCTGTAAGCGCCTCACCTCCACAAGGAAACAATTTTCACAAGGAGCCTCCACATCCCTTTATAGCACCTTTTGCTCGCTCAAAGAACTATGTTTCCAGCCCGTGTTCTTTTTCCAGCTTTCAAATGGTGGTACCATGGGGAAATGCTATGGGCCCTCGCTTTACCACATCCAGTTCACGTGCTCCCACATGGAAACCGAAAGAATTTTCCCAAATTTGACGGAGCGGAAACCAAAGCACGGATTCACACATATCTGCATTCATCATGTCATGTAGTATCCTAGATGTAACCCATGAAGATGTGTCGGTTCACCTTTTTCTGGAAACTTTACAAGGGCCCGCAGCTGAATGGTTTCAGCATTTACCAGCCGGATCTATTACCAGTTGGGCCACCTTGCGGGATGCTTTTGAAGACAGGTACAAGCCTTCGGAAGATGCATTTGCATTATTATCACAGATCACTCACCTAGAAGAAGGAGGCCAATGAGACCATGCGTGATTTTATCGCCAGGTTCAATGCATTAATCAACCATGTGCCTGTTGCCATGCTTCCAACACCAGAAAATCAGAAGTGTTTCTTTGTGAATGCTATGAGTTCGAAAGTAAGTTTCTTGCTCTTAAGAACAAGTGGCTACCTTGATTCTTGCCCAGGCCGCTGCCATCCGAATTGAAGATAATTTGATAATATCTGGCAAATTGAAAAGGGAATCATCCAAGCCTAAATCTTCGGGCCCTTCTCCCACTACTTCGTCTGATCCGGCATTTCAAAAGATGGCAAACGACTTGCTTGCATTAAAGAAGCAGTTGGCCCAAGCTTCCCCGCTTCCTCATACCGGGATATTCCACGAGGAATTTCATTTCCAACAATGTTTCACAAAGGCCGCGCTTACCTGCAACTACTCCACGGTTGGCGCTTGAGGCTCCTCCGGTCAACGCCTTAGCCGAAATTGAAGAAGAGGAACAAGATTACGAAGAACCTTCGTCTCAAGGCGAAGATGATCAAGATGTCGGTGAGCCGACTGGCGACTCTACTATCGGGTATATGGAATTTGAGGAGGAAGAATCTGATGAAGAGGAGGGTACATAAGGATATGCAAGTGGACAATCATATGCTATTTTTACCCGCTCGCAAGGAAAAGAAGTAGAGGTCGCTGCCCATGTACAGAAGGAGAAGGCCGTGTCAAACGCGCCTCCAACTATTGCTAAAAGAGGTAATCCTCTTCCTACTCAACTCCTTGTTAAGTCTTTTACAAGGAAATCTTTTCCCCCCATTTCTCCTCCAAATCAGCCTTCTTCTATTCCCATGAAGACCAGTAATCCTAACCTACCATCACGAAGTGAGGGACTCATTCCTTCACCAACAAGCAACCCTTGGCCGCATTTGACATAATTGACCATGCTAAAAAGACCAAGATCCAAATGTCCAAGCCAAGTATCTTCACCAAATCTTGAAAAGCTTGTAAGATTAACCAAGTATATTCAAAGTCAAGCTATCATAACTAATCGTGTTTCCCCAAAAGGAATCCTTTCCACTCCTCCCGCATCCCGCATAAATGTTGCCTCAACATCTCGCATCGTGCAAGATAGATAGAGCCTTCTACCTCTCCCTCCTAATCAATGGCCACAAGTTAAGTAACTACATAATTGATTCTCGGGGCTTCAAAACATCATGCCGGCCAAAGTTACCATGCTCTGGGCCTCACCCTTACCAAGACTTTCGGCCGATGTTATTCCTTGAAACCAAGTAGGTTCCGTTGATTAGTCAAATCAAAGACGCACACTCATTTGCATTTGCGGCGTTCCCAGAGAAAAGAGTAAAGATGACCGTCCTCGTTGCCGACATCCCAGCAGCCTATGGAATACTACTGGGAAGGATTTTTTGTAATGAGGTTGGTGGAGAGATTCATATGGACTGGTCCAAGGCAAGGATCCCCGTCAAAGGTGTAATGCAGATTTTGGAGCCAGAATCACAAAAGAAGTACTTGGTTACTAACTCCGAGGACCCCAAAGCTCAAATTCTTTTCAAATCATCAGGGATGGGGAACTATTTCTTGTCTACCGAGTCTAACAAAATGGTTGTTCTCGTCCAAGAAGAAGATCTTAACAAGATCTGGACTTGCAATTTGATGTCAAATTTCGCGCAACCAAAGTGGATGTGGCGCCGGAGCCGTGCTAATATCTCCCGAGGAAGAAATTATTCCTCTCTCTTTCAAGTTGCAGTTTTTCAACACAAATAATACTGCTGAGTATGAATCTCTATTACTCAGCATGCAGGCCACAAGAGAGAGAGGGATCAAAAATCTAAATGTACAAGGTGATGTAGAGCTAGTCGTGAATCAAGTTAAAAGGATATATCAAGTGAAGAATGAGAGGCTTAGGCACTATCGTAATGCGGTGTGGGATAGCATTGAAGAATTTGACGCTTTTTCAATAGAATCCATTCCAAGAGCTCAGAATGACATGGCCGATTCATTAGCCGTTTCAACATCCCTCATGCTCCCACACCCAGGTTTGAAAATAGACAAATACACCATTGAGATGGTTTTCCGCCCAAGTGTGCCAGACAATTCTCAGCATTGGTAAGTATTCAATGATGACAATCAACTCATTGCCTTTCTAGAAAAGGTGGAAAATTTCAAGGAATTGCATTTTGAAGGATCCACTTCTATGTGCCGCGAATCAGTCACCGATCAAAAGGATGAATCCGAAGGGAATGACGGCATATGTCAGCTCAAAGGAAATAAAATTCCGAAGGGCCTGGTTTCTTTAGAATGGTTGTTCGATAGGCATGACCGTTTTGTAAAAAAGAAAAGCGAGATGATATGGGCTCCTCCCCAGAAACCGAACCGGTCAATTTAGGTTCAGTAGAGCATCCGTATTTTTGAACATTGGAAAATGCTACACGCTCAAGAGAAGCGGAAGTTTGTCAAATCATGAAGAAATATATGGATGTATTGGCATGGTCCTACACCATCTAAAGTCTTTTAAGCCAAAGAACGCCCAACATGACATCCCGTTGAAAGAAGACGCCAAAGCCTTTCGCCGTAAGTAGAGGCATTATAATCCTAAGATCTCGTGTACTATCCAGTGCTGAAATTCGAAAATGTTTGATGCGAGAATCATTTTTCCTATCCATCACAAGATACTTGGGTTGCGAACATTGTGCCAAGCGCAAGAAGAATGGGGAAATACGCATATGCGTAGATTTTCAAACCTAAATCAGCTCCTTGAAGATAACTACCCACTTCCTATAATGGATCAAGTTCTATAAGCAAGAATCGGATCGTAAATGTTGTCCATGCTTGATGGTTTTTCGTGATACAATCGATTAAGTCTCGCCAAGATCAATTTAAAATAGCATTCACTACTCCCTGGGGTACGTTTGCCTACAGCAGGATGCCTTTTGGCCTAACCAATGCTGGCACCACTTTTCAGTGGGCCATGGACCTGGCATTCAAAGGTATGATGGGGAAGGTCATTGTGGTTTATCTAGATGACTTAACTATGTTCTCTAAACAATGAAGTGATCATTGTGATCATTTGGAGCAAGTATTGGCCAGATGCCGAGAGCATGGGATTTCCCTGAACCCGAAAAAGTCTGTTTTTGGAGTCACAGAAGGAAAGTTGCTAGGGCATGTTGTTAGCAAAGAAGGAACGAAGATAGATACCGAAAGAGTTAAGGCTATTCAGAGCCTTACTTTTCCTACAAGCAAGACTGGCGTTCATTCTTTCTTCGAAAGGTGAACTTTCTCAGGCATTTTGTTCCCGACTTTGCTGAGAAGACTCGTCATATATTGGACATGATGAAAGGGTCACCAACTTTCCGATGGAGCGAGGAAGGGAAGAGGTCATTCGAGGAAATAAAAGCCTCTGTCACGCTCACGCACCAGTCCTGGTATGTCCCGATTTCTCCAAAGATTTTATCATGTATAGTTATGCATCTGAGCATACTGTGTCTGCCATCTTGATGCAAAAGAATTCTGAGGATGTTGAATCTCCGATTGCGTTCATGAGCTCTCCCCTCAAGCCTCACGAATTAAAAATGTCTCAATTGGAAAAGCATGCCTTCGCCATCGTCAAAGCAGTCAAAAAATTTAGGTATTACATTTTAAATTCTCATACGGTGGTGCTGGTCCCTGACACGGTGGTCAAGTCAATCTTAACTCAACAGGAGTTAGGAAGCTTGTGCGGAAATTGGATTACAAAGGTCCAGGAGTACGATTTAGATATAAAACCAACCAAGTTGGTAAGAGGCAAAGGCTTATGTCAACTTATGGCCGAAAACCAAGGGTCGGAAGTTTCCGGAGAAAAGGATGATTGTACCAATGAAGCACAAAGCCGGTTGGAAAAACCCGATTCACTGCCTCTGGTCCTATTTGTCGCAACCAACGATGAGTGGTATTCCGATATTGCTTTCTTCCTCACCTACGGCGAATGCCCGGCTCACCTAACTACGAAGGAGAAGCACACTATAAAGCTCAGAGCAGCCAAATATGTCATCTGGGATGACGGTTTATACAAACGTGGGATAGATGGTGTCTTCTTGCGGTGTGTCGACAAGCCACAGCAGGTGAAGTTACTTGAAAGTTTTCATAATTCAGCCTGTGGAGGCCATTTCTCCTCTTCCGTGACAGCACACAAGATCATCCGGGCCAGGTACTATTGGCCGACGCTTTTCCAAGATACAGCCACCTGGGTAGCAAAGTGTGAACCTTGCCAGCAGTTCGTCGGCAAGCCCAAGTTGGCTGCTTTTCCCCTCAGCCGGTCGTTGTCAATGAACCATTCAGCAGTGGGGAATTGATTTTATCGGTGCACTCAATCCCCAATCGAGTGCCGGACATAGTTATGTCCTAACAACAACAGATTACTTCACCAAGTGGGTGGAAGCCATACCTGTCAAACATGCCACTTCCGAGGTTGTTTGCAGTTTTATCAAAGAAAATATCATTGTCAGGTTTGGCATTCCCAACAAGATTGTTGCTGATAATGCTTCTAACTTTTCTTCATGGGAAGTTATTAGTTTTTGCTATGAATACGGGATAACTTTGGCTCATGCCTCGATTATTACCCTCAGGGAAATGGTCAGGTAGAATCCAAGAATAAAACTTGGTGACCATCATACTGAAGTTGGTCAATGAGAATCAATGGTCCTGGCACAAGTCATTATATGATGCTTTGTGGGCAGATCGTATCACTCCCAAGAGGTCCCTCGGTATGTCTCCTTTTCAAGTGTTATATGGAATCGATGCTGAGATCCCTATCTCCACAGAACTTCCTGCTCTACGCTTGGCACGAGCAATTGAAGATGAAACTTTCCAAAATTCTCTTGAAAAGAGGATCATGTATCTAACAGAACTTGAAGAAAAGAGAGTAAGGGTGGTCGATAGGATCACCGAACATCAGAATCAAGTTAAGAGACTGTTTGATAAGAAGGCCAAGCAGAGGGATTTTCAAGTGGGAGATCTCGTCCTTTTGTGGGACAAGCGAAGAGAGCCAAAGGGCATGCACGGAAAGTTTGATTCCCTGTGGAGAGGACCTTTCAAGATCAAGCAGCTCAATGGAGAGAATAGTTTCTATCTCTCGTATATGGATGGAACTGAGCTCCCGCTTCCCTATAGCGGGCAACATCTAAAGATCTTCAGGAAGTAGAGCTTGCTCTCTTCTTTGTATAGTTTTCTTTAGTTGTGTGTTTGTTTTTGTCATGTGTTTACTTTCTGTTTGTGTGTGTTCCCTTTGTTCGCCCTCCGGTCGCCCTTGTTTTTGACTCTCTCCAACCCAATGGATAGGCACATGAAGATCTGGGATTCTATACCCTTAAGTTTCACTCAAAGATAGTCCCCAGAAAGAGCCAGCTGTTATCCTGCAAAATTGTCAAGGGAAATTTGCAGGTAACCATACCCAAAAATTTTATTTTGGTCCCCTGAAGAACTCTGATAATGTTCGCAATAGCCCAAAACTCCCTTTTGAAAAATCAAGTTGTTTCAAGACTTAGCCATTTTTGGCCATTTCCAAAGCATTGTCGTGACATCGACATCATGTCATGCTGACATCCAAAAAGTTGCGCCCATTTCTAAAGGCACTGACAATGTGGTGTCGACACGATGATAAGTGTGCCAGGGGCGCTGATAAGTTCATGCTGACATGATGAATAAGTGCGCCAAGGCGCTGATAAGTTCATGCTGACACGATGAAAGGTGCGCCAAAGGGCACGATGAGTGCGCCAAGGGCGCCCGATAAGTTCATGCTGACATGATGAAAGGTGCGCCAAAGGGCGCTAATAAGTTCCTATCGACATGCTGATAAGTGCGCCAAGGGCGCTGATAAGTTCATGCTGACACGATGAAAGGTGTGCCAAAGGGCGCTGATAAGTTCCTGTCGACATGCTGATAAGTGCGCCAAGGGCACTGATAATTTCATGTTGACATCGTCATAAGTGCACCCATTTCCAAAGGCGCTGACAATGTGGTGTCGACATGCTAATAGGTGTGCCAAAGGGCGGCCTGATAAGTTCCTGTCGACATGCTGATAAGTGCGCCCATTTCCAAAGGCACTGACAATGTGGTGTCAACATGCATGCTTTGATAGGTGTGCCAAGGCACTGATAAGTTCCTCGCCGACACGATGAAAAGTGCGCCCTTTTACACTAAAGAGTTGTTTCTTCTTGGGATCCATTGATCATTTTTGTAAAATATTTAAAAAGCATGTTGGCATACACGATGACTTCATCCATGTTGCACCATGGGATGTTGCCATCCAAAAACTTGCCCAAGTCAACTATTGACTTTTTAGATATTTTGTAAGTGGTTGGTTTGTTTTTGTCTTCTTTTCTTCTCTTCTTCTATAAATACTAGAATACTTGTTGTATTAAGGGGGTGGATACTTTTCGATGAAAATAGAAGTGAGAAGAAAAGACTTTGAACTTTTGTAATGTAAGAAAATATTAATACAATATTTAGACTTTGTGCTTTGAATATATGTGTTATTTGCATTAGATATTTCTTACGTCGATCTATGTGTTTATTCTATTGGATCTACTTCATTTTATCATCATTTATTCATCAAGTATTTCTTTGTTCGTTTATGTAAGTAGGTTTGGATCTATTTACTACCAATCCCAAAACATAAACCCTCCGACCTTTCTCGCTTTGGAATTCATTTCTTTTCTTTCTTCGGATCTGATCTTTCTTCATCCTATCTTCCATTCCTTTCCTTCCGCAGCTTGGAAATAACCCTCTTGGGATGAGATCCCAAACCCCCGAAGGCGAATATTGTGAGACTTGCTCAGATTCTGTTGGTAGAATAGCAATAAACTAGTTTTGCTTTGCTTTGACTCAAAGAGGGGCTATGCCCCGCACACTGTTGGCTCGTCTATCCATAAATCTGCCCAAGCGATGCATTTTCGAACCAACAATGTTCTCACTCAATAAACTTCTTCAAGTCAAAACAAGTTCTTTGCCTGAAGAAATGGACAGTAATGGGAGCTAGGGCTCTTTCTATGTTTTGTGCATCTAGAGCCGTTTTGCAGGTGTAGTTTCCCAAAGTGATGGGGAAGTGCAAACCAGTAATTTTCTTATCCCTGCAGGTTCTATGCAACTTGTCCAATTGCCTGCATACTTCTATTAAGGCCATTTTATCATTGCAGAACATGGGGAGCTTGAGAGGGGTGCTCTCATAGCCAGCAAGCCTTATATAGGAAAATTTTCTAAATTGGATGAAGTAGGCACCGTAGTGCGATATCAGATTCATAGCTTCATCAGAAAATCTCCTCACTGTATCACTCTCCAGAAGCCTGACAATGTACATGGTGAAGGCATCATTCACCCTTCTGAAGTTGCGATTGCTAGTTTCCAAGGTGAACTGAGGGCAGTAGGCATATACGGGGTCACCCTTGTGAGCATCAATGTATGAGAAGCCAAACCATTGCCTTGATGCTGCCAGAGTATACATCAAGTATGAAGTCATATAGAACTTCTTGGTTTGTTGTACATTGGATAGCTACTCTGCTAGGTTCATACTAATGATCTCTGCCCAATTGATATTCTGAGTTCCTTCGCACACCATATTGATAAGTGGGCACATCTAGAAATGGAACTCATTTGTAGAGGGTAAGCCCATGACCTGAGCCAGTAGGATTATAAAATCCGACAATTATTCATTGAAATCTACACGAAAAAAAAACCTTGGATAGACGAGACGCCCCCTTTTTAGGGTTTTTAAGCCAGGACTTCACCACCCATGCCTTATATTTCTCATTGTCCTGATCGAAAAGGGCTTGTGCCTGGTTCTGAGAAATTACTATAGCATTTTCCATCTCTAGAATTCTTAGGGCAGCGGCAATGGCGGCAGTGTCAAGTTTGGCGTTGAGTTCCCCATGCACATTCGTCAGCTCACTCGAGTTAGGATTTAAATGATCACCACATGAAAGTCTTGTCTCGCACATTGCACCGAGATAGGGAAACCACCGCGAATGCCAAACCACTGTCATGAATCATCTATGCCATAGGTGAAGGGTTCGCGTCTGTCATTCTTGCCCAAAAATCTCCAAAGTCGAGGTGGCGAACCTCACTATCCCCAATATCGGGAATGGCAGACTCGAGCGGTGAGACTTGCTCCTGGCCTTGGAATTTAATCTTCATGTTGTTAGAAATTTGAGGAGCCAAGGTTGTAATCTAGACTCGGGATGAAATTGTAGGGGAAATGAGTATGCGTGCAGAAATTTTGATCGCAAAGGTATGAGCAATGGATAACAAGAAAGTAGTGTGCAAAAACATAGGGGGAAGTTCATTATATAGCCGTTTGGGAGAGAGAAAGACAATTAATGCACATTAAATACACACCTACCAACTTGGAAAGAAAGATATTTGTGAAGAGCAGGAAAAATTAACTCGAATGGCCTTTGGTTCATTTGGGACATGCGGGACACGAAAGCGCGATTCGGCCGATACAGGTGATGCGGGAAAAGTATGCACAAATGCTTTTGGGACATGAGGGATGAAAGTACGTGGAGTACGCGATTCAGCCGAATCGGACGAAAAGGGAACAATGAGTCTCGAGTGAACTTGGGACACTTGGGACAAAAAGTTCCGACGGGCCCGAAAGAAACGGACTTCGGTAAAGCGGCCGATCGGGGAACAGAGAGCCTGAATGAACTTGGGACAAAATGTCCGACAGGCCCGAAAATCATACAAAATGACCCAAAAATGTAGATTTTTCCAATTTCTTGAATTTTCACATTACTAGGACAACAGAAAAGACATTTAACTTCAAATTTTTTCAATTTTCAACTTCTCAAAAGTAGGGGAATTTTGAGTGGACAACAGCTGGCTCCTTCTGGGGATGACTTGGCATAAGTTCAAAGAATGAGACAAGGCAAGAATTCAGAGAAACTAGGGGAAAAATACCAGTACCTTATCCATTGGGCCACGAGTCATCAAATCAAATCGATACAGAAGACAACACACCAAAACAAAGAGAAGGAAGGAGAAAAGAAAACGCTATACAGAATATACAAAAGGACTTCCTAATCACCTATGACTTAAAAATTTCAGGTACTACCCACTATAAGGAAGTGGGAGAGAAGAACCATCCATATAATCAAGGTAAAAAGAATTCTTACCAGCAAAGTGCCTGATCTTGAAAGGTCCGAGCCAAAGGGAATCAAACTTGCCATGGCTGCCACGAGGTTCATGCCTTTTATCCCACAATAAAACAATGTCTCCAACTTTGAAATCTTTGAACCTGGCCTTTTTATCAAATAAAACCTTTACTTTCTTGTTAGTGGGCAGATATCCTATCAAAGCAACTTTCAATCTGTCCTCATTCAATTTGTAGAGGTACATGATCCTCTTATCCAAAGAATCATTGAAACTGGTGTCTTCAATGGCCTTCATTAGATGCAAGGCTGGTAGCTCCACTGTTACTGGCAATTGAGCTTCCACTCCATATACTACCTGAAAAGGAGACATCCCAATGGCTCTCTTAGGCGTGATCCTATCTACCCAAAGAGCATCATAGAGTTTCTTGTGCCAGTTCCGTTGGGACTCATTAACTAATTTCCTTATTATAGCCACCAGATTTTTATTTGTTGATTCTGCTTGTCCATTCCCCTGAGGATAATAATCTGAGGAGTGAGCTAGGGAGATGCCATATCCATAACAAAAATCCATCATCTCGGTTGAAGAAAAATTTGAAGCATTATCTGTCACGATCTTGTTTGGCACACCATACCTTACCAAGATGTTTTCTTTGATAAAACTACATACTACTTCTGAAGTAGTACTCTTTACTGGAATGGCTTCTACCCACTTGGTGAAATAATCTGTGGCGGTTAATACATGGGTATGACCAGCACTAGAAGAGGGATTAAGTGTCCCAATGAAATCTAAACCCCATTGTTGAAAAGGCTCTTCAATCACAACTGGTTTAAGGGGCAAAGAGGCCAACTTGGGTCTACCCATGAAAGTCTGACATGCTTCACATTTATCAACCCACTTTGATGCATCCCTGAACAAGGTAGGCCAGTAATATCCTCCACAAAGAATCTTATGAGCAGTAATAGTTGATGAGTAGTGCCCTCCACATGCCTGATTATGAAAAGCAGAAAGTAGCTTCTTCTGTTGTTCCTTGTCCACACATTTTAAAAATCTCCCATCCAATCCACGCTTAAACAAGGCATTTTCCCACAAAACATATTGGGCTGACCTTAGTTTAATAGATCTCTTTTCTTTGGTAGTCAAATGAGAGGGGCACTCCCCATAGGTGAGAAAATGTGTGATATCAGCATACCATTTGTCGATTGAGCCAAGAAACAAAATGGTAGGAAGATCAGCCTCATCCTCCAGTAACCCATGTCCAGCTCCCTCAGCGATGAGTTCACACAAGCCTTTTCCATGAATGAGCTTAGTTGGTCTGATGTCAATGTCATATTCTTGGACCTTGGCCACCTAGTTCCCTCTCTTGGATCCGAACTCCTGTTGTGTGAGAATGGACTTGATGGTTGTATCTGGTACAAATACTGTGGAGTGAGAATTAAGAATGTAAAAACGAAACTGCTTGACAGCTTTAACCACTGCAAAAGCATGTTTCTCCATTATGGTGTATCTTAGCTCATGATTTTTTAGAATGTAGCTCATGAATGCAATTGGGAGTTCATGATCATTAGAATCTTTTTGAGTCAGAACAACAGCCAGGGTGTTATCTGTGGCATAGCAATAGATAATAAAATCTTTGTTGAAATTTGGACACGCTAAAACAAGAGTCTTAGCAATAGCCTTTTTAATACCTTCAAAATCCCTTTTCCCTTCAGGAGACCAACCAAACGTCTATTTGCCTTTCATCATTTGAGAGATATTCAAAGTTAGCTCTGCAAAATCAGGGATGAATCTCCTCAGAAAGTTAATCTTACCAAAGAAAGAGTGCACTCCCTTCTTGCTAGTTGGAAGAGGAATTTGCTGAATAGCTTAAAATTGCTCAGGATCAATTTTTATACTATCTTTAGAGACAACGTGCCCCAATAATTTCCCCTCTGTGACACAAAAAATAGATTTCTTAGGATTTAAAGAGATCCCATGTTCTCTACATTTCAGAAGAACTGTTTCTAGGTGCTGAAAATGATCTGTCCTTGTTTTAGAAAATATAGTCAAGTCATCAAGGTATACGACAATACACTTCCCTTTCAAACTTCCAAAGGCCAAGTCCATAGCCCTTTGAAAAGTGGCACCGGCATTAATGAGCCCAAAAGGCATCCTTTTGTAAGAAAAGGTACCCCAAGGGGTAGTGAAAGCCGTTTTGTGTTGATCTGTGGTATTAACTTCTACCTGGTTATATCCTGAGAAGCCATCAAGCATAGACAACATTTCAGATCCCGTTACTGCTTGCAAGACCTGATCCATCATGGGTAAAGGATAGTTGTCCTTTAAAGAAGCTTGATTCAGATTCCTAAAATTGACATAGATGTGGATCTCACCATTTTTCTTTCTAACAGGCACAATATTGGCAATCCATGTTGAATGGTGAATAGGAAAAATGATTTTGGCTTTTAATAACTTCTGTATTTCCTGAAAAATGGTGTCAGCTATCTTAGGATTGTATTGCCTCTGTTTTTGTTTGAAAGGCTTAATTCCAGGTTTGAGAGGGATAAAATGCTGCATCTCCTTTGGTTGAAAGGATTTTAAATCTTCATAGGAATAAGCAAGGACGTATTTATAATTTTTTAAAAGATTAATTACCTTCTTCCTCTCATCTGGTGTACAACATTTTCCAATGTTCACGAGTTTAGGATCAATAGAACTCCCAATATTAACTTTTTCATATTCAGCTGATTGTTGAGGTCCAGTAGAAGCTTTAAAATTTACATACCTGTCGTGTTTGTCAAATAGTTCTTCTAAACTCACCAATCCTTTTGGAATCTTGTTTCCTTTGAGTTTGATACATCCATCCTGATCTGCCTCTTCTTCTTTGACAGCTTCTTCGTTAAAGGGCACACTTTCACGAGGCAAATTAACGCTTCCTTCAAAGTACAACTGTTCAAAATTATCCTTGAGTTCTAAGAAAGAAAGCAGGTGTTGATCATCATTGAAAACTTTCCAGTTACTTGTATTATCAGGTACACTAGGTCTATGGATCATCTCAATGGTAAACTTATCTTGAGAGAAGTCAGGATGAGGTATAAGCAATGACCCCGAGACTGCTAGTGAATCAGCCCTAGTATTCTCCTCCCTAGGCACTGCTTCGATGGAGAAGGCGTCAAGAAATTCAATGGAGTCCCAAACCTGATTCCTGTAATGTTTCAATCTTCTATTCTTTACCTGGAAGAGGTTTCTAACTTGCTTGACAATCAGTTCCGCATCTCCACGAGCTAGGAGATTCTTCACACCCTGTTCTTTTGCCACATGAAGCCCGAGAATGAGAGCTTTGTATTCTGCTTTGTATTATTGGTATTTTCAAATTGTAACTTGAATGAGAAAGGATGAATGCTTCCTTCAGTGACACCAATATGACACCAGCTCCAGAACTAGCTAAAGAACAACTTCCATCAAACTCTAATATCCAAACACCATTAGGATCCTTAGGTGACACTTTGGGGAGTTGGATTTCTTCTGGAGACATAATCATGTAGTTGCCATGCCCCATATCCTCATAGAGTATTTGTGCTTTGGGATCATCTATTTTTTGTACAATATACTTAGACTAGCTTCTCATGCAGCAACTTATTCATTTGCCCATTAATAGGTATGAGGGCATGTGACCAATCCATTTGAATTTCTCCACCCACATCCTTACAGAAGTTCCTACTTAGCAGCATCCCATATGAAGGAGGAATGTCCGCTACTAGGATAGTAGCCAAAACTTTCTTCTCATGCAAAGTAGAAAAAGCCACTTGTGCATCCTTAATTCTTCCGACTAGGGGCACTTCCTTACTCTCCATGGAATAACAAGATCCGTAAGTGCATGTGAGAGTTAGGCCTAAGGCATGGGCTACTTTGGCAGGCATTACATTGTCTAATGCCCCTGAGTCTATGACACTGATTGAGCCTATGGCCGGCTATAAGGAGTGTCACATAGAATGGTTTGATTTTGTCATTGGGTGAGGTGACAACGGCTACCAGATCGGGCTGTGGTGCAGAACATGGAGTGGGTAAAAGGCCTTTAGAGGTAGTTTTAGAATGAGAATTGACAAAGTGAATCATTTTAGCAAAAGCCTTGGGATGGGTTTGATAATATTCAGCCTCTGAGATTTGAACCTTAGTCTTTTTCAGGTGATCAATAATATCAAAAGAACCAGAAGTGAACGGGATATCATCACTTGGGATCCTAGGCTTATCAGTTTTAGGAGAAAAAGAAGTAAATTTAGTAGCAAAATTGATAGGACTCACCTTTGGTGTGGATGAAATGGGGATAGGAGATCCTCTTTTTGCAATTACAGGGATAGTTGTCTGTTGCTCCTTATATTTTTTGGTGGGTTACATCACTTTCTCCTCTCGATTTGTCTACTCGAGTCATGACATCGTATGATTCGATATTCATGCCTACTACTACTTCATCATAATCATCTCCTTCATCAACGCCTTGATGGTGAAGAAATTAACTCAAGATCCCTCAAGTTCTTCCTCGTTCCATCATCAACTTCTTCAACAAATTCTTCATAATCTTCATTAACTTCCTCATCCTCTAGTTCTTCAACTTCACAGGTTACATTGATGACAGGGACTTTAATAGGAGGTCCTTCAAGTGCTAGCCTTGTTTGAGAAGCAGGCAAATGATTTCTGGGATGAAAATTCCTCCTTGGAACGTCTACATATGGAGCATGCTGAGCCAATTGTTTCTTAATGGCGATGAGATCATTTGCAAGTTTTTGTACCAATGGATCAGTATTAGGTCTAGGAGTGGAAGAGGAGGAAGGAGAAGACTTAGATCTAGAAGGGTCTCTCCTCAACTTTCCCGACATGATTAAATCATCTTCAACACTAACAACAAGAGTTTGATCCTCGACCAATGTTGCAAGATTAGCCCTTCTCAATGCATAACTAACTTCGGGCAATTGGGAATTTAGGAAGAAGCACTTTTGGATTTGATCTACAGGTTGAGTGTCTGGTGGAATTTTGTTAATTAACCTGTTGAATTGAGCCACAAATTCTCTCATGGGCTCTTGTGATTCCTTCTTTATTTGAGAAATTTGGGCTAGTAAAGCATGCACATCTTCCACCGGTTTGAAACGGTTTTCAAACCTAGTTCTCATTGTGTTCCAGCTAGTGATAGCTCCGGCTGGAAGGTGATAGAACCAATCAGCAACATTATCTTGTAAAGTCTCAACAAAAATCCTTACAGAGACATCTTCATGTTCAACTCGTAGAACTCCACATGCAACTATGAAGGCCAAGATGTGTTCATCAAGATGTACCTTGCCATCACCCTTGAATTTAGGAAAGTTCTTCCAATTACCTCTGGGTAACTCATGTAAAGGCTGAGGAAGGGCAAGGGGCCCAACACGATGGCCCCAAGGCAATGGTACCGCCATTCTTGGAAAAATGGTTTGAAGGGGAACTGAAACACCAGCAAGAATCAGAGCTCAGAGATTAGGACTGATTTTCTCTGAAGGAATACCACCCGTAGGGATTCTATCTTTGACAGGAGGAGTGCTTGTTGAACGAGCCTCTCTATTTCTCCTTGCGGAAGGGAAAGGAAAACCCTACTGTTCCAAAAGCTGAAACTGAGAATCTTCAATACCAAGGGCCCTTCTCCCTCGAGTAAAACATGGAGTCACCAGATCAAAAGATGATCGATAAATGATTATGGAACTGGAATACGATTCCCCAATGAGTCACCAAAAACTGATTGTTGGTCATCAAAAAGGAACTTCAAGAAGAGCAATAGTCAGGGGACAAGAAGTCCCTCCTCTTTAATGGGAGAGGTTCCCTTATTCAGAAATGAACCTATTTACACATGTACAAAGTATGGTTTCACTATGGAACTTGGATATCATAAAAGTGTTTCCTAAATAGATCACCAATTACAAAAGGACAGAGGAATGAAAATGTGAAAATAAGCAGAAAGGCACCACCCAGAATTATAGATGACAGAATAATTCCTTATGCGTGCAAGAATACAGTGAATTGAAATAAGATCATTTGTACCCACATTAATAAGATGAAATCTGAAAAGACACACAGTTCTATGAATAACATCTACAAGAATACAAAGCTTCTCAGCATAATGTAGACGAATGATCTAATTATATTTAATGGATAGCTTACGAATAAAAAGGAATCGGATAGACAAAGAATGGAAATCCTTCTGTATTGATTTCTTTATGATTTCTTTACACTTTTACAAATAAGCCAAGTTCTCCCCTTAAAATGGCGAGGAGAGGCCATTATATAGTTTACAAATTAGTTATCCTTGGTAACTACTTCTTTTAACTAATGTTTAGTTAGAGGGCTGCTAATCACAATTACCCCAACTAATTACATTAAATCTCGAGAAGAAAGGAAGAAAAGAGAAGAAATGGGAGAAGAAGACATGCAATCACGACTGAGAGGGGCCCACTGACTTTAGGATCCACTGTTTGAATCTTTTCAATGCCTCTGCTATGTCTCTGCCTCGTGGAACTGATTTGTTGGCAAAGGGACTCGAGTCCAAAACTCGAGGCAATTATCCATTTATTTGTCGAATTCGACATGAGTATGATAATATTTATTCGCCTCCTCAATAGCAGATTGGAGAGAGAAAATCTCCTTTATCTTTTCTTTGAAATAGACTCCTCCCTGAACAAATTCTCTTTGACAAAAGCTCTGAATTGAGCTTTGATTTCTTGTAAAGAGAGAGGCACACCAGAAGTCTCATCATGGAGATGGCAATGTATATCCTTGAAGGTAGATACAACTAGAGTCTTGAAGGCCTCACCCTTCTGCCAACTATTTCTTAACTCTCCCAAAGCCTCCTCTAAAGACCTTGATTTTCCATTCCACGTTGTATACCCATGACTTTGACAAGTTATCTTTTGCATCATTGAAGACCTTTCTTGCCATCAAAATATTTTCATCAGCCTGTCCCATAAGGTGAAGGTCTACTATACAGCTGCTCCAGAGTTTGAGTTCTTTATCTATATTCCCAATAGTGGAGGAGAGCTTCTGTTGCAAATTATTTACCTTCTCATTGAGTTTGAAGGCTTCTCCAATGAAATTCAATCCTGCAATGAGCATGTCATCCACCATGGCCTCCATAGCCCTTCCATAGATGGAATACTTGTGCATATCTTTGATACTCTGCACCTCATCTTGGCTGAGAATCATAGGTGGTGGAAGAGTAGTCAGTGGGGTAGGATCTAAAACTTTGTCCTTGGACAAAGACGCGACTTGATGAAACTTGTAAGAATCTGGGCCTGCTCCTCCAACTGCTCTATGGTTTGTTGTCCTTTCTCTACCCTCCCAATGACTCTAGTGACTGTTTCCTGAAGATTGTGGATCTCACCTTCAGGGGTAGACTCTCCCATGGGAATTCTTGAGAGCTCAAGGTCGGATGCTTGCAAATCTTGCTCTGGCTTGTCTACCTTAGGCTTGGCTATCTCCAGGAATTGTTGGCCCTGAGCATCAGACACTATCCTGGAGGTAGTTCTAGCTTTTTTGGTGTGAGTAGGAGGAGTAGTGCCTAATAAGGCCACCACAACATCAAAATTGGGTCCCGAAGCTTAGGAGGAAGACTTTCTCTTCCTACTATCAACAAAGGGCTGCACCCATGCAAAAGAAGAGGAAGAAGTGGAAGGTGGGGCAAGAGGGCTGAGAGAAAGGGAACTCATGGCACTCAAAGTGTGCACTGCTGTCATCTCTAGTTGGGATATGAGTGGAGCACTTGGGGCTTCTGATATAGAGGAGTCACTAGCACTGGAATTTCAATGCTTGGACCTCCTTTTCTTTATCTATGGGGATTTTGGAGCACTTGTAGAGACTGGCACTTCACTCTCCTCACTTTCACTGAGAACAATGATGTTCTCTGGGCCTGAGGGAAACTCTGTATGCTTCCTTAGGGGATCTTCCTCCACAGGCTCCTTCTTGACTTCTCTGACTTTCTTTTGGTATACCTGGGTGGATGAGGAAGGAGTAGAGACTATAAGACCTTGAGTTGAGGAGGCAGGAGGGGTCTGCATAGGTGCTCTCAAATCAGGTGACAATGCCTCTTTTCTTGGTGTTGAGGTGTCTTTGGAGGACTCACCTGAGTGCCTTCTGAGTTCATGAACTCTCCTGTCAAACCAGATTTTGGTTCTTACCAAGATGGGAGCTAGGATTTCCGCCAGATCGTCCTTCTCCTTTTTGAACCAATCCAAATCCTCCAAGGGAGTGTGTTTGACCACGTTGTCATACTCATATGAGTACAAGTCAGAATTATCATCCTGGAGCCCTTCAGGAACTTGGTACAGGTTAAGCTCTTGAATTAGTTGAAGAGAAAATCTGCCATAATTCCTCCTTGCTTCAAAATCATCAACACAGTCAACCCAATAATCTTCTGTGTCTACCCTATGATGATAAGTGATCTTGATGTTCTGCTCAATAAACTTCTTCAAGTCAAAACAAGTTCTTGGCCTGAAGAAATGGACAGTAATGGGAGCTAGGGCTCTTTCTATGTTTTGTGCATCTAGAGCCATTTTGCAGGTGTAGTTTCCCAAAGTGATGGGGAAGTGCAAACTAGTAATTTTCTTATCCCTGCAGGTTCTATGCAACTTGTCCAATTGCCTGCATACTTCTATTAAGGCCATTTTATCATTGCAGAACATGGGGAGCTTGAGAGGGGTGCTCTCATAGCCAGCAAGCCTTATATAGGAAAATTTTCTAAATTGGATGAAGTAGGCACCGTAGTGCGATATCAGATTCATAGCTTCATCAGAAAATCTCCTTGTATCGCTCTCCCTCCGTAAGCCTTTGAAAATGTACATGGTGAAGGCATCATTCACCATTCTGAAGTTGCAATTGCTAGTTTCCAAGGTGAACTGAGGGCAGTAGGCATATACGGGGTCACCCTTGTGAGCATCAATGTATGAGAAGCCAAACCATTGCCTTGATGCTGCCAGAGTATACATCAAGTATGAAGTCATATAGAACTTCTTGGTTTGTTGTACATTAGACAACTACTCTGCTAGGTTCATACTAATGATCTCTGCCCAATTGATATTCTGAGTTCCTTCACACACCATATTGATAAGTGGGCACATCTAGAAATGGAACTCATTTATAGAGGGTAAGCCCATGACCCGAGCCAGTAGGATTATAAAATCTGACAATTCCTCATTGAAATCTGCATGGAAAAGAACCTTGGATAGATGAGACGCCCCCTTTTTAGGGTTTTTAAGCCAGGACTTCACCACCCGCACCTTATATTTCTCACTGTCCTGATCGAAAAGGGCTTGTGCCTGGTTTTGAGAAATTACTATAGCATTGTCCATCTCTGGAATTCTTAGGGCAGCACCAATGGTGGTAGTGTCAAGTTTGGCGATGAGTTCCCCATGCACATTCATCAGCTCACTCGAGTCAGGATTGAAATGAGCACCATAGGAGAGTACTATATCTACACATTGCACCGAGATAGGGAAACCATCGCGAATGCCAAACCACTATCATGAATCATCTATGCCATAGGTGAAGGGTTCACATCTGTCATTCTTGCCCAAAAATCTCCAAAGTCGAGGTGGCGAACCTCACTGTCCCCGATATCAGGAACGACAGACTCAAGCGGTGAGACTTGCTCCTGGCCTTGGAATTTAATCTTCATGTTGTTAGCAATTTGAGGAGCCAAGGTTGCAATCTGGACTTGGGACAAAATTACAGGGAAATGAGTATGCGCGCAGAAATTTTGATCGTAAAGGTATGAGCAATGGATAGCAAGAAAGCAGTGTGTAAAACACATAGGGGCAGTTCATTATATAGCCATTTGGGAGAGAGAAAGACCATTAATGCACGTTAAATACACACCTACCAACTTGGAAAGTAAGATATTTGTGAAGAGTGGGAAAAATTAACTCGAATGACCTTTGGTTCATTTGGGACACACAGGACGTGAAAGTGCTATTCGGCCGGTATGGGCGATGTGGGAAAAGTATGCACAAATGCTTATGGGACATGAGGGATGAAAATATGCAGAGTACGTGATTCAAATTAATCGGGCGAAAAGGGAACAATGAGTCCGGGTGAACTTGGGACAAAAAGTTTCGATGGGCCCAAAAGAAATAGACTTCGGGTAAAGCGGCCGATCGGGGAACAAAGCCCGAATGAACTTGGGACACTTGGAACAAAAATTTCCAACAACAAAAAAAAGACATTTAACTTCAAATGACATGCAAATTTTGCCAATTTCTTGACTTTTCACATTATCGGGACAATAAAAAGACATTTAACTTCAAATTTTTTCAATTTTCAACTTCTCAAAAGTAGGGGAATTTTGAGTGGACAACAGAAGCCGAGTTTCCTTTGGAGACATAATCATATAATTACCATGCCCAATATCCTCATAAAGTATTTGTGCTTTGGGATCATCCGTCTTTTGTACAATATACTTAGATTGCATTTCGACAATAGATTCTTTATTTTTCCATTAAATGGTATGAGGGCATGTGACCAATCCATTTGAATTTCTCTTCCTACATTCTTACAGGAGTTCTTTCTTAACAACATACCATATGAAGGAGGGATATCCGCTACTAGGATAGTAGCCAAGACCTTTTTCTTAGGTAAAGTAGCAAAATCTACTTGTGCATCTTTAATTCTTCCAACTAGAGGCACTTCCTTATTCTCCATGGAATAACAAGACCCATAAGTGTGTGTGAGAGTTAGACCCAAAGCATGGGATATTTTGGCGGGCATTATGTTATCCGATGCTCCTGAATCTATGACATAATTGCTTGAGTTTATGGCTCGCTATAAGAAGGGTCACATAAAATGGTTTAATCTTTTCATTAGGTGAGGTGACTGCAGCTGCAGATTTGGTTGAGGTGTAGAGGATGGAGTAGGTAAAAGGCCTTTAGAAGTAATTTTAGAATGAGAGTTGACAAAGTGAACCATTTTGGCAAAAGCTTTAGGATGAGTTTGATAATACTCACCCTCCGAAATTTTAGCCTTTGTCTTTTTAGGTGATCAAAAATATCGAAAGATCCAGAGGTGGATGGGCTATCATCGGTAGAAATCTTAGGTTTATCGGGTTTGGGAGTTATAAAAGAAGAAACTTTAGTAGAAGAATTAGGAAAAGCAGACTGCGAACTCACCTTCTGTAGACGTGGTGGGGATAGGAGATCCTCTTTTTGCAATAATAGGGATAGTCGTGGGATGTTCCTTGGATCTTTTAGTGGGCTGCATAAATTTCTCCCTTTTATTTTTCTCGCTCTCGAGTCATGACAGCGTATGATTCACTATTCATATCTCTACTACCTCATTATGATCATCTTCCTCATCAAGACAAGGGCAATTTTACCGATAACCATACCGAAAATTTTGTTCCGATCCCTCGTCAGGGATCCCTTGCGTTCGGAACGTTGCAAAATCCCTTTTCCGGGAAATCTGGTTTTCCGAACTTAGTCATTTTTGGTCTTTTGGCTGGGCGCATGGAATTACTATGTAACACCAACTTTTGGTGCGCCCCCTTTAAAACCTTTGGCGCATATTTTCCTGTGTCAACACACCTTTTGGTGCGCCTTGATATGTTGAGTCTTCCCTGCGTGCGCCAAGGCGCATGCGCCTTCGTGTTAGCAACCCTTTTGTTGTGCCTCTTTTTGGTGCGCCACAAAGCACATAATCTCATGTCGACACCACTTTTGGTGCGCCAAAGGTGCACTTAATTCCATGCTGGCAAGTGCTTTGGTGCGCCAAAGGGCGCATGCTTTCCTATGTCGACAGTAATTTTCATGCGCCCTTTACAAAGTTGGTGGCACATTTATTACTGACTCACCTATATATATATATATATATATATATATATTTGCACCTACAAATGTCATTATCACCAGAGCAATCACGTTTTTTATATTCTATGACTCACACAAAGACACCCTCGCCTGCGTTTTCAACACATAGTGGACCCGTTTGCACGTTTTTCACTATTTATCCGGGTAAGAGGTTCTTATCTCTTTCGTGTGTTTTACGTTTTTGGTTCTTTGATGCTTGTTGGTTTGGTTTTGGAATTGAAATATTGAACTAGCCCCCCCTTGCTGTCTTTCCATATTCCTCCCCCTCTTTCCAGATCTGCTGGTAGAGGAAGTTGTTCTGAAAGCATGGTTTAAATCCCTTCTGGTTAAGCCATTTCATTACCCAAATAACCCTACAAAAAGAGGAAAAGAAAAGAAAAGAGAAGCTAAACCATGTGAAAAACCCCTCTGAGGGTGATTAAAGCTCTAAAAAAGACTCTGTTTTCCTTTTTCCCTTTGGCGCATTGGCACGTCCTGCAACATCAAAAACAGTTGCGCCTTTGGCGCATCTGTCACCCCCACAACATGATTAAAATCTACGCCAATGGCGCACCCATCATGCGTGCTACATCATGAACTTTTTCGCCCTCAAGGCGCGCTTCCTTCGTATGCTGCAAGCGCTAGCCTTGCGCCCTCCTTGGCACACCCAACATCGGTGCAACATCAGCTTAATCCGCACTAAGTACAAAGCTTTGAAGGCACAAGTGCTTTCCCCATTACAGCAACATCATGTTGTGTAGACCCTCAGTACGCCGTGCCAAGTTGCCTTTGGTGCATGAAAATTTCCTGTTACACAAACCATACATGCGCCTTTGGCGCACCAAATCTCCATGCAACATGAAAAATCTATGCGCCTTTGGCGCATCCTGTCTCTATGTAACACGGTGTTTCCATGCGCCCTTTACAAAATGTACCCTGCAGTATCTATGCGCCATGCGCCTTTGGCGCTGATTTAACCCTTGTAACACCTTTTTTCTATGCGCCTTACCTATTTAGCCCTGTAAGCTGCAGCTTTCATGCGCCCTGCGCCCTGAGCCTCAAAATCACTAACTCTTTCTTCTGTCAACATTTCAATGGAAGATCAAATGGCTAATACAACCTTTTTGCGTTGGGTCTCACTTCTTCTTCGTGTAGATCAACAACTAAGCTCGGAAGAACATATGTCTACATCAAGCAGGAGACCTACCAAATCCAAAGGCAAGGCCAAACTTACAGAAGAAGAGATGAAATATAAATATCGTAGAGTCGAATGCCCACTCCCAGGCCGAATGCGACCTAGATATCAGGGACTCAGAGTTGGGTCACATTGATATGGAGGAATTCTGGGTCAGAACTCAGAAGGTAACAAGAAGTCCATGGATGGACAAACTGATAGGCAGTTGCCTACACTCACCTGAGGAATCCCAAAGATTGCCGATAATGAATTCATGATGGTGGTCACCCGGTGCTACAACAAGGACACAAGGTGTGTCGTAAATGACAAGGGCGAGGTAGTCATTAACCTCACTGCCCGCCACTTTGAGATAATACTCATATCCTCATCACCGCACTTCGTGGCCGTCACCGAGAGGATTGATTAAGGCCCGGGACGACAACGAAGATCAGTGCATGCAACTGATGAACGAGGTCTATTTGAAAAACAAAAAGGTGGTGACCCGATGGCCTCAAATCATCCACCGCAGCGACTTCTCAGAGGAGCTCAACGACACCATCACATTCCTGAGCAGGGTCTTTGGGCTTCCTGACGCCCACTTTTTCCATAAATGGATGCTGCGGTACTTAGAGACCATGAATAAGAATATGCCCGATCAGCGCTTCGAATGGGCAGAGATTATAAGCAGCACAATCTCTGAACAGCTTCAACAATTTCTTACAACGGGAAGATTCTACATGAACTCCTATGTTGTCTATGCTCAAAGATCGAGAGAGACTACCTGTGCCCGATACGAAGTGGGGTTTGGCCTCGTGTCAAAATATATGAGTACTACCTGCACTGAGGCCGAGAATAGCATCTCTCAATTCACAAAGATTAATGATGTGTTTTTCTATCACATCATCTACCTCGTTGAGGCCAAATATGACTTACGGTTGCAGATCGACCAAAAGCATAGTGGTAGCCACCGAGAAATGGGGGCCCTGCTCACCCAATTTCCCACATTCACCTATCTCGAGGGCAGCCAACTTCTTGGGAGAGCCGACCAGATCGCCGAGGTATGCTAGGCCCAAGCTGATTTTGGCGGAGTCACAAGACAAATGATTACATATCACGAGAAGTGCCTCAAAAGAAAGAAGGGTGGAACTCCTTTCCCCTCATAGGGGGATATACATGCCTTACCCACCACAAGGCAAAGGACATGTTCGCAGAGCTAGGAGCTGCTTAATTTGAGACATGATTTCCCGGCCAGGCCTACCTTCGACCCAAGGAATTGTCTGCCAAGGGTGAAACTCGATCCAATCCACGTCCCTCAGATCGAGGACATCTACATCGACATCATCCATGAGGTTGAGCTTAGGAGAAAGGATCATTCTCGCTTAGCCTTGCTAGAAATCATCCAATATGGGGTAGCAATTGTCCCCAAAGGCTTCCAGACTACGGAAGATGAAATAGACCAAGTATATACTAACACGGATGGGGACAATTGGCCTTTTCCAGCCATTGATAGAACTAAGGCACCTCAGATGATTGAGGAGAGGATCAGGAGACTCTGCGCAGGACAGAGCATTGGTGCCGGATGAACGGGTTAATCTACCTTGGGGTTGATTTCACAACCTCCCCATTGGGTAACGCACCTCCCCGATCTAAACAGCAACCTAAAGGCAAGGGCAAAGGCATAGAGGGTGAATCCAGCACCACTCAGGAAGAAGCTCCAGCAAGTCCTCCTTCCGCCGCACCAGAACAGGTCATAACTTTGGTTACGCCAGAGAAAGAAGCAGAAGAGGATGTTCCAATAGGCCCATCCACTCAGGATGTCGGTATTGCTACAACAACCGAGGTCCTTTCTGTCCCTTCTTCTTCTCTTCCTTCCCCTCCTCGAGTGACTCAAGCGACCATCCCTTTGGTCATGTCCTCTCCCCCTTCTTCTACTATTCCTCCCGCTTCTTCGTCCATCTTCTCTTCCCTCGCGGATCTTTCCTCCATTTCTTCCCTCATCTCTAAGCTCCCTTCCCTTCCTATGTCTTCCGCAGCTGTAGTTTCCCTTCCTCCATGGGCACTTCTTCGGCTATTCTCTCCATGCCACCTCCACGTGTCTCCACGTTTTTCCCCTCTACTACTGCAGCTGCCCCCTTCTCCGTTTCCGGCCCTTCTCCCATAGGTCCAGCCTGGATCTCCCAGCAGCTAAGTCAGCAAAAGAGGAAAGTTCCCATCGCTCCGATGGACTTTTCTGTAATCCCATCTAAGGGGGCAAAGAAGCAGAAGCCCGTCACACACTTCTCTCAAAGTGCTCATGGGAGAGAGGGTTATGGAGATCGCGTACCCCAATCCTCTCAAGGAGAAAAAGGATCTGTCTCCGACAGATTATACTGTGACCCAAGTCACAATGGGGACATCTTCTGAAAGCCTTCAGGGGGAGGCCCTTTCTGCAGTTGACGCCCTCTGCAAGAAGCTTCAAGAGACAAAGGAAGAGAAAAGGCAATTGAAAGAGCAAAACAAATATCTGCTCCAAGCCTTACAGAAGATGGGTAGTGCACCTCCCACAACTGCCGCCGAGACTTCTGAGCTTCTCAGCCAGGAGAAAATTAATGAGTACGCAAAGATCGGTGAGCAGGGTATGGCCGTTTCCGCTTGGAGGAGCCAAATCCTCAAAGACAGTGAAAAAGTAATCGCCGAGTTCTCTAACTTGTATTTGAACATCAACAAGGTGAATAAAGAGCTCCAAGCATTAGCAGGACCCATATCGGAAGAGCTGGAACATGCTAGACTGCAGCACGAGACCTTCCAACAAATGTTCGACTGTTCAGTCAAAGATCTGGTCAAGTTCGGTGTCTTCGGCCATCCCAGGGCCCTCAACAAAATCATGTCCACTCTGGATTACCGGGTGGATCAGCTGGAATTTGTCCTAGAAAAGATTGACAAAGTGAAGGAAGAAGCCCTGGACGCGATGCACCAAATGGAATGGATCATTCTTAACATGTCGCCAGGGTTACTTACTCCTTCCTTCACTTTAAGGAAAGCTGATGAAACCACCCAGATCTTCAAAGAGATCATTTCTCAAGGGATGGGGCCAGAGGTCACTTTTGACGCAGAGTCTATCAACAACCTGCTGGCCTGCCGGGACTTCATTGGGTTACTCATTGAAGCGGAAAAAGACTATTCCAAACTCCCCGAGAAACTCATAGATGAGCGGGAGACTTGTGAGGTGATCAGTGATCGGCACAAGGATCCTTCCTAGGATCAGCTAGGGCCAATGATCAACAAGTTTATGGAATACCGCTCTCAATTCCATATCTCATCACCTGAGCAACAACAAAAGTAGTCCACCCCCTTTCGGTCACAGGATGACGATGACGAGTAGCTTCTTCTTCTTCTTCTTCTCTCTCTCTTCTTCGACTTTCTTTTTGGGAATATCTGGAGTATGTTGATACAAATGATGACATCATCCATGTTGCATCATGGGATGATGTCATCCATCAAGTTGTCAAAAGTCAACATGACTTTTAGATATTTTGTAAATATCTTTGTAAATAAGTTGGCTCCTTTTTGCCTTCTTTTCTCTCCTTCTTCTATAAATACCCCAACACTTGTTGTATTGAAAAAAAAATGGATAAATATCTTTCAGATGAAAAATAGAAGTGAGGAGAAAAGACTTTGAGCTTTTTGTAACAGAAGGAAAATATTAATACAATATTTAGACTTTGTGCTGAATACATGTGTTATGTGCATTAGATCTTTCTTACGTCAGATCTGTGTTTATTCTGTTGGATCTGCTTCTATTTTATTGTCATTTATTTATCATCAGTATTGCTTTGCTTGTTTATGCAAGTAGTTTGGCTCTTTTACTACCAATCCCAAAACATAAACCTTCTGACCTTTCTGCTTTGGAATTCATTTCTTTTCTCCCTTTGGACCTGCTCTTTCTTCATCCCCTCTTCTTTTCCTTTCTTTTCGTAGTCGAAAACACCCTACTGGGATGAGATCCCAAACCCCCGAAGGCAGAATTTGTGAGACTTGCATAGATTCCTGCTGTAGAATAGCAATAAACCAGTTTCACTTTGCTAACTCAAAGAGGGGCTATGCCCTACACACTGTTGGCTCGTTTATCCATAGATCTGCCCAAGCGGATGATTTTCGGACCAACAGTTTTTGGCGACTCTACTGGGGATCGAAACAGATCTATTAGATCTATGATGGTGGTAGGATAGAAAATCGTAGAAAATAAGAAAATTGCTTTCCTGTTTGCAAATCTGCATATTTTGTCAAAAATCCAAAATTTTGCAAAAGTGACTCAAATTGAAAAATTTTCTTCTGAGATCCATAGATCTGGCCTAGTTGGAGGTCTTTAGTTCACTGAGTTTTTATAGAAATCAATATTTTGCCATAGATCTGAGTTTTTGACTATCTACCAAAAGATTGAAACCCTTTGAAAAAGTCAAAATTAGATCTGAAAATCAGCTTGCTAATCTTCTCTACCATTTTATCCTCACTGTTATTTGTCATTAACCACAATCGGTTTTCTGAAGAGGATAGTTTTTAAATATTTAGAAAAGTACATGCTGCTGGTTTTTGCCAGAAAAGCCAGAAAATCAGCAAGTACAGCCAAAAAGAAATTTTGAATCTGCACTACAAAATCGTAGATCGGAAAGACACGCTGGCAGGTGAACCCTTTACGCGTAGCAGAGAGCTCATGGAGAAACTGATCCTATTTTCGATTTGCTTCAAAGGCACAATTTCAGCATAACACCGACACGTTTTTCAACGCTAAGCTCGGCTGACCGGTCATCCAGGAGTGTCTCACCTCCACGAAGAAAAATCTTTCGCAAGGGGCATCCACATCCCTTTGTAGTGCCTTGCTACTCAGTGGAACCACACTTCCAAATTCTCGTTCTTTTTCCAGCTATCAAATGGCGGTACCATGGGGAAATGCTATGGGTCCCTTGGCTTTACCACATCCAATTCACGTGCTCCCTCACGGAAACCGAAAGAATTTTCCCAAATTCGACGGGAGCGGAAATCAAAGCACGGATTCCCACATATCTGCATTCATTATGTCATGCAGTATCCTGGATGTAACTCACGAAGATGTGTCGGTTCACCTTTTTCTGGAAACTCTACAAGGGCCCGCGCAGCTTTGAATGGTTTTAGCATTTGCCAGCCGGATCTATTACGAGTTGGGCCACCTCATGGGATGCTTTTGAAGACAGTACAAACCTTCGAAGATGCATTTGCATTATTATCACGGATCACTCACCTAAAGAAGGAGGAAAAAGACCATGCGTGATTTTATCACTAGGTTCAATGCATTAATCAACCGTGTCCTCGTTGCCATGCTTCCAAAACCGAAAATCAAAAGTGTTTCTTCAGTAAACGCTATGAGCTCAAAAGTTAGTTTCTTGCTCCTTCAAGAGCGAGTGGCTACCTTGATTCTCACCCAGGCCACTGCCATTCGAATAGAAGATAATTTGATAATATCTGGCGAATTGAAAAAGGAATCATCCAAGCCTAAATCTTCGGGCCCTTCGCCCGCTACTTCATCTGATCCGGCCTTTCAAAAGATGGCGAACGACTTGCTTGCATTAAAGAAGCAGTTGGCCCAGGCCTCCCCCAGTTCTTCATACCGGGATATTCCATGGAGGAATTTCGTTCCTAACAATATTTCACAAAGGCCGCGCTTACCCGCAACTACTCCGCGGCTGGCGCTTGAGGCTCCTCCGGTCAACGCTCTGGCCGAAATCGAAGAAGAAGAGCAGTATTATGAAGAACCTTCGTCTCAAGGTGAAGATGATCAAGATGTTCGGTGAACCGACTGCGACTCTACTATCGGGTATATGGAATTTGATGAGGAAGAATCTGATGAAGAAGAGGGTACCCAGGGATATGCAAGTGGACAGTCATACGCTTTTTTTACCCGCTCGCAAGGAAAAGAAGCAGAGGTCGCTGCCCATGTACAACAGGAGAAGGCTGTGTCAAACACGCCTCCAATCATTGCTAAAAGAGGTAATCCTCTTCCTACTCAACTCCCTGGCAAGTCTTTTACAAGGAAATCTTTTCCCCCCATCTCTCCTCCAAATCAGTCCTCTCATGTTCCTACCAAGACCAGTAATCCTATTCCACCATCGCGAAGTGAGGGACTCATTCCTTTACCAACACAACCCTTGGCCGCATTTGATATCATAGATCATGCAAAAAATACCAAGATCCAAATGTCTGAAGCTGAGTACCTTCAGTCAAATCCCGAACAACTTGTAAGATTGACCAAGTATATTCAAAGTCAAGCTATTGTATCTAAGCAGGTTTCCCCAAAAGGAATCCTTTCCACTCCTTCTGAATCCCACATAAATGTTGCCTCAACATCTGCATCAGGAAAGATAGAGCCTTTCTATCTCTCCCTCCTAATCAATGGTCACAAGTTGAGTAACTGCATAATTGATTCCGAGCTTCGATAACGCCATGCCAACAAAAAGTCACCCATGCTTTGGGCCTCACCCTTACCAAGCCTTTTGGCGAGATGTTATTCCTTGAAACCAAGCAGGTTCCGTTGATTGGCCAAATCAAAGACGCACAATTTGCATTTGTGGCATTCCCAGAGAAGAGAGTAAAGATGACCGTCCTCGTTTCTGACATTCCAGCAGCCTACGGAATTTTGTTGGGAAGAAGCTTTTGCAGCAAAGTTGGTGGAGAGATTCATATGGACTGGTCTAAAGCTAGAATTCCCGTCAAAGGTGTAATGCAGACTTTGGAGCCGAGAATCACAAAAGAAGTACTTGGTTACTAGCTCTGAGGACCCCAAAGCTCAAATCCTTTTTGAATCATCAGGGATGGGGAACTATTTCTTGTCTACCGAGTCTGACAAAATGGTTGTTCTCATTCAAGAAGGAGATCTTAATAAGATCTGGACCTTGCAGTTCGATGGCAGCTGTGCAACCAGCGGATGTGGCGCCGGAGCCGTGCTAATATCTCCCGAGGAAGAAGTCATTCCTCTCTCTTTCAAGTTGTAGTTTTTTAACACAAATAATACTGCTGAGTATGAATCTTTGCTACTTGGCATGCAAGCCACAAAAGAAAGAGGGATTAAGAATCTGAAAGTGCAAGGTGATGCAGAGCTAGTTGTGAATCAAGTTAAAAGGGTTTACCAAGTGAAGAATGAAAGGCTCAGGCATTACCGTAATGCGGTGTGGGACAGCATTGAAGAGTTTGATGCTTTTTCAATTGAATCCATTCCAAGAGCCCAAAATGACATGGCCGATTCATTGGTCATGTTTCAATGATCCCTCATGCTCCTCACCAAGGTTTGAAAACAAACAAATACACCATTGAGGTGTTTTTCCGCCCGAGCGTGCTGGAAATTCTCAACATTGGCAAGTGTTCAACGATGATAATCAACTCATTGCCTTTCTAGAGAAGGCGGAAAATTTTAAAGAATTACACTTTGAAGGATCTACTTCCACTTGCCATGAATCAGTCACCGATCAAGATGATGAATCTGAAGGGAACGACGGCATATGTCAGCTCAAAGGAAATAAAATTCCAAAGGGCCTAGTTTCTCTGGAACGGCTGTTCGACAGGCATGATCGTTTTGTGAAAAAGAAGAGGCGAGATGATCCTGACTCATCCCCAGAAACCGAACCGGTCAATATAGGTTCGGTAGAGCACCCACAATTTGTGAACATTGGAAAATGTTGCACGCCTGAAGAGAAGCGGAAATTTGTCAAGTTGCTTGAAGAAATACATGGATGTATTGGCATGGTCCTATGCCGATCTAAAGTCTTTTAAGCCAAAGGACGTCCAACATGACATCCCGTTGAAAGAAGATGTCAAAGCCTTTCGCCAGAAGCAGAGGCATTATAATCCTAAGATCTCAGGCACCATCCAGCCGAAATTCAGAAGATGCTGGATGCGAGAATCATCTTTCCTATCCATCACAGTACTTGGGTAGCAAATATTGTGCCAGTGCGCAAGAAAAATGGCGAGATACGCATATGCGTAGATTTTCGCAAATTTGAATCAGGCTTCCTTGAAAGACAACTACCCACTTCCTATAATGGATCAAGTTCTACAAGCAGTAACTGGATCAGAGATGTTGTCCATGCTTGATGGTTTTTCAGGCTACAATCAGATTGAAGTTTTGCCTGAAGATCAATTTAAAACAACATTCACTACTCCCTGGGGTACATTTGCCTACAGCAGGATGCCTTTTGGCCTAACTAATGCTGGCGCCACTTTTCAGCGGGCCATGGACTTTGCATTCAAAGGTATGATGGGGAAGGTCATTGTGGTTTATCTAGATGACTTAACTGTGTTCTCTAAACGATGAAATGATCATTGTGATCATTTGGAGCAAGTATTGGCCAGGTGCCGAGAACATGGGATCTCCCTAAACCCAAAAAAGTCTGTTTTTGGAGTCACGGAAGGAAAGTTGCTAGGGCATGTGGTTAGCAAAGAAGGAACAAAGATAGATACCGAAAGAGTTAAGGCTATTCAAAGCCTTACTCTACCTACAAGCAAGACTGGTGTTCATTCTTTCTTCGAAAGGTGAACTTTCTCAGGTGTTTTGTTCCTGACTTTGCTGAGAAGACTCGTCACATATTGAACATGATGAAGGGGTCACCAACTTTCAGATGGAGCGAGGAAGGGAAGAGGTCGTTTGAAGAAATAAAAGCTTCCGTTGCTCACGCACCAGTCCTGGTATGTCCCGATTTCTCCAAGGACTTCATCATGTATAGTTACGCATCTGAGCATACTGTGTCCGCAATCTTGATGCAAAAGAATTCGGAGGATGTTGAATCTCCGATTGCATTCATGAGCTCTCCCCTCAAGCCTCATGAACTAAAAATGTCTCAACTAGAAAAGCATGCCTTCGCCGTTGTCAAAGCAGTGAAAAATTTCAGGTATTACATTCTAAACTCTCATACGGTGGTGTTGGTCCCTGACACGGCGGTCAAATCAATTCTAACTCAATAGGAGTTAGGAAGCTTGCGAGGAAATTGGATTGCAAAGGTCTAGAGTATGACTTGGATATTAAACCAACCAAGTTGGTAAGGGGCAAGGGCCTATGTCAGCTTATGGCTGAAAACAAAGATTCAGAAAACCCTGATGAAAGGGGTGACTACACCGATGAAGCATAGGACCGGCTGGAAAAACCCGATTCGCTGCCTCTGGTCCTATTTGTTGCGACTAGTGATGAATGGTATTCCGATATCACTTTCTTCCTCACCTACGATTTAATGCCCAAAGCACCTAATGCAAAGGAGAAGCGCACTATAAAGCTCAGAGCAGCTAAATATGTCATCTGGGATGATGGTTTATATAAACGTGGGATAGATGACATCTTTTTGCGATGTGTTGACAAACCACAACAGGTAAAGTTACTCGAAAGTTTTCATAATTCAGCCTGTGGAGGTCATTTCTCTTCCTCCGTGACAGCACATAAGATCATCTAAGCTAGGTACTATTGGCCGACGCTCTTCCAAGATACAGCCACCTGGGTGGCAAAGTGTGAACCTTGCCAGCAGTTTGTCGGCAAGCCCAAGTTGGCTGCCTTTCCCCTAAGGCCGGTTATTGTCAACGAACCATTCAGGCAATGGGGAATTGATTTTATTGGTGCACTCAATCCTCAATCGAGTGCCGGACATAGTTATGTCCTTACAGCAATGGATTACTTCACCAAGTGGGTGGAAGCCATACCTGTCAAGCATGCCACTTCTGAGGTGGTTTGCAATTTCATTAAAGAAAATATCATTGTCAGGTTTGGCGTTCCAAACAAGATTATTGCTGATAATGCTTCTAACTTCTCCTCGCGAGAAGTTATTAGTTTTTTCTATGAATATGGGATAACTTTGGCTCACGCCTCAGATTATTACCCTCAGGGAAATGGTCAGGCGGAATCTAGTAACAAGAACTTGGTGACCATCATACAAAAGTTAGTGAATGAGAATCAACGAATGTGGCACAAGTCTTTGTACGATGCTTTTTGGGCCGATCATATTACTCTCAAGAGGTCTCTCGGCATGTCACCTTTCCAAGTGTTATATGGCACTGATGCCGAGCTTCCCATTTCTACGGAACTTCCTGCTCTGCGCTTGGCATGAGCTATCAAAGATGAAACTTTCAAAAATTCTCTTGAAAAAAGAATCATGTATTTGATAGAGCTCAAGAAAAGAGAGTAAGAGTGGTCGACAGGATCACCAAACATCGAATCAAGTCAAGAGATTATTCGATAAAAAGTTAAGCAAAAGGATTTCCAAGTGGGAGACCTCGTCCGTCTGTGGGACAAGCGAAGAGAGCCAAAGGGCATGCACGGAAATTTTGATTCCCTGTGGAGAGGGCCCTTCAAGATCAAGCAGCTCAACGGAGAGAATAGTTTCTATCTCTCATATCTGGATGGAACCGAGCTCCCGCTTCCCTATAGCGGGCAACATCTAAAATTTTCAAGAAGTAGAGCTTTCTCTCTTCTTTGTACAGTTTGCTTTAGTTGTGTGTTTGTTTTTGTCGTGTGTTTGATTTCGTTTGTTGTGTGTTTCCTTTTCTCTCCTCCGGTCGCCCTTGTTTTTGACTCTACCCAATGGATAGGCACATGAGATCTGGGATTCTCTACCCCAAGTTTTCTCGGGGATAGTCCCTAGAAAGAGCCAATCAGTTATCCCATAAAATTGACAAGGGCAATTTTATCGATAACCATACTTGAAAATTTTGTTCCGATCCTCGTCGTATCCTTGCGTTCGAACGTTGCAAAATCCCTTTTCCGGAAATCTGTTTCCAAACTTAGTCTTTTTTTTTTTGGTCTTTTGGTGGGTGCATGGAATTACTATGTAACACCAACTTTTGGTGCACCCCCTTTAAAACCTTAAGCACATATTTTCCCGTGTCTACAGAGACCTTTTGGTGCGCCTTGATATGTTGAGTCTTCTCTGCGTGCACCAAGGCACATGCGCCTTCGTGTTAGCAACCCTTTTGTTGCGCCTCTTTTTGGTGCACCGCAGTGGACATAATCTCATGTCGACACCACTTTTGGCATGCCAAAGGCACACTTAATTCCATGTTTGGCAAGTGCTTTGGTACACCAAATGGCGCATGCTTTCCTATGTCGATGAGTAATTTTCATGTGCCCTTTACAAAGTTGGTGGCGCATTTATTACTTACTCACCTATATATATATATATATATATATATATATTACGTGCGTGCAAAAATGTCATTATCACCGAGAGAATCACATTTTTATATTCTCTCGAGCTCACAAGACACCCGCCTGCCGTGTTTTCAACACATAGTGGACCCGTTTGCATGTTTTTCACTATTTATCTGGGTAAGAGGTTCTTATTTTTTTCGTGTGTTTTGCATTTTTGGTTCTTTGATGCTTGTTGGTTTGGTTTTGGAATTGAAATATTGAACTAGCCCCCCCTTGGTGTCTTTCCATATTCCTCCCCCTCTTTCCAGATCTGCTAAGAGAGGAAGTTGTTCAGAAAGCATGGTTTAAATCCCTTCTAGTTAAGCCATTTTATTACCCAACTAACCCCTGCAAAAAGAGGAAAAGAAAAGAAAAGAGAAGCTAAACCATGTGAAAAACCCCTCTGAGGGTGATTAAAGCTCTAAAAAAGACTCTGTTTTCCTTTTTCCTTTGGCACATTGGCACGTCCTGCAACATCAAAAATAGTTGCGCCTTTGGCGCATCTGTCACCCCCACAACATGATTAAAATCTATGCCAATGGCACACCCATCATTCCTGCTACATCATGAACTTTTGTGCCCTCAAGGCGCGCTTCCTTCGCATGCTTTGCAAGCGCTAGCCTCACGCCCTCCTTGGTGCACCCCAAAGATTGGTGCAACATCACCTTAATCCACGCTAAGTACAAAGCTTTAAAGGTGCAAGAACTTTCCCCATTTCAGCAACATCATGTTGTGTAGACCCTCGGTCGCGCCGCGCAAGTTGCCTTTGGCACATGAAAAGTTCTGTTACACAAACCATACATGCACCTTTGGTGCACCCAATATCTATCTATGCAACATGAAAAATCTATGCGCCTTTGGCGCATCCTGTCTCTATGTAACACGGTGTTTCCATGCGCCCTTTACAAAATGTACCATGCAGTATCTATGCGCCATGCACCTTTGGCGCTGATTTAACCCTTGCAACACCTTTTTCTATGCGCCTTACCTATTTAGCCCTGTAAGCTGCAGCTTTCATGCGCCCTGCGCCCTGAGCCTCAAAATCACTAACTCTTTCTTCTGTCAACATTTCAATGGAAGATCAAATGGCTAATACAACCTTTTTGCGTTGGGTCTCACTTCTTCTTCGTGCAGATCAGCAACTAAGCTCGGAAGAACATATGTCTACATCAAGCGGAGACCTACCAAATCCAAAGGCAAGGCCAAAATTACAGAAGAAGAGATGAAATATAAATATCAGAGAGTTAGAATGCCCGACTCCCAGGCCGAATGCAACCTAGATATTAGGGACTCAGAGTTGGGTCACATTGATATGGAGGAATTCTGGGTAAGAACTCAGAAGGTAACAAGAAGTCCATGGATGGAAAAACTGATAGCAGTGCCCTACACCTCGCTGGAGGAATCCCGGTCGGCACCGTTGACAATGAATTCATGATGGTGGTCACCCGGTGCTACAACAAGGACACAAGGTGTGTCGTAAATGACAAGGGCGAGGTAGTCATTAACCTCACTACCCGCCACTTTGAGATAATACTCGGTATCCCTCATCACTGGCACTTTATGGTCGTCAGCCGAGAGGATTGCATTAAGGCCTGGGACGACAACGAAGATCAGTGCATGCAACTGATGAACGAGGTCTATTTGAAAAACAAAAAGGTGGTGACCCGATGGCCTCAAATCATCCACTGCAGCGACTTCTCAGAGGAGAAAAGCAACACCATCACATTCCTGAGCAGGGTCTTTGGGCTTCTTGACGCCCACTTTTTCCATAAATGGATGCTGCAGTGCTTAGAGACCATGAATAAGAATATTCCCGATCAGCACTTCGAATGGGCAGAGATTATAAGCAACACAATCTCTAAATAGCTTCAACAATTTCTTACAATGAGAAGATTCTACATGAACTCCTATGTTGTCTATCTTGCATCAAAGATCGAGAGAGACCGCCTGGCCCGATACAAAGTGGGGTTTGGCCTCGTGTCAAAATATATGAATACTACCTGAATTGAGAGGTGGAGAATAGCATCTCTCAATTCACAAAGATTAATGATGTGTTTTTCTATCACATCATCTGGCTGTTGAGGCCAAATATGACTTACGGTCGCACGACTAAAAGCATAGTGGAAGCCACTGAGAAATGGGGGGCCCTGTTCACCCAATTTTCCACATTCACCTATCTGAGGGCAGCCAACTTCTTGGGAGGGCCGACCAGACTGCCAAGGTATGCCTGGCCCAAGCTGATTTTGCTGGAGCTGTCAAGACAACTGATTACATATCACGAGAAGTGCCTCAAAAGAAAGAAGGGTGGAACTCCTTTCCCCCTCACAGTGGGCCAATATACATGCCTTACCCACCACAAGGCAAAGGACATGTTCGCAGAGCTGGAGCTGCTTAATTTGAGACATGATTTCCCGGCCAGGCCTACCTTCGACCCAAGGAATTGTCTACCAAGGGTGAAACTCGATCCAATCCATGTCCCTCAGATCGAGGACATCTACATCGACATCATCCATGAGGTTGAGCTCAGGAGAAAGGATCATTCTCGCTTAGCCTTGGCAGAAATCATCCAATATGGGGTAGCAATTGTCCCCAAAGGCTTCCGACTAGAGACTCTACTATCGGGTATATGGAATTTGATGAGGAAGAATCTGATGAAGAAGAGGGTACCCAGGGATATGCAAGCGGACAGTCATACACTGTTTTTACCCACTTGTAAGGAAAAGAAGCAGAGGTCGCTGCCCATGTACAGCAGGAGAAGGCCGTGTCAAACGCCCCTCCGATCATTGCTAAAAGAGGTAATCCTCTTCCTAATCAACTCCCCGGAAAGTCTTTTACAAGGAAATCTTTCCCCCCCATCTCTCCTCCAAATCAGTCCTCTCATGTTCCTACCAAGACCAGTAATCCTATTCCACCATCGCGAAGTGAGGGACTCATTCCTTTACCAACGCAACCCTTGGCCGCATTTGATATCATAAATCATGCAAAAAAGACCAAGATCTAAATTTCTGCTAAGTACCTTCAACAAATCCCGAACACTTGTAAGATTGACCAAGTATATTCAAAGTCAAGCTGTTGTATCTAAGTAGGTTTCCCCAAAAGGAATCCTTTCCACTCCTTCTGAATCCCACATAAATGTTGCCTCAACATCTCGCATCGTGCAAGATAAATCCTTTCTATCTCTCCTCCTAATCAATGGTCACAAGTTGAGTAATCGCATAATTTATTCCGGATCTTCCGATAACGTCATGCCGGAAAAAGTCACTCATGCTTTGGGCCTCACCCTTACCAAGCCTTTTGGCAGATGTTATTCCTTGGAAACCAAGCAGGTTCCGTTGATTGGCCAAATCAAAGACGCGTAATTTGCATTTGCGGCATTCCCAAAGAAGAGAGTAAAGATGACCATCCTCGTTGCTGACATTCCAGTAGCCTATGGAATTTTGCTGGGAAGAAGCTTTTGCAGCGAAGTTGGTGGAGAGATTCATATGGACTGGTCTAAAGCTAGAATTCCCGTCAAAGGTGTAATGTAGACTTTGGAGCCAGAATCACAAAAGAAGTACTTGGTTACTAGCTCTGAGGACCCCAAAGCTCAAATCCTTTTTGAATCATCAGGGATGGGGAACTATTTCTTGTCTACCGAGTCCGATAAAATGGTTGTTCTTGTTCAAGAAGGAGATCTTAATAAGATCTGGACCTTGCAGTTCGATGGCAGCTGTATAACCAGCGAATGTGGCGCCGGAGCTGTGCTAATATCTCCTGAGGAACAAGTCATTCCTCTCTCTTTCAAGTTGCGCTTTAGATACCCTCACCGCCCGCCACTTTGAGATATACTCGGTATCCCTCATCATCGGCACTTCATGGTGTCACACCGAGAGGATTGCATTAAGGCACAGCACGAAAATGAAGATCGGTGAATGCAATCGATGAATGAGGTGTATTTGAAAAACAAAAGGGTGACCCGATGGCCTTAAATCATCCACCGTAGCAAATTCTCGAGAGGAGCTCAGCGACACCATCACATTCCCGAGTAGGGGTCTTTGGGATTCCCGACGCCCACTTTTTCCATAAATGGATGTTGCGTACTTTAGAGACCATGAATAAGAATATGCCCGATCAAGGTGCTTGAATTGGCAGAGATTATAAGCAGCACAATCTCTAAACAGCTTCAACAATTTCTTACAACGGGAAGATTCTACATGAACTCCTATGTTGTCTATGCTGCAACATCAGAGAGAGACTACCCAGGCCTGATACGAAGTGGGGTTTGGCCTCAGGTCAAAATATATGAGTACTACCCAGAATTGAGGCTGGAGAATAGCATCTCTCAATTCACAAAGATTAATGATGTGTTTTTCTATCACATCATCTGCCTGTTGAGGCCAAATATGACTTACGGTCGCATGACTAAAAGCATAGTGGCAGCCAATGAGAAATGGGGGGCCCTGTTCACCCAATTTCCCACATTCACCTATCTGAGGGCAGCCAACTTCTTGGGTGACCCGACCAGACTGCCAAGGTATGATGGGCCCAAGCTGATTTTGCTAGAGCTGTCAAGACAGCTGATTACATATCACGAGAAGTGCCTCAAAAGAAAGAAGGGTGGAACTCCTTTCCCCCTCACAGTGGGCCGATATACATGCCTTACCCACCACAAGGCAAAGGACATGTTCGCAGAGCTGGAGTTGCTTAATTTAAGACATGATTTCCCGGCCGTGCCTACCTTCACCCAAGGAATTGTTTTCCAAGGGCGAAACTCGATCCAATCCACGTCCCTCAGATCGAAGACATCTACATCGACATCATCCATGAGGTTGAGCTCAGGAGAAAGGATCATTCTCGCTTAGCCTTGGCAGAAATCATCCAATATGGGGTAGCAATTGTCCCTAAAGGCTTCCAGACTACGGAAGATGAAATAGACCAAGTATATACTAACACGGATGGGGGCAATTGGCCTTTTCCAGCCATTGATAGAACTAAGGCACCTTAGACGATTGAGGAGAGGATCAGGGAGTCTTTGCGTAGGACAGAGTATGGTGCCGGATGAATGGGTTAATCTACCTTGGGGTTGATTTCACAACCTCCTCATTGGGTAACGCACCTCGCCTCGATCTAAACAAAGACCTAAAGGAAAGGGCAAAGGCATAAAGGGTGATTCCAAAGACCACTCGGAAGAAGCTCCAAAGCAAGTCCTCCTTCGCTGCACTAGAACAGTCATAACTCTAGTTACGCCAGAGAAAGAAGGAGAAGAGGATGTTCCAATAGGCCGATCCACTCGGGATGTCGGCATTGCTACAACAACCGAGGTCCTTTCTGTCCCTTCTTCTTTTCTTCCTTCCTCCTCGAGTGACTCAAGCGACCATCCCTTTGGTCATGTCCTCTTCCCCTTCTTCTACTATTCCTCCCGCTTCTTTGTCAATCTTCTCTTCCCTCACGGATCTTTCCCCCTCCATTTCTTCCCTCATCTCTAAGCTCCCATCCCTTCCTATGTCTTCCGCACCTACGCTTTCCCTTCCTCCCGTGGGAACTTCTTCGGCTATTCTCTCCATGCCGCCTCCACGTGTCTCCACGTTTTTCCCCTCTACTACTGCAGCCAGCTACCCCCTTCTCCCATAGGTCCACTGGATCTCCCAAAGCTAAGTCAAAAAAGAGGAAAGTTCCCATCACTCCGATGGACTTTTCTATAATCCCATCTAAGGGGGCAAAGAAGCAGAAGCCCATCACATGCTTCTCTCAAAGTGCTGCAGGAGAGAGGGTTATGGAGATCGCGTACCCCAATCCTCTCAAGGAGAAAAGGATCTATCTCCGATAGATTATACTAGTGACCCAAGTCGAATGGGGACATCTTCCGAAAGCCTTCAGGGGGAGGCCCTTTCTGCAGTTGACGCCCTCTGCAAGAAGCTTCAAGAGACAAAGGAAGAGAAAAGGCAATTGAAAGAGCAAAACAAATATCTACTCCAAGCCTTACAGAAGATGGGTAGTGCACCTCCCACAACTGCCGCCGAGACTTCTGAGCTTCTCAGCTAGGAGAAAATTAATGAGTATGCAAAGATCGGCGAGCAGGGTATGGCCGTTTCCGCTTGGAGGAGCCAAATCCTCAAAGATAGCGAAAAAGTAATCACCGAGTTCTCTAACTTGTATTTGAACATCAACAAGGCGAATAAAGAGCTCCAAGCGTTAGCAGGACCCATATCGGAAGAGCTGGAACATGCTTCGACTACAAGCATGAGATTACCGGGGCCCTCAACAAAATCATGTCCACTCTGGATTACCGGGTGGATCAGCTGGAATTTGTCCTAGAAAAGATTGACAAAGTGAAGGAAGAAGCCCTGGACGCGATGCACCAAATGGAACGGATCATTCTTAACATGTCGCCAAGGTTACTTACTCCTTCCTTCACTTTAAGGAAAGCTGATGAAACCACCCAGATCTTCAAAGAGATCGTTTCTCAAGGGATGGGGCCAGAGGTCACTTTTGATGCAAAGTATATCAATAACCTGCTGGCCTGCCAGGACTTCATTGGGTTACTCATTGAAGTGGAAAAAGACTATTCCAAACTCCTCGAGAAACTCATAGATGAGCGGGAGACTTGTGAGGCGATCAGTGATCGGCACAAGGATCCTTCCCAGGATCAACTAGGGCCAATGATCAACAAGTTTATGGAATACCACTCTCAATTCCATATCTCGTCACCTGAGCAACAATAAAAATAGTCCACCCCCTTTCGGCCGCAGGATGACGACGATGAGTAGCTTCTTCTTCTTCTTCTTCTCTCTCTCTCTTCTTCGACTTTCTTTTTGGGAATATCTGGAGTATGTTGATACAAATGATGACATCATCCATGTTGCATCATGGGATGATGTCATCCATCAAGTTGTCAAAAGTCAACATGACTTTTAGATATTTTGTAAATAAGTTATTGGCTCCTTTTTGCTTTCTTTTCTCTCCTTCTTCTATAAATACCCCAACACTTGTTGTATTGAAAAAAAATGGATAAATATCTTTCGGATAAAAATAGAAGTGAGGAGAAAAGACTTTGAGCTTTTTTGTAATGAAGGAAAATATTAATACAATATTTAGAATTTGTGTTGAATACATGTGTTATGTGCATTAGATCTTTCTTACATCAGATCTATGTGTTTATTCTGTTGGATCTGCTTCTGTTTTATCGTCATTTATTTATCACCGTATTGCTTTGCTCGTTTATGCAAGTAAGTTTGGCTCACTTTACTACCAATCCCAAAACATAAACCTTCCGACCTTTCTCGCTTCGAATTCATTTCTTTTCTCCCTTCGGGCTTGCTCTTTCTTCATCCCCTCTTCTTTTCCTTTCTTTTCGCAATCGAAAACACCCATACCGGGATGAGATCCCAAACCCAAAGGCAGAATTTGTGAGACTTGCATGATTCCTGCTTTGGTAGAATAGCAATAAACCAGCCACTTTGCCTTCTTTGACTCAAAGAGGGCTATGCCCCGCACACTTTTGGCTCGTTTATCCATACATCTACCCAAGTGATGCATTTTCGACCAACAAGTCTTTATTAACCTCTTCATCTTCAGGCTCTTCAACCTCACAGGTTACGTTAACAGGGACCTTGATAGGTGGCCCCTCAAGTGCTAGCCTTGTCTAAGAAGCAGGAAAACAATTTCTAGGCTGAAAATTCCTCCTTGGAACATCCGCATAGGGGGTGTGCTAAGCCAATTGTTTCTTGATGGCAATGAGGTCATTTGTAAGCTTTTGTACTAATGGATCAGTATTAGGCCCTGGGATTGGAAGAGGAGGAAGAAGTAGACCTAGATTTAGAAGGGTCTCTTTTCAACTTCCCAGACATAATCAAATCATCTTTGACGCTAACAACAAGAGTTTGATCCTCGGCCAATGTTGCGAGATTGGCTCTTCTCAATGCATAGCTAACTTCAGGTAATTGAGCATTTAGGAAAAAACATTTTTGAATTTGATCTACAGGTTGAGTGTCCAGTGGGATTTTGTTAATTAACTTGTTGAATCTACCCACAAATTTCCTCATGGGTTCTTGTGATTTCTTCTTTATTTGAGAAATATGGGTAAGAAAAGCATGTATGTCCTCTCGTAGGTTTGAAAATGTTTTCAAAATCTTGTTCTCATCGTGGTCCAACTAGTAATAGATCTAGTTGGAAGGTGGTAAAACCAATCTGCTACATTATCTTGTAAAGTCTCTACAAAAATCCTTACCGAGACATCTTCATGTTCAACTCTGAGAACTCCACATGCAACTATGAAGGATGTGATATGTTCATCAGGATGTACCTTGCTATCACCTCTAAACTTGGGGAAGTTCTTCCTGTTACCTCTAGGTAATTCATGCAAAGGCTGAGGGAGGGCGAGAGGCCCAACACGATGGCCCCAAGGTAAAGGTGTTGCCATCCTTGGAAAGATGACTTGAAGGGGAAGCAAAACACCAGCAAGAATTAGAGCGTGGAGATTAGGGCTGAGTTTCTCTAGAGGGATAACACCTATAGGGGTTCTATCTTCAACAGGAGGAGTGCTTGTTGAATGAGCTCTTCTATTCCTTCCTGTTGAAGGAAAAGGAAAACCTTGCTGTTCCAAAAGCTGAAACTGAGAATCCTCAATACCAATAGCCCTCCTTCCGTGAGTAATATGTAGAGTCACCGATCAAAGGATGATCAAAAAATTGTTTACGTAACTAGAAAACATTAAGAAAAACAAATCTCCAAAGTGGAGTCACCAAAAAACTATTGGTCGTCAAAAAGGACTTTGTTGAGAACAACAATCAGGGGATAGAAAGTCCCTCCTCTTTAATGGGAGAGGTTCCCTTATTTAAATACCAAGCTTATTTACATATGTACAGTGCATAGTTTTAATGTGGAACTTGGATATCATGAAAGTGTTTCAAAATGGAACAGATCAAAGTACAAAGGAATGTAGTAGTGGAAATGAGTAGAAAGGCATTCTCAAGAATTATAGATAAAAAAATTCCTTATGCATGCCAAATAAAATTATTTGGAACAAAACCATTTGCATTTGAATCAATAAGATGTTATTACAAAGACACAAAGTTCCATAAATAACATCTATAAGAATACAAAGCTTCTTGAAATAATACAGACAAATGATTCAAAAGTATCAACGGATAGTAATGAAAGAACAAGACCAGATAGACATGGAAAGAAAGATATTTTGTATTGATTGCTTTGTTACTCCTTACACTTTCAAAAATAAACCAAGTTCCAACCACTGAAAATGGCGTAGAGAGCCCATTATATAACTTCACAAATTAGTTACAATTGGTAACTACTTTTGACTAAAATGTTTATTTAAGGGGATGCTTGACACAAAACCCTCAACTAATTACAATAAGCCCGAATTAGGAAAAAGAGGGAAAGGAGAAGCTAGGAGGGAACACAAATGCTTATTATTGGGGAGGGTCCACCGACTTGAGGATCTGTTGTCTAAACTTTTCAATGCTTCTACTATTTCTCTCGTCTCGTGGGACCAATGTGTTAGCAGTGAGCTTGGGTCCAAGATCCTAGGAATTTCTCCATCTCCTTATCAAAATCGGTGTGTGTATGATATTCCTTATTAGCTTCCTCAATGGTAGATTGGAGAGAGCAGATTTCCTTTATCTTCTTTTTGGTCATTGAGTCCTCCTTGAACAGGTTTTCCTTAACAAATGCTCTAAATTGAGTTTTTAATTTTCTACAGGGAGAAAGGAACACCTGAAGTTTCATCATGAAGGTGACAATGGATATCCTTGAAAGTGGATACAACACATGCCTTGAAGGCTTCTCCCTTCTGCCAACTGTTCCTCAATTCTCCTAGAGCCTCCTCTAGCACTTTTATTTTCCACTCTACGCTAAAAACCCATGACCTTGACAAATTATCCTTGGCATCATCAAAAAATTTACTTGCCATCAATAAATTTTCATCAATCTATCCCATCAGGCATAGGTCTACTATGCAATGCTCCAAATTTTAAGTTCTTTATCTATATTTCCAATTGTGGAGGAGAGCTTTTGTTGCAGATTAGTTACCTTCTCATTGAGTTTGAAGGCTTCTCCAATGAAATTCAAACCTGCAATGACCATATCATCTACCATGGCTTCCATAGCTCTCCCGTAGATGGAGTACCTGTGGATGTCTTTGATGCTCTGGACTTCATCTTGACTAAGAATCACAGGTGGTGGAAGGGCAACAAGGATAGGATCTAGAACTTTATCATTAAACAACAATGACTTGATAAAACCGGAAAGAACTTGAGCCTGCTCTTTCAAATGATCTATAGTCTCGCTTGCCTCTTTCTAATCTTCCAATAACCCCGGTCACTATTTCTTGGAGATTATGCATTTCACTTTCAGGAGTAGATTCTCCCATTGAGATCCTAGAAAGTTCTAGATTAGAGGCCAGTAAATCCTACTCTGCTTTATCAACTTTGGGCTTTGCTACCTCAAGAAATTGCTGGACTTGGGAATTTTTCACTATCCTTGAAGTTTTTTTAGCTCCTCTTTACGTAAAAAAGGAGTAGTGCCCAACAAGGCTGCCACAACATCAAAATTAGACCTTATCAATCAAGAAGAAGACTTCCTCTTCCTAATGTCAACAAAATGTTGTACCCATGCAAAAGTGGAGGACGAAGAAGAAGGGGGAGCAAGAGAACCAAGAGTAAGATAACTCATGGCACTTAAAGTATTTACCACTGTTTCCTCTAGTAGAGATGTGAGTGGAGTAGATGAGGATTCTTGGACAGAGGAATTTATGCTACTTAGAGGCTCGGTGTTACGAATTTATGCTCCTTATCCATTGTGGCTTCTGAAACTCCTGCAGAGAACTAACACTTCACTATCCTCACTTTCACTGATAACAATGATGTTCTCTAGCCCAGAAGATAATTCTGAATGTTTTAGTAGGGGATCCTCCTCAATAGGCTCCTTTTTGACTTCCTTCACCTTCTTCTAATATTCCTGAGTGGATGAGGAATGGGTGGAGGATGCAAGTTCTTTACTTGATGAAGGAGGAGGAGTTCATGTAGGTACCTTTGAGCTGGGTGTATGTGACTCCTTTCTTGGTGTTGAAGTGTCTTTAGAGGAATACTCTCCATAATTATTCCTTAGCTCTCAAACCTTTATGTCAAACCAGACCTTGGTTCTTACCAGGATAAGGGCTAGGATCTCAGCCAAATCATCTTTCTCCCTTTTGAACTAGTCTAGATCCTCTAAGGGAGTATGCTTGATCATAGTATCATATTCATATGACAATAGGTTTGTGTTGTCATCTTGAAGCCCTTCAAGAATCTGATATAGGTTAAGCTCTTATATTAGCTGAAGGGAGAATCTACCATAATGTCTCCGTCTTGCCTCAAAATCATCTGTCAATCAGCCCAGTAGTCCTCAATATCTGCTCTATGGTGATAGTTGATTTTGAGATTTAGCTCAATGAATTTATTCAAATCAAAATAGGTTCTCATGCCTAAAGAAGTGGACAAGTGATGGGGGTAATGGCTCTTTCTATGTTCTGGGCATCCAAAGCTATTTTGCATGTATAGTTACCCAAAGATATGGGGAAATGCAGCCCAATGATTTTCTTGTCCCTGCAGGTCCTATGCAACTTATCCAATTGTCTACATACCTCAATCAGAGCCATCTTATCATTACAAAATATAGGGAGCTTGAGAGGAGTGCTCTCATAACCGGATAACCTGATATATGAAAACCTTCTAAATTGAATGAAGAAAGCTCCATACTTTGCTATCAGGCTCATGGCTTCATCAGAAAATCTTCTAGCAGTATCACTCTCTAGAAGCCTCATAATGTACATGGTGAAAGCATCATTCACCCTCCTGAAGTTGTGATTTCGGTGTCAAGGGTGAACTAAGGGTAGTAAGCATAGATGGGATCACCCTTCTAAGCCTCAATGTATGTGAAACCAAACCATTGTTTGGATGTTGCTAGGGTATACATAAGATAAGAAGTCATGTAGAACTTATTTGTTTGTTGTACATTGACAACCGCTTCTTTCAAATTCATGCAGATGATATTTTCCCAATTGATGTTTTGGGTACCTTCATAGACTATGTTAATGAGTGGGCACATCCAAAAGTGGAACTCATTGGTATAGGGTAAGCCCATGACACGAGCTAACAGGATGATGAAGTCAGATAGTTCCTCATTGAAATTAGCCCTAAACATAGCTTTGGAAAGTTGAGATGCCCCTTTCTTAGGGTTCTTCAACCATGAATTTGCTACCCTTTCCTTGTATTTCTCACTTTCTTGATCGAAGAGAGCTTGTGCTTGAGTTTGAGAGATTACCACAGAATTTTCCATTTCGTGGTTCCGTAGGGCAGCAAAAATGGTGGCAGCATCAAGTTTAGTGATTAGCTCTCCATGCACATTTGTTAATTCACTCATATCGGGGTTGAAGTGAGTTTCGTAGGTGAGTACAAAGTGTCAAAAACTGTATTGAGATAGGGAAACCTATAGCGAATGCAAGGCCGTTGTCATTAATAATTTGCGCCATGGGGAGGGATTTGGGTCGGTCACCTAGTTTGGAAATCACCGAAATCTAGGTGTCAAACCTCACTATCTCTCGATATCGAATGGAAGACTCAAGTGGAGAAATCTACTCTTAGCCTTGAAAATTGATCTTCATACTTGATAGTGTTTAGAAAAATAGCCTTATAGCTTGAATCTGCGATGAAAATACAGGGAAATAGGGATGCGAGCAGCATAATTTCAATTCCAAGGGTATGATCAAATGATAATGAGAAAGTAGTATGCGAGAATGTGTAGAGGGGAGTCCCATTAAATAGTAATTTTATGAGAGAGAATGTTATAAATGTGCATTAAATTCATATGCGTGTGACTCAAAAGGCAAGCATCGGGAAGAGTAGAAAAAATTAGCCCGGATGGCCTTTGGTACATTTGGGACATGAGGGACGTGAAAGCACGATTCGGCTGATGCGAGGGATCAGGGAACAAAATGCTCAAATGATTTTGGGACAAGTAAGACCAAAGTACGTGAGGGACTCGATGGTGATGTTGGTGATCGGGAACAGAAATCTCAAGTGAACTTAGAATAGTTGGAACAAAAATTTCTCACGGGCCCGCAATTGAATAGATTTTCAGGGAAAGTGGGTGATCGAGGAACAGAGAGCCCATCAGAACTTGGGACACATGGGACAAAAATGTCTGAAAGAACCACAAATCACTCAAATGACTCAAAAAATGTGAATTTTTTTAACTCCTCAACTTTTCTCTTCACTAGAACATCATAAAAAGGTGTTAACTCAAAATTTTCAATTTTTTAGCTTTCAAAAGAGGGGAAATTTTGAGAGGAAAACACATCCTGAAACCATCTTAGAATCAACATGAATCCTCTTTATGAGTTCCAACCACCATTGAGAAGGAACTACTAATCAACCTTCATGCCCTTGATTGATTCTCACTTTAATACTCACATCTTTTCCATCAATGCCACCTAACATCAATGAAAACACCAATGCACTGGGTTCAACAATAACCCCCCTTTGTCATTGATGGAAAAAACACATTGACAACTTGAAATCACCATTCCTAATTTCTTACAACAATTTATCCCCTTTAACATGTATGAAAAGGATCACACATTCAAGAAGGTTAAAATGCAAGCAATCACTTACAAAACATAAACTTACCTCAAGAAGCTACCCTTGGATTAGAGTCACTCTCTTACCACCCATGTCTTAAATAAATACATGAATGTCTTATAATTAGCTTCAATGCTCCCTTTAACCTATTCTCTCCATATTCATCCATCTCACTTCACCATGCTCAACATCAAGCTCAACTCTTCCTTAAGCTAGTGAAATATACTATTTTGACCCTGGATCCTTGAATTAGCCTATGTATTTCATGGATCAGGTTCATGCACCCCCTTTAGGACCAATAAATTCTACTCTACTTGTAGGTCCTCCATTCTATGTCAACACCGAGCGTGCCTTGATTCCTTCAGGATAGAGCCTTTAAAAATTTACCTTTACTCATACATGCTTGGAATCACACAAAGACTCACCTAAGGTATTCAATATTTCACATACTTGGGCACATCTCACCAGCCCTCAACCTTTCTTGATAAATACTTTCATTAATTTCACCATTGTATTTTAGGCCCAAATACCTAGTTTCATACCCTACAACATTTAGAGATCTCTACAAAGCACTTGCACATACCTAACTTGCCACATTACACAATTTATTAGTCCACTTTGATCACCAAGACATCTAAGTGACCCATCAGTAGTGTAGCACATGTATGATTCACTGTTCTTTATGGTCTCGCATCCCATTACCCAGAGTGTGCCAAATCCTAAAAATAGGATTCTTTCATAATACAATTAATAACACCTTGAGAATCTTCACACCTAAGAATTCACTAAAATGATCTCACACCGTAGCTTATCCTTTAGAGAACTCTCTTTCTCTGTCATACCATGTTTTTATACATGAACCTTGACCAACTTCCATAGACATTACTGATCAACTAAGATGCAAGGAATAAACAATACAATGTCTTTTCCCCATATCAACCATGCCTAGACTTAAACAAGCATAACTCATATCTTGAGAGGAATTCTTATCAACATTTGAGGCATACTCTGCCACCTTTAATCTCAGATTCTTAGATCATATGCATAGACGCTATGATCCTATATGATTTTAAACCAAAATGATTCAAATGAATCTTTTCAAGTGCATCATGATCACCTACAGATCTAGTCAAGAAATTCTCTTCTCTTACACACACAGACCCATGTCACAATCACTTCTACATAGCGACTCTTAAAATTTCACTTTTCTTATATATATCTAGTATTCCAATCATCCTCATACAAATTACAAAATGCAATATGTTATCAACCTTTCTATTTACTAATCTAGACTCTGTACACATCTTGATTTTCTCGATCATTATCAACCTTCACCTTAGTAGAGATACGTATCTCTAGACATTTATTTTGATTCAACTAATTGCTTATTTATCTATTTAAAAATTTGTTTGGACAATGAAAATATTATCTTCACTTTCAAGACCATTTGTACCATTATTACCATGGTAGATCATCCACAAAACTCTTGACTGATTTAAGACCATTTGTAAAGATCATTTCACTAAATCTTCTTGATACATTTCAGTCAATCTGCTATACACCATTCTTGAATCAAGGTAGCACTCATCATAAACCTTTGAAAATATTGAGTGCATTCATACACTTGAATATGAAATTAAATCTCTAGATTATTTATTATTAACAAGAACTATGAATGATACACTTATAAAAGAAATGGTTTTCCACCGATAAAAATTTCTTGAAAACAAATAATCATCAGTTTTGCATGATTGCTTTTACAATGCTTAGAGAACCATAAACAATAGTTAAGGATTCATTTGAATAATACAACATTTAATTCACCTTAGTATCTTGTAATGATTGAATTTAAGTGTTGGGGGACTTTACTTAGGACACAAATGGACTGAAACACTTTGAATAGACTCGTATAAACAACATAGGATCAAATTTATATTTTTAAGACTTAGAGAAAGAATGACTTATTACACTCACTTATGCATGAAATGATATGAGAAAACCTTGAATTAATTTAGGTAGACTTTTGAAGACTAGTATAGGAGATACACTCAACACCATTCACTAACCATAATAAAAATTAATCTGACAAGACTTAACTTGACAACTTAGAGAAAAATAGTATAAACTATGAGACCTATTGACCACACTCACTTTTCATAGCTACTGAAGGGAACATTCAAGATATTTAATGAGATTAAAACATACATTCCTTGAAGTGGAAATACCTTTGCAAGATGATAAAGACTTCAATTTTCAACTTTCCTTTCAAGAGCATACTCTAATCCAACATGAATAATTCTTTGATTTGCACAATGGTAGAAAAATGAAGAGAAAACATTTCTTATTTCAACTAGTATATGCCTTCTAGAATCTTAGAGAAGGCACACCACCTTATGAGATCACCTTAAAATAGAATAAAGTCATCAAAGCAACATGATGACTCAATTATTTACCTTTTGTCCTTGAGATCTTGTCATTCTTCTTGGAAGTACTCCTTGGTGTGAAAATATCATCTCCTAATCCTTCACTATATGATTGAGTTCCTGATAAAAATACATGTTGCATCTCATACACCTACTCTAACACTACTTGAGGAAGAATTTCTTCATTCTTTGCACTAGAATTGTCTTCCTTCTTCTTGGATTTGTCATAACCTATTGATGTCTTGTTTGTACTAGATTCTCCTGAAACTGTCATTGATTGTTGTGTCTCTTCAACATCTACCCATGCTATCTTCTTTTCATTATTTTCTTCTTCAACTCTTGGGTTTGCTTCCTTGACTTTGTATATCCATTTTACTTCCTTCTTTTTAAGAGGTATTTTAGAAAAGGCTGTCTTTGTCTCATTTCTAGGATTGATCTTCATGTTTGCAACCTTCTTAACTTGTATTTTGAAAGTAGAGTGCCTACTCCTATACTTAAATCATTCATCATAACAACATTGCTTTGCAAAATGCCCAACATCATGAAAATTGTAACATATGATATTACCTTTACTTATGACTTGGTGTAAAATTCTATTCCAACTATGATTTACAACCTCAAAATCATGACATATCCTAGCATAGTGTCCAATTTTTTTACAGTTGTAACACACTACCATGTTCATGCCTCTTGAGTATTCTTTTTCCCAAAATTGACTTGAAGGTTATTCTAAATAGTACCTATAAATATGCCCTTTTCTTTGCAATTGAAGCAATCAATTGTAACACACTACCATCTATGATCTACCTTCTACACTCCTCAGCCCTATGTCCATAACTATGATAGGAAAAACAATATCCATTGAAATTTATTTCATACTTGGATGAATTTGGTTGCCTAACTAACTTAGGCCTTCCTATGTTTGTCTCCTTGATCAACTTCATGTCTATTTGCATGTTGGGACAAACCTTGTCATCCTCTTTATTTTCTATAGGTTCTCCTCTAAATCCTAGACCTGTTTTATCACTGTGTGACCTTTGATTTTCCAAGATTCCACCGAGATATTCATAACTCTTTTCCAATTTTCTATACATTTTCAAATTGTCATTTTCTTCTTCCAGTTTAGAATTCAAGATTATCAACTCTTCTTCATGTTTCAAGCATGCATCCTCCTTGTCTTTCAAATATTTTGACACATTTTCAACAAATGAATCCATCTCCTTGAGTGCTTGGCCATGGTCAACTTCCATGTGTTTGATTTCATTTTTCAGACCATCAATCAGGGATTGAGAAATCTCATACTTTCTCTTCAGATTGATTTTGCTAAAGTACCCATGCTTGTGCCTTTAGGGTCACCTCCAGGTTGTTAGGATTGATTCAAGAGGACCATGATCGATATCAATTATTAGAAATTAGGACACTAAGATGAGGGGTGAATTAGTATATGTTCAACTTTTACCTCACAAAACAATTCACTTAATTTGTTTTATTAAGATCAAATCAACATTTATAAACAAATAAAAAGAGATATAACACACTTTGAGAAAAATTTAATATGGGAAACCCAAATGGGAAAAAACCCACTGAAACCAAGAACTAGATTAGGAAAAGAATGTCCTGTAATTGTTACATGATTTCATGGTTGAGCTTCAACTCAACATGGAGCTGTAACTCCAAAATTTAACCAAGTTGCTACTCAGTCTTTGAAAAGCTTCAACTTGTCTAGAATATTCAACTCCTAAATTTTTTCCATCAACAACTATCCTTTAGTAAGCTTCAAATTATAGGGAAGAAACAACTCCCCACATGCTAAGATGAAACTTAGAATTTATCAGAGTTTTGATGAAACTTGGTTTGTTGTCTTCAATTACTGATTCCAACCTCTAAATCAAGTCACTCTCTTCTCTTCTTAGTTCTGATCCTAATTCCCCTTTCTTCTGATCATCTAATCAACATTTAGTCTATGTCATATTGGGCTCACATTCACTAACATCTTCATGTCATGTTTTCACTCATTTTCTTCACTTGATCACAATCAACTCATTTTCATACAAGGTTCAACTCAATCAACCTACTATAATCTCCATGATACAAAATATTCTTCAATCATGTATTCTTACCTCAAGTATCTCAACTCAGTCTCATACTTTCTTTTCACTGTAATCGATGTAGAAACAACTCTCTCAAGGTACTAATTTTGGTATGTTGGTCCAATTTTGTTATGTGAAGGTTTCCTAAGTGTTCTAGGAGGTCATTAGAGTCATGCTAATATGTTTGGTTGAGAACAAGATTTCAAAAATTTAAAATAACGATTTCCCTCCAAAAGAGACATTTTGAATTGTTAGTGTGTCTAAGCCACTTTTGACATATGATGAAGATGTTAGTAGGTTAGAATGATGGGAAGATATTGTTTAGAGGTCAATTCATGTTAAAAGACTCCTAATGTATATGTAAAGGAGAAAAATAATGTAAATACACCTATCTTGTGATCTAACGCAATGACATGTCAGCAAAAGTTAGTTAGCGGTTGATATAACATGTATATGTGAAGGAAAGCTCGATGCAGAAAATTAGTTGTTTAGGGGTAAGGTGTGGGTCATGGAAAAGAGACATGTAGAAGAAGTTTTGGTAATGGAATACATTAATTTTGATTTTTTTGCATAAGAAATTTCATGATATTGCTTGAATGATCCATACTCTAATAATTTTTTTCTTTGCAAAATTGATTCATTATGTGGATAACAATTAATAAAGGTCATATCAGTATTGTAGAGGTTTTTCCAAGTATAAGTTTGAGGATTCTTCAAATGAAAAAGAGTGTAACGTTCCAAAGCTTCAACATTTTGTATTTCCTTGAAATTCATAGGTATAACTTCTTGAAGGGGTAATCAAGAGTGAATGAGTTTAATGAGAAGTTGTGAAGCACCTTGAAAGATGTTTTTGATTGATGGTACGATGATAACCTCATGTTGTGATTGAGAAATAGGTGTAATTGTATTTTCTTGCTTTAATGTTCTTGTCTCGACTATGTATTAGTGCAATCCAACCCGGATGCTACTTTGAATGAAAAATTGATTAAGTGATTGTGATTATGACTTAGGAGGAATATATAAGCCTTATAAAAACTTCAAGGGTATTTATTGATGAAATAAACATATTTTGTGTGAAACATGCCACAAACTGGAAATAATTGTTTTGAAGGGAAATGTAGGAGGTTTAGAAGACAAATTTATTTTAGTTGGATGCAAGAAATTAACTTTCAGAGTATTGCACTTATGCATGTTGAGATAGGCCTGAGTTTAAAGTTGAAAGATTTGAAAATCACCGCTTTGATTTGTATGACCATTCTATCTTCATTTGACATTGTGTAACCCTTGGAGGGTTTGAAAAAAAGAGTATTGGAAGTCCTTACTACTCATTCAAATTCTAATAATCTTGAGTAATGATCTTGAGATTTCTTTAGAGCCTCTATTTGAATATGGATAGTTAAATGGATTCCTAAGGAATCACTTTAAGTGATAGTGTGGATAGACTTGTAGGAGGAAATTTGGGAACCTAGGGTTGGTGAAGTCAATTTTAAGTGATCTTGCATGCATTTTTAAAAGTCTATAATTTAATAACATTCATCTAATAAAGATTTATATTAAGAACCAAGTAGAATTTATCCAAGAGGAAGCCTCAAGTGCTTAAAATAACGAGATATTGAGAGTAAACGTAGATGTCAATAAGGGTTTCTATCAAGAAAACAAGACAGTCATCCGTATGATAGAGAAGAAGATAGAGAGTTTAATATTTTGTGAAAAGAGAAATTGTGGTGAAGGTGCTAGTATCCAATTCAGAATTGGTTATCTCTTTTAAATCTCTTCTAAGTATAAAATTGGATTGGTAGGACCTTATTAGGTCTAGGAAATAGTGAAAGGTAGTAAAGGAATGATTTTTGAAGACCTTTCATGGATTCTTTGGATCTAATATCAGGTAATAATAAACTTCATTAAATATATACCAAGAAATTGGGTGGAATAAAACCTAGAGGGAGACTCAAATAATGAGAAAATGATAATAATCAAGGATAAACCCGTAGATGCACAAATGAGAGGGTTTCTCTTATAACTTGAGATTTTAAGGCTTGTAACTTGAATTGAGTCTTAAAATTTTGTACATAGAATATCCAAAGTGTAAGGAAGGAGATTATTAATGTTTTAAGGCTTGAAGCATTTTCAAGAAGTGACAATACTTACCAAGAGGGTGCAGGTCTCGAGGAAAGATAAGGAGACCTAATTTGAAACACAAAATTTAAAATCTTAGAGGATATTGCAAATTAAGTCATATTGAATCTTTGTAGACAAGAGAGACAAGGTAATAGGTATCCTAAAGCATATGTGGTTTTATTATAAGGTCATCCTCTCAAAATATATACTTGGGAAATAAGAGAAGCAGGTTACTAGAAAAGAAATAGGTTAAGAGAGTGAGAGTGGGTAAAAAGATCTTAGTAAAAGAATTAAGAAAATAATTTTTCCTACACCATTTGAAGCCCAAAGGGTAATTTAAAGTGTTTTGGTTTTTTCTTGAAATCTTGTAGTTTGTTTCAACTACTATACTACCGTAAACACACCCTTAAAAATCCAAAATTGAAATTTTTTTGAGACAGAGGTGCATTTGAATGTTTTGATTGTTGTAAGGGAATGATGTGGTCCTGAGAAATATGTTGAAATGATTTTATTAAAGCCAATTTGGAATTTTAATCCAAAAATTTCATATTTTGTGAAGGTTTCTTGACTATTTAATAAGTTTATGAGATTTGGTTGATTATAACTCAGTGGAATGGTTGTGTTTGATGATTCTCTGCATTAGTAACTCCATCATCTTCTCAATATTTCAACATATGTTCATCTCACACTATCTCTCAACTTATCTCATATGTTCATGAAACTATCATTCACTCTGTACTTCAACATGTATTCATAACACACCCTTTTGCAACACAATATCCCTGCTCTCATTGCTTTGACTTTGCAAACACTTCAACAGTCTTAGTCACACATTAATTTGTAACACAAACTATCATATAAACTTTTATCTTACAATATCAAGTGAAACAACTTCATGCTCCAACATGTATATCTCTCCCTATCATTCTTAGCTCAATATCATACTAACTCTACACACTTTCACTGGAAGGATTTTCTTTCACATAGATTAACACTTTCAACCACCTCTTAGAGTTCAAAAACATTATTTTTTTATATTCTATCTCCATATTTTTGACCTTTCATATAAATATACAAATACCCTTCAAAATTTTACACAAGATGATTCAAGCAGGAGGAGATAAATATCTATATTTGTAATTGCCCTTAATTTTTCATATGTGCATTTCAATATTTTTACATTTCTACACACACTCAGACCCCTTCATGAAACTAGGAGATTATAGGAAAACATGTGTCACCTTTTAAGCTTCCTTGCACCTTTTCATGTTAGTCTCCATCTCAAAACCAACGATGTCAACACACGACTGTCTATCCTTTAATATTCTCGTGAGCTTAGGATCATATGCATAAATATCTAGCAATGTAAGATAAGTTACACCTAAATGGAACTTTACAAATGTTTCTTAAGCGACTTTATGAGTCTTTTCCTTCATTGAAACATGACTCTATAACTTCACTTGGGCATCAATTCTAGCTTTATAACTTAACCAACATCACACTTTTTTAGTAATAAAATGTACTGTGCCAACACTATTATGCACTTGAAGCATTAACTACACTTATTAAAACTCCATTTGTCATCATGTAGATCATATTTTACCATTAAAAATATTCTTGAAGGAATTTGCATTCATTCAAGTAGCTCGATAAAGAACATGGAGGTTGGTTATCATTTACCAATGTCATGCACTTTTGATACTTTCAAACCCATTAAAGATTAAACACATGTTCATTTAGCCATTCCTGATAATTATTGTTGTCTTCATGGAGTCCTAGATCTTCAATAGTGAGGAAAAACATTGAATTTTCTTGTTAGCACTAAGAGAGGAGAGAAGAACTTATCTCGAGGATATTGTCATAAAATTATCAGTGAATCCTTGATGAAAAGGATTAAGACTTGAAAATTTTGAAAGATGAGCTCAAGAAAAGATAACATTAAAAAATTGAGCATTTTTTCAAACCAAACTTTCATAGTCACCATTATGGCCACAGATTTGAGCTTTCCACACTTCAAAACACTCCGACTTGTTTCAACCTTCTTAGTCCTTTGGTCTCATTTGGAAAACACATGTTGTCATTCTAGAAAACCTCAAAGTGATGGGATTAGGAAGACTCCATCCTGTGGAATAAAATATATTTGATAGAGTTTTAGGTCCACCAACCCCTCTTGTATTCAATGGTCCCATCCTCAAAACCAATCAAGTTTTGACATGTATATGACATTCTTATCAAGTGCGTACCATTGTGAATTTCTAGCTAATAAGAAAGCTCCACGCTCTTTGTACTCTTAGACTATTCTTAACCTCCACTGGCCACCGTGAGAAGCAATCCAATAAGGAAGCTCCATGCCCTTCTTAGTGTCATAGTTTTGATAACTTGTATTCGACCAATGTGAAACATGTTCTAATAGGAAAGATCCATGTTCCTTTTAGATTTTACAGTGTCATTCTTCACATTTTCTAGATCTATGTCAGAACATGAAAGGTGAGCCAATTAGAAGTCTCCACATGTCTATTCGTTTCATGATGTCAGACCAACTTTATTTTATTGCAACTTTCTTCTTTTCTTCACAATTTCTAGGCGGACCCAAAATTTTATCTAACCCTGTTTATTTCAAAGACCTAAAGTTTGCGAAATATTTTTTGCTTGAAGTGGAAACGAAATAATGTCACGTGTTTGTTGGGTTTTGAGAGTGAGGATGCATGAAGCATGTTGAATTATGATGACTCGCCTTTGATCTGCCTCACTACGCGGACTTGAAATGTAATTAAATCCTACTCATCTCGACCTATAAAACTTCAAATGGCCATAACTTCCTCCAGAGAGCTCCAAATTGTGCAAAGTTGGTCTCGTTGGAAAGGTCTCCTTGAGTTCTCAAAAACACACCTCCACCATCTCTAAAATATCTTGCATATACTAGAACAAGAATTTCATACCTGTAGATCATCCGATGCAATAATACCAACCTTCTTCATAACTTCAAAGGGCCGTCACACCTCACAAACGAAATTTGTAGCATCTTGAAACCATCCTAAAATCAACTTGAATCGTCTTTATGAGCTCCAACCATCATTGAGAAGGAACATACCCTTGAATGAGTCTCACTTCACCACTCACATATTTTCCATCAATGCCACCTAACATAAATAACAACAACAATGCACTAGGGTTCAACATATCTTTGTGGCCAATAACAAGAAACTTAATGCACATGACATTGGATTCGAATCCCGCATATTATTGAAAAAGGGATAAGCCTTAGCCACAAGTCCACATGGCTTATAAACATAATAGAAGAAAAAAATTAGTATTTGAAGGTTAACTTGGGTGATTGTAGAACTTATTTGAAGGAATTATAAAATTTTAGGAGAGTTTTTGTTGTGAGAGTGATGTTGGAGATTTTATTAGAGCCTCCTAGAGACTATTTATGAAAAATAAAGATCTATTTAATGTAATTAATCTGTGTACAAAGAATTTTTGATTCGTAATTGATCGGTTCATGAGCTTATCTAGACCCGAGACGTATCCCATTTTGGGTGAACTCATTTAACACTTGGTTTGAAATATCTACTATATTTTCTTTCATTTTATTGCTTCTTTAACCGTTTAATTATGTTTTAAAGATAATTTAATCTTATTTAAAATTTTGATGGGAAATTGAGAACACATTTGTAAGTATCCAAAAATTATTAAATTGAATAAGTGTGTCACTTAACTACATTTTTGGATCAATGATGATGATGATGATGATCCTTATTATGGATATGTTAACCCATCATTTCATGAAATGGTTCAAACAATACAAATAATAAACGAACTAAGTATCATGATGATAATGATCTATTAGATTATGGTGGCAAAGAGAAGTTGATGATTTAGCTATTTCATAGTAGTAGCTTTTATATAAATTATAATTTGAATTCATGTTATTGTATTATATATGATAAATTAATTATTTTCTCATAGTTGATAGTTTATTGCTATCTTTTTGATTAACTTAGCTAAAACACAAATTTTCTATTTGAAAATGGATATATGTTATTTTAGTAATGTTAAGTTTATTTAGAAAATATTTAATGTTTTTGATGTATGATATTGTATTTTAGCATTGTAATTTACATTTAGAAAATAATTTTTTTATTTTGATTCTATTAATGTGTGTAAAATTTATTATAATCTTATTTATTAGTTTTGTACAAATGGTATTTCATATCACTTTTTAGTATACATATATACATATGTGTGTGTGTGATATAATTATTCAAAATATAAAATAATTATATTGAATTTTTAAAATTTATTTAATGAAATTTGCATCACATTTGCACTTGCATGGTCGACATCATAAATGTGTGGTAAATGTGACATAAAGATGATGTAAAAGTAGCACAAATGTGACACAATACACATGTATATTCAAGTCAAGGTTGTGTCACATCTGTGCCACCTTTTACGACACAAATTCTTCAAATAAACATAACAGAAACCCAAAATAATCAATATATTTCTAACTCAAATTTGACTAAAAATGATGTTATTCAAACTATGTAGTAGTGTGTACCCTATACATATATTACGAGTATTATTGGTAGAATATTCTAGGGATTTGATGAATTTTAAAGAAGCAACATGTTGCTAAACCCTCATCTATGAGAGCTCATTTGACTTGCATATTTCTAATCTTGATGGATATGGAGATAGGAAGGTTGTTTTCTCATAATATTACTCATAAGAGAATACCATCTGAGATCATACATTTAATAGGTAAGTGAAGATATAGAGACTAATCCATGGATAGATCATTTTGGATTGTAATATATTCACATTGTTGATGTATACTCTCATTGGAACCATGCAATAAGGGAGTCTTTCCCATAAAATATGGTGGTGAGGGGACATTCATCTCAAGATGTTGACATAATTCGATTTTGATGTTTAGGAGAACTTTTGAGTAATTTTAAAATGGGTTTTTTTAATAAGGTTTAAGAATTCCATAATTGTATCTCGAATCCTCATAGTCTGTAGGTGAAATAATGGTCTAGACCTTAGGTGTCTCTATCTAAAGTTTATCTAAGGGGTCTGAGATCTTAGGTTGAGTCAAATTTTTATTTGTTTTTTGAATCATACAAGATATCGGTTATACAACGTGTACACAGACCTATATTTTAAGGGATGAAAAATTTAGAGACAAATGACATTGGCCTTGTTGGTTAAGGATAACCAATGGTGTCGGGGTTGAAATGTGCATAGAGAGGTGGTATTATCCTTATTGATTTATAATAACCAATGAAATTGATTTGAAGATGATTTTATAAAGATTATTATTAGAGATTCTAACATGTAGGATAGGCTTGAATATAGTATTACAATTTTAATAGTGAAGGGAGGAGAATGTGTTACGATAGTGGAAATTACATGTCTCATGTCATTCATGATAACCACTCTCTTAAGCAGGTCTATTTAGGGATTTTAAGATGATTCTATGGTGTTAACAACAAAAAAATATTGTTGTTTCTCACTTTTAGGCTAAGGAGCTGTCTCAACCTTAGAATGTTTAGGTAAGGGATCAATATAGAATTTAAGGCTTTTTCTATCTTGATTTATAACATTGTGATGGTCACCCTCTTGAGCATGTTCATCAGCTACAATGAATTTCTCAATCCTCTTACAAACAATACCATCATGATCAAAATTATTACTAAGAAAGAAAATATGGGCAAAAGGACATAGAGCTTTACGTTTCTCTTGTGAATGATCCCAATTGGCATGACACCAAAAAAAGAGATTTTCATTATACATGGGGAGTGAGACAAGAGGTATCCATGAGATTTTGATAAGGATTAGGTAGATGCTACCTCAACTCTCTTCCATGGAGATAGATTGGTGGAAATCCAAAGAGGAGGAAGAAGAGAGATGAGGAAAATTACCTCCATTAGATATAGGAGGGATTGAATAAATATTATGGATAGCATTTTGGAATGCATTGCTAGGATTAGGAGAGTCTCGAGACTTTTTCATCCATAATTTTACATTTTTGAGGTCTTGTTGAAATGTTTATTTTACTTTGATCTTTAAATTGAGGTTGGGTTTCTATTGTTAAGGTTTCTCAAACATGTTGATAATATAATCTTTCCTCTTGTCATGTTCAATGTCATCCTTCAAAGTGATAGGATCAAATCCTTATCCCCTTGGTGATATGGTATGGTCACATGAGGTCTTAAAGTTTATCTTTATACTAGTAGGTGCTTAAGCATATCCCCTAGTATCATATTTTATTTTTTGAAAGAAAATGCATTTTTAATTTTTGTAGTGTAAATACAAATAAATACTATAGCGGAAAATTGATAAACTTATACCTTTTGATAGGAAACTTGAAATCAAGTGTCTTTTTTTTCAAAAGTGCTTATTTTTCTGTGTTTATTCCAATGGAACTATTTGTTTTTTAAAATTCAATAAAATTATAAAGTTCCATTTTTGTAAAATGTACTAAAATTATAAAGTGTCAAATTTGGGTGGTGGGGCTTCTTGCATTCTTTTACTTTTTGGTGACTTTGAGTATGGTGTTTTTATCTTATTCTATCTTAGATCAACTTGAGCCATTAAGAACACATAATTACCACACATGGAGACAAATAATAGACATAATCATTAAACATAAAAGTATTATGGGCTTTAGCTTCTGCAAAATAACCATTTTTCACTAAAGAATATGAGAAATTTCTGTACTAATGAAAATTTTATGAGTGTATGGGTTTGATAGGAATTATGTAAGTGATAGTATTTTTCTCATTTGGAAGGATATGAATCTCAATTCAAAATATGAGAGAAATTGAGTTACTTATTTGGTAAAGTAGATCTCATGTGAGCCATGCAAATTGAAATTGAGATCACTTCTCTTAGTGTTGTATATTTTCCATCAATTATAAACTATCTTAATAAGTTCAAGCACTTGTTGACACAATTGAAGGGCATTGGAAGATATAAAAAGATGAAGAGTGCATTCACCTAATTCTATCCAAGTTGAGAGGTCTATTACAAATATTAAATTCTACCTTTTTCTCTAACGTGGGTGCATTAGGTGACACATTCAAAATGCCTAGCTTAGAAATATTTTGTGAAATAATTACTAGAGAGAAATCCAAAATGTCTAAGCTTGAGTATTCCACCTCTCAAAAGGAATTATTAGCATCTAATCCTAAAGGAAACGTGGGAAAACCAAAATATAAATCCAATTTCACTCCTACCTCTTAGAGTGCTCTTAAACGTGAAGAAAATATCTCAAAATCGAAGGAATCTTTTAAATCCAAGAATTAGTCCAGCCTTTCATGGTATTTTTTTGGGGAAGTAGGCTTGTTAAAAGTAGTTGTTAGAAGTGAATACCAGCCTTAGAGAATATAATCAGAGAGTAAAATATCTCTATCTCCCCTCTAACTCATTTTAATGAGCATGTAAAAGAACTTAATGTTGCTGGGATAACTTAGTCAACCATCGCAGATAGTTGGGTTATAGATTCTAGTACCTCTCATCACATGAATTATTCCAAGGAGTCTTTTGTATCTCTAGGTTTGAGTTATAATTCCAAAATTGAGGTTAGATATTATAGCTTTATTTTTTTCAAGGGAAAGGAGACACACAATTTGATGGTGGTAGCATCCATGATACAATGTATGTTCTCGACTTCACTACAAATTTGTTTGCTATATATCAAATTTCTCATTCTCAGTCAAGGTAGGACATTGAATTTTACACCATAAGGGGTAAAAGTATAAACCTTGTTAGAACATCATTCACTTGTTTCTCAGGGTAATGTTGGTAATATTTATAGATTATATCAGTTTGATGGTTTTGATGATACTTCCTTACTAGGGATAGATTGGTTTCTCCTATAAATTCTATGAGTAAGATTTACCAGAGATACTTAGACATCTCAATTACAGATATTTGAAGTAGTTGATAACTCATGGTATGGTTAATGGTCTTCCTAGAGTTTATTATTTTTGGTATTTTTTCCTAGATGTGCATTAGTGAAACAACACCAAGATCCATTTCCTAAGAATATGTCTAAGAGAGCTTCTTCACCACTTGATCTTATGCATAGTGACTTGATGCTTTCTCCTACCCCCTCTTTCAATGGATATAAGTATGTAATTACATTCATTGAAAATTTCTCGAGGCGTACTTGGGTTTATTTTCTCAAGTAAATAGTGATGTTTTTACACTTCAAAGTATTTAAGGATTTGGTTAAGAAATAATATTCTAGTTTCATAAAGAACCTTCACACTGATAACGAGGGGGATTACTTTAACAAATATTTTTTTATTTTTTGAAAAATCATGGAGTTATTCACCAATATTTTGTTCCTCATACTCGACAAAAAATGACTTTGTAGAACAAAAGAAAGGGAATTTAAAGGAAATGGCTAACCTCATGATGTATTCTAGGGATTTACCTCCTGTATCTTGTGAAGAAGTAGTTAACTATGCTAACTACATTCAAAATTACACACCACACAAATCCCTTGAGCATTTGAATCTAGAGAAGGTGTAGTCTATAACTAAGGCCAATGTATTTTTTTAGTCTTTGGAATCCATGCTTGAACCTTTATGCCAAAAAATAAAATGAAATCCTTAGATAAGAAGAGAAAATCCTTGATATTTATAGGATATTGTGAGGACATGAGAGCTTATCAAATTTTGGATACTGAAACTCGTGAGGTTATTTTTCAAACACATGTTCAGTTTGATGAGCACTTCTCTTCTCATGATTCTTCATCTTCTTCCATGCCTACTTCTTCTTTAATTCATCTTGAGGATCCCTTCTTTGAGGAGGTCACTGAGGAGGTTATGGATGTTGACTTAGATGAGGATCTTGTTCCCACTGATATTTTTAATATGTCTAAGTGGGATTGTACTAAATTTTCAAAGGAAACAATTTTCATATAGGATATTAAACCCACTAGGCATCATCATGCACATTCTAAAGGTTTTTTAATTTTGTGTCAGATAATTACTAGGGATCTACAATATTTTCCATGGGTGTATAGAATACAAGTGTATTATAATGCAATGGTAGATGAGTGATCTTATTTGATGAAGAATAATAGTTGGGATTTTTTCTCTCTTCATAATGAAAGAAAGATGGTTAGGTGTAAGTGGATATACTTGAACCAAATACACACGGTGATGGGTTTATTGAAAAGTATTAATGTAGCCTAGAATTTAGTGTTAAAAATCCAACAATACTCTAGACACACTTTGGCACATCACTCAGCCTTGACTCAAGTCTAACCAAAAACATGCAAAGGTACTAGGCCCCTCGTTAAGGTCATTATTGCAGGATGTTAGCCCGATGATGATTTAACATATATAGTTCCATTACTAACACATCATTGTACGAGCATAGTAGATATATCTCTAAGGGAGAAAATAACTAATAATTAACCATGATGAGATCAAATACATACTAGATTCAGCTACACATAGAACTACCACCTAGATTCAACCACTATCCTCCATCATATTAACTACAATAAGTTTACATAAGCTTCATTACAATAACAAAGAGTATGCGCGTAATCGATTTAGCAACATAATCTCACTACGCATGCATATCTCTCGTACATGTGGATCTCTCTATTACACAGTTTATTACATACTTATAAGGGTGGGGAATTTCCCTTCACCACTTATCAATTCTCAAAATAGGTCGAATGCTATTACTAGCCATGTGTTGCTACAAAAATAGCCACACATGTAAGTGCACTACAATAGACTATTTTTAGTTAACTAACAGTAGTAGATCTATTTCTATCCTAAGTCAATGCAAAGATATTTATAGCTAATACTCCAAAATATCCAATGTGTGGCACACATGTCCCTACCTCATTTGTGTGCCCCGAACACCATCTCTAAAAATAGACCTCTATGAGAAAAAATGACCAAGTCTTGAAAGTTGAACTTCTGCTCCGCGCACGTGTTCTACCTATCCCTTCATGCCTTTGAATATGACTTGCTTTCATGCATGGAATTCTTGTGTGATTTCTACCCAATGTTCTCTGATCAACATTACCCCACACTAATTTCATTGTCACCCCGAAAATGGTCATCTCCAAAACTGAAGTAAAGAATAAAATAATGGAAAGAATTTTGATAAATGAAAGAATGTTTTTAATCTCCAAGATCTACTTACGTAGCGTGAACAAATAATTCAGGGTATTCCTATTTTGTTTTAGTCTCCAAGGTCTACCACTCGTAAAGTACTTCCACTACTTTTTATAGAATGTCCACAACAATGGACTCCAATTCATCCTTTGTAATCTCCACTTTCTCATTCTGCAAGACCAACACAACGATGGATATTGAGGTCATCCTTCCCTCCAAAGAAATCCATCTTCCATGCAATGAGCTTCCCAAGCTCTTCCAACTATTTTTTTTTGCGGTTCTTGGGCTATCTTGCCAAGGCCTCACACTTATATTTAACCATTGATAACCTTTTTGAGCAGCCCAATGATTCATCCTTCATCACTTTCTGTACCTCATTTTTTCTCATCCAGGGTTTTTTATGTTGATGAGTGCCTCTAGAGTCAGTGCAGATGTTTAAGACTTGGTCTAATTTCTTCAGTTCTTCTTGCAACGCTTATAACAGTCCTTCATAGGATGCAATATTGTGCATCACTAAAGCATTCTCTCATTCTACATCTTGCGTTGGATCTCTTGGCACTAGCATGTGTAGAGGTTCATCTTCAAGCACTAGGTCCACCAATGTTCTTATATAGTGTATCGCTAAAGTAAACATATTTGGTACCTTTGGCTCTAAGTGTGGCCTAACTCTTATGAAATTATCACCATTTTCCTCTGTGATCTTGATAAATACAGATTTCTTCTTTTGTGCTAAGTATCTTTCCTATGTTAGGCACGCTATTTCCCCATCCTTAGTTTTAATCTCTTCCCTAAGCACCCTAATTATGACAGCCTTGTCCATATTCCTCCTTGCCATCTTCATTGAGACTTTCACCAATGCATTTGTTACTTGTTCATCTGACATGACAATAGGCTTTATCGTCATGTGTCTAGCCTAAGGTGTCTTTTTCAACCTCCTTGATACGCATGACTCCTCACACACATCAAAATTTGGTTCATCCATGTGTGTGTGCATAGACCACGATAACTTCTTCCTTGTGCACACTGTAGCCATATCTACATCCATTAACTCCCAGTGATATAACTCCTTTTGTGTTAATGTGCTCTAGAACTAGGTGCGAGATAATTTTACCCGTGTCCTTGACATAAACCATGGTTGGTGGAATGTGCTCTCCAATCTTTCTTTGAGACTTAGGATGCTTAGGAACTTGAGCTTCTAGATTTGGAAATTTTGTCTCCACGTCCTGAGCAGCTTCTTCTTGTAGTTGTCTCATATGTTATCTTTTTCTCCTCTTCTCCTTCATTTATTCACCTTTTTATTCTTCTATATTCTCTGGAGGTGTAGGAGAATTAGGCGTGCTTTCCTCTAACTCTTACGCCTCCTCATTCAACTTCATTTTCCTTCTCCTTTTTGAAGTTGTATCCTTCTATAGAGAGAGTATGGGTGATTTTTGCACTATTTGCGGAGTAGAAATTTGGGTCCTTGTTCTCATGAACACCCTCTAAAATCTTTGCTCTCCTTACACTGCATCCAAGTCCTCATAATCCCCCTCTCGTGGCATGCTCAGCCTCATCCTTATTCATAGGATGTCTGTTGCCTCTATGGTCCAAACCACCACTATCTTCACACTAATCCTCCTCATCCTCTACCTCAATTGGCTTTATGGGATTAGGCACTGAGATGTTCTCCATTGTATGCTTACCCCTCGGTGGTTCCGGGAAGTGCTAACTCATCTTCCACATACTTGTTATTCTCCATATTTGGATTTAGTTGGAGGTACACTAGTGTTGCTCCAATATCTCCCATAGCCAAAATTATTGGTTTAATGCTCAATACATCTAAAATGAACCTTTCAATATATGCACCCTGCATTGGATACACATATTTTTTCTTAGCCTATGGTAGTAACAATCTACCTTGTCCGCATTGAACGTAAGGCACCACACATCTAAAAACATGTGTATTGATGCCTGTAAGTACCTTGATGTGAAGGTATATGGTAAATTACACCAAGGGCTCCATGCTCCATCCTTCATGGTAAACCACACTATGCAAAAGTGTTGGTATACAACGAACTGAATTGCCTTTCCAACCACCGAAGGAAAGTCCTTGGGGATACCCCATTCTTCTTCAAAGGCTTCATGGAGCCTATCATACCATTTCTTAGCCCTTTAATTGACCTGTTATGTCATGGATCCTTCACACAATTACTTTTTGAAGTGTTCTACAGATGACTTGTGCTCCATGGGATACTCCCATAGCTTCTCTTTTGGTCCATCAGGTACTCCAATCTCCATGAACACCAGTGATAATAGAACAGATCCAAAGCTGATCTTTCCTCTTGTGCATGCCTCCTAAACAATAGTTTTTGTAATGTAACGTGAAATGTTGTAGACTAACCCATCAAACATATTTTTAGCAATGTGTAACCACATGGTATTCACTTGTGACCACCTTTCTTGGTCATTTAGCTTCGCAACAAGATGTGTGGCTGCTTGTACAATTAGATACTTATTTTGTTTATCTATATCCATGTCGTGCGGACCCTTTGTGTACCCAAGCTCCTTTCTAGTCTCTAATATTGTGGCCTTGTCTGTTAAATCATCTCTCAAATCTTCTCCTATGCCCTTCAATCCCATTAGCATCGAGATTAATGCACTTGAGAGTCTAGCTATACGTCCTTAAAAGTAGAAAACATCTTCATGCACTCTGCTCATGAGCCATTGGTACAAGTGCTCATATTTCCCATAGTAAGGGAGCTCATATAGTTGGTAAACTCGAATCTTCTTCAAGATATTCTCACCAACATTGTCATACACTGGCATGTCTTCCGCCGTGTGTTTATTTGTCATTGTGTTTAGCAACGCATCAAGCTACTTTTTATTCTCTACGGTATGGTGATTGTAATCACTCACCTTACTTCTCCTTATTTGAGAATCCCACTCTTGGCCTATGATAACCCCCTCTGGATATTGTATTTCAAAAAAAAATTCTTTCGGAGCCATCTCCTTTTCTTCTACAACCACCTTCTTCTTTCCCTTCACTCCTACCGCAACTACTTTCTTGGGTGTCATTTCTACCTTCAATCCCTTATAGATACTCACCTCTTGAATTCTATAATGTGTGAATCAAACCCTAGCTCTATTTAGCGTGCTCTAGGTCAAATCATGTGCCCTATCTCCTCTCTGTCACCTTGCTTCACTCAATCCCTTCACCACCAAGGAAACAATCTCTTCCTGCACATAGATCTCTTCATCACGAATGGTTACACACCTTTCGCACCCCAATTCGATCACTGAACTCTTTGAACTTAGTTATTTTTCAAATATTGTTTATTGCAATCGTAAAAATGAACTCGCATCCCATCCTTATATAGATTTTTAATTCTTTTATGCATTCATTACTCCTTCACCTACCAAATATCCTCTCATTAATTGAAAAATTCCATACTTTCCATGACTTACATTTTCGCACCCCAACTATAACCTTCTAGCGCACCTTCCTCGCCCTCTCGGTCACGAATTCACTTCAACGTGCTTCTTGCGCCCCAATACCTTGTCACTACACCTTCCACTTTGGTATTTTTATGGTCTCTGCTTACCTCATGTTATACTATCCCTTTATTCATCTCCATCTTTGGTCATTTTTAGGAGTAATCCTTTGACTTGAAAAAGCACCCATAAAGCAACTTATTCCTTTCACCGTTTAATTCCAAAAATTTTGTACCTAGATACCAACAATCCTATCCACCCCACACTAAAAATATGTGCAGTCCTCTATGCATAAACATACTTCATATGGTAATTAGCTTCATGCATGTAAGCACGCTTATTACACAAGCATGATAACTAAATTGACAAAGCATAACGACAAAGAAGGAAAAACATTAAGGGAATACAAAATATAAAACCTAATCTAAAGGGAAATACTGCCTTATTACAAATACTAAGAAGGCTTATTTATAGTAGGGCTTTAGCCTACTCCCATTAAAGTAATCTGGGTATCCATGTTCCATCAAGCGATTCTAACTAGTAAGCACCTATTTCAAGGATGTAAGTGATAACATATGGCCCCAACCAATGCACTTTAAGTTTTCCTGGATGGCATAATAACTTAGATTCATAGAGAAGTACCATTTGTCTAATCTCAAACCTCTTATACCTTATGTTTCTGTCATGCCATGCTTTCTTCCTAGCCTTTTCTTGCTTCTGACTCCAACGTGCTATGGCTCATTGCTCATCTAGCTGAATTGTCTTTTCAATCTATTCTTGTTAAGCTTGTTCATCAGCTAGACATCCAAAGGTGCGCTATACATAAAGAAGGTAACATAAATTCCATAGGAAGAACAACTTCTATGCCAAACACTAGCTGAAATGGTTTGGCTTTGTTCAACCTTTTGTATGTTGTTCTATATGCCCAAAGTACTATAGCTAATTTATCATCCAAATCCTTTCTTCCAACATCACATATTTTTGTCAATGTCTAGCTCACAATTTTGTTGAAAGCTTCAGATGTCATTTTCCTGAGGATGATAGGGTATAGTCTTATGGTGTGCAATCATGAACTCATCCAATAAAATTTTGATTGTCTCATTAAGAAAATGTGTGCCCTTATCACTGGTCAAACTTAAAGGACATCCATACCTTGTAATAACATTTTCCCATAGAAACCGGGATGTTGTAGCCACCGTAAAGTCCTTTGTATGTGTTAATTATTCCCACCTTATCGATAGTTTATGCAAGTTATGATGTAGCGCAATCTAGTTCTATGCACAACTGATGAAATAGAACCCACAAAATCTATAGCCCATTTCTTAAACAGTTCGGTGCTAGTAATAGGTCTCAAAGTAATTTCATATCATTGACATAGTTTTCCAAGACGTTAACAAGTATCACATGCCTTACAATATTCCTTACAGTCTTTATAGAGGGTCTCCCACCATAAAACAATGAGTAGAAAATTGTGCACTTGTGGTATCACCTGCATAATGGCCACCTATAATTCAGCCGTGAGCTTCTTCCATAATACACGTGCGCTCATGTTCTAATACAAAATTGCACAATACTTCATCTTGACTAAATTTATACAAGTCACACTGATTAACTTATAAGGTGCTGCACGTATAGCAAGTTGTTTCTTCTCCAATGATTTCATTCCTTCTGGTGCCATCCCTATGTGTAGAAAGACAACAATGTCCTCTAGTTCTGATGGTGTGCATTGTAACCTGTATAACTATGCATTTGGCATTGTGTCCTCAATTTCCTATGCTTCTTCTCCTGACTGTATTCTTGATAGATGGTTTGGTCCAGAATTAATTTTTCTTGGTTTTACCATAATTGTGAAATCAAATTCTTGAAATAAAAGCACCCATCGACATATGCGCCCTTGTAAAACATGTTTATTTACCAAATACTTCAATGCCATGTGATCTGTATAAAAGATGAATGGTGTAGCTAGTAGGTACTGGAGGAATTTATGTAATGCATAGATCATTGACAAACCTTCGCACTCTATAGTTGTGTAATTCTTTTCTGTAGGAGTCATCTTTTTACTATCAAAATAGATAGGATGATCTATAAGACCTTCTCTAGTTTAAGCCAACACCATGCCAATGGCCATGCCGAGAGGCATCAACATGTACATGAAATATTTTTTTCCACGAAGGAAAATTATGAATAGGCATGATAGTAAGCTTATCCTTCAATGTCTTGAATGTGTGTTGGTGTTGTTCTCCCTAGTAGAACATACCTTTCCCTTTCAGTAACTCTTCTAATGGTGTGGCAAATTTGGCATAGCCTTTGATAAACTTTCTGTAATATCATGTATGATCCAAAAATCTGCGCACCTCACTTTGACTGGTAGGCTCCCTTAGGCCTATAATGACTGCAACCTTTGTTGGATCAACCAACAAACCCTCCTTGCAGATTATGTGTCCTAAAAGTATCCAAAATGATGTAGAAAATATGCACTTCTTGATGTTCAAAGAGATACTCAACTGTCTACATCATTCAAACATTAAGCGCAGGTTGTCATAGTGATCCTTAACTAATCCATACACCATCCAATTGTCTAAATATACCTCTAAGAAGTTGTGAATAAATTCCTTGAACACTTGGAAAACTATGCGTGAAAATACAATAGTCACATTTTTCAGACCGAAGGGCATTACAGTATAGGAAAAGCTACCCCATTCAGTAGTAAATGTAGTCTTTTCTTGATCCTCTTAGGTAATCCTAACCTGATGATACCTAAAGAACCCATATGTAAACGAATATATTTCACACACTAAAAATCCTTCTAGTATTTCCTCAGTGAATGGTGTAGGGAATGGATCAATTACACATGCAACATTCATCTCCCTATAGTCCATGCATATTCTAATATGTCCATCCTTCTTGATATTGATCACCATTGGACTAACCCATTCTGAATCATCAAGGGGCTTGATAATTCTAGATTTGAACATGTTATCAAACTCTTATTTGAATTTTTCTGCAAATTGGGGTTCATTCTTTAAGGTCTCTCTCTAACTTGGTGTGCACCCTCTTTAAGCTTTATCTTCATGTCCCCTAATGATTCATGCACGCCTTTAAGTTCATGGTACCCCTAGGAAATAGGTCCTGGAAATCCGTTAGTAACTCTATGTTTTTTCCACTTCAGAGTCTAAACAATAGTCTCCAATGATTGGTTCGTTAGACTCAATATCTATTCCAATATTCACTCACTTTATCTTCATTGGTTCATGATAGGTGCGTGTGGTATTATTTGCATTATCCAATACCTCATGCCTTCCTACTAAATGGTCCACATTTAGATTATCTACTTCTTCTTCATCCACCACGTAGACCATTTCTCCTTTCTCTTTCTCAAGGCAAGCATGATGAAATAATGCTGCATCGGCCTCTGGTTCATCATCAACATGCACTCCCGAGTCTTATTTATCTAATAAATCCTAAAGGAGTTCTTCAGCCTTGGCATTATCCCCCATAGTTAAGTGCATGATAAATTTCAATGCTTCTTCTACCATAGGTTTTATAGTTTTATAGAGAAGAAGTCAAATGTCTGGGCCATTCCTACAATTAAAGTCTATCAATTTCTAGTTTCTCTATGGAGTTATGCATATACATACCAAGCACACGCGTAACCTTTTAAAGTGGAATAAAACTGGTGCACCCATAGTGAAGGTGGTAAACCTTATTACCCTTTTATCCAAAGTCTCTCACACTTCTGAACATGGTTTTGAACATGATGATTACCGTGATAAATACATATTTGAGTAGGTTCATTTCTCCTAAAGAACTTAGTAGTAAGATAAATCCCAATTTCATTCCATCCGACAAGATTATCCCTGTGGACCACCCACTAGCATGTTGTTGTCCCACGTAGTGTATATGCTAGCATATTTCTTATTTCCAGTGGGTTTAACCATTTTTCTTCCATAGCACAGAGGAATAAAATGGGATCCCCTTCTCCTGTGTAACAAGGTACAGAGTTGTTACCTATCCTCATAAAATAAAACAATTTTATGCCTCGAGGGAATTTTCCCTTTACTTGAGCCCTACCAACTCATAAGTTCTATGAGCCCAATTATCACATGCAACACTTGTAGTATCGCTAATGGATTGTGCATCCTCCCAATGAATTAGTCCTTCTTTGGTTGGTTCAATTATCTTTCGATCTTGGATGACACGCACATAAATCCTATTAAGATATTCTTCACTTAAAGGATCAACATAGGGTGTGGAATTTCCATCTGTTAAAGGGATAATAACTCTTTCCTCTTTATTCTCAAAATTTATATAGCCCTTATTGAACCGAAGATCAACATTATTTGCATTGCACCAAGGATGCCCCAATAGAGATAGGAAGCTATCTGATTCTACTAGCGCTAAAACTTCAAAGTCTCCAATGAACTTTGATCCTTGTATGGTAATGGATGCATATTTTAAAACTCCTACGGGAGTTTCCTTAGTCCGATTAGCCATGAGAAATGCATTAGAGGATGGATGTAATGGGGGTATTCCCATTTATACCCATGCATCTAACGTAAGAAAATTGACTTCTGTGCCTATATCAATCAGTATATTACTCAATAACCACCCATCCATAACAAAATTCAAAGTGATTTCCTTGTCATAATCTAGGCTATGAGGAGGGATATTTGCATGTAGGATGTGTCATCTAGTCTCGAGTAGTTGCGCATGGCGTGTTTGCTTTTAACCAAATTCCTAATAGTGGAATAATGTTCTCCTTACACAACATTTTGATACTTCTCTCAAGTCATCTATATCGAGTTCGGACCTTCTCTCGATGCTTTCTTTTTCTCCTTTAAGTACCGTATCTCACCCTGAAGATGCCTTAGAACTCCTATGGTATCTTAATAAACCTCCTTCTTATAAGAAAGATCTGGGTACCGTGCATGAAGAACTTCTTCTTTAGTGATGGTAGGTTTCTACTATATTTCTTCTCTAGTGTGTGCTTTGCCTCAAGCCACGGGCGTGTTCTTCACTTGTAGTGCCCTTGATTCCTCCTTTAACTTAGGCATCCATTGAATTTCAAAAATGCATTGTATCCTAACCATCCTTGCACCTTTGTTTTCTTGTTTACATTGCTTACTTAGATGCTCATATAAGTCTGGGAACTCTTCATAGCTATGGTTCTTTCTGTAGAGAGAACATGTAATATTTTGAGGACATTTGTGCCTGTAGTGGTCAGTAGATCCACATGTATAACATGTTTTGCAAGGAAACTCACCTCTTCCACCACCACGGCCTCGTCCTTTGAATCCACCACAGTATCCTCGACCTCTGCCACGACTATCTTCAAAACACCCCTGATTCTGATCTTAGTGTGCTTGATTGTGATCCTGGTTCATGATTCTCATTCTTTCATTAGAGTTATTTGAAACTCATGTCTCATGTCATACACCAATATCTATAGCATCATGGATCTGTCCAATCATCTGGTAATCTTCCGTGTCATTAGTCGTGGACTGCGCAGATATTACGGTAGAGGCTTGAAAGGTTCTTCCTTATCGTGCATTGTAATAATGGGTAGCGGCTAGCATCATGGTTTAAGTGACATATTTGACAATCCATAAGCAACAAATGCACTATTATGCGAGGAAAAATATCCTTTGTTTGGCCTTCTACTTCACAATCATGCACTAAATCCTTGTGTGTGTCTCATGATTTGAATTTGTTGATAGTTTCTCCAACTATTTCACCATTACTACTATTTGTGCTTCTAAAAATGGGCTCACCTCGGTATTCATGCTTCTAACTGCCTTAGCGCGTAAGGCTACTTCAAGTGCTTTGTGCGGATAAGTGTATGTATTATGTGATAATGCCCTTCTAAAAGGGTTAATCAAGCCCCCAACGAACCATTGTGCATGTTGGCTTATGTTTATGTCAGAAGACAACTTTGATAACAACATTTTAAACCATGCATCATATTCCCTAACACTTTCAGTAGTTCTTTTCTTAATATCTTTGAGCACACTTATACTCTTCTGCTCAATCTCGGGGATATGAAACTCTTTAAGGAATGCATCCTTTAAAGCTGTATAATCTTCACAGTCTCCGATCGGGGTCAAACTTCCTGTACTGCACAGTGTGGGCACGCCCTTAGTAACGTAGTAGAAAATTGGATTACCCTACACTCGAAGATGTAATTCCTTTTACACACCATGACATCTCACACATATGCACATGTTTAGAAGCATCTTCTATGGCCTTAAAATCTTGAAGACAAAGAGATATTTCCATGTAAATATTCTCGGGTTGGTACGGACCTTGCCCACATGATCTAGAAATTTTTGTATTTCCCTGCCTCTAGAACCTATAGATCCACCCGAACAAGAGCTACCTATGCCTCCTGATCCCGAACCTATAGTTGGGGTCAAGCTAGAAGATTTACTTCCCTTTTTCCCAATAGTAGAACCGAACTGTACTACGATAGTCTATGAAGCGTTACTACTCACGAAATTTCATCCAAAAATTGGCGTGCTTGTATTCTATGCTTTGATGATACACCCAAAAAGGTACTCTGTATAACAATGAAGCCATTTTTGCTGCCATTGTTGTGCCTCTTATAAGACTTGCTCCTACTCTCCCATTGCTTGAACTAGCTTGTTGACTGCTTATTGTACTAGATGCTAAAAAACCAAACATAAGGGCAAGGTTACCAGTGGATTCGATGATGCGTGCCCACGGCCTAGGTAGTCTTTGCTAGTGCACTTTTACGTGAGGCCAAGGGGGATCCTGTTATGTGCTTTCCAAGATGGGGGAGTTCTTGATGCTCTGGCTCCACGCTTCCACATGAGCTTCAAATTTTTCACAAGCCATTTCTCTCCTCAACACCATACTTTCTACAACATTACACTACTTCTCTATCTCCCTCTCACCTACCTCATTATACTTAAGTCACTGTCCTCTCTCTATCTTTCTACCGCTAGGTCTTCCATCTTTCACCAAACCTACTCCTGCCCCCGCGTGTGGTGAATTTTATTTAGCCATCGGTTTACTCTCCAGATACAAAGTTACCATTGGGATTTTGATCACCAGTGGAATGATTTGTAGGTAAGCTCCCCTTGGATATCATAAAAACTAGAATTCAACTACTTCTGGACACAAGTAAGTGGAAATTGAGTATTCTAAGATATAACTGTTCAAGACACCACAAAACTACATATCCACATCTCGAGTCTAAATCAGATCAGCATCATAAAGGGCCCAATTCTTCCTACGCCCATAAAAGTGCACGATACCTCAATTCTGCTTAAAATCATAAGAAATCAACCACTCATACAATTCTACTATATAGATAGAGAAAAAATCTCATATAAACTATCATACAAATTTTTTTCCACCCATACACATGCATTAAACTCGAGATCTAGTGTTGAACCTTCATGCATATTCTTCGTCCATATTGTGTATCTACTCTTCAATACTTGCTAGAGTTAACCAATATTTCTTCATCGCGAACCATCCCGAAACAACTAAAAAAGGTCTTGGAAATGGAACCAAAGATGCATCCTAGAATTCAGTGTTACAAATCCAATAATACCCTAGACCCACTAGCACATCACTCAACCTTGACCGAGCACTAACTCCGAAGCATGCAAATGTACCAGGTCCTTATTGAGGGTTGTTATTACGGGATGTTAGCATGATGAAGATTAACATACATAGTTCCATTACTAACACATCATTGTACAAAGTATAGTAGATCTATCTCTAAGGGAGAAAATAACTAATTATTAAACATGATGAGATTAAAGACATACTAGATTTAGCTACACATAGAACTAACACTTAGATTCAGCTACTATCCTCCATCATATTAACTATAATAAGTTTATAGAAGCTTCATTACGATAACTTGATGAGTATGCGCATAACAGATTTAACAAAGACATAATCTCACTACACATGCATATCTTTGTATATGTCAATCTCTCTATTACACAATTTACTACATATTTATAAGGGTGGGGACTTTCCCTTCACAACTTATCAGTTCTCAAAATAGGTCTAATGCTATTACTAGCCATGCGCCATTACAAAACTAGCCACACATGCAAGTGCGCTACAATAGACTACTGGTAGTTAACTAACAATAGTAAATCTATTTTCGGCCTGTGTTGTCCATGTAAATTTCTTTGTAGCTATTCCTCCAAAAATATCCAATGCATGGCACACACGTCCCTGCCTCATTTATATACCTTGCACACTATCTCTAAAAATAGACCTCCATGAGCAAAAATGACTAAGTCTTGAAAGCTGAAATTATGCTCCATGCGCACGTTCTCCCTATCTGTTCGCGCCTTTAAATATGACCTGCTTTCCCGCGTGGACTTCTTGTGTGCTTTCTACCCAATGTTCTCTGATCAACAACTATAAGTCCCATCTTTGTGAAAAGTGTTTCTCACAAGTCGAAGGCATTGAATACTCCAAGACCTTTGTCCCCATTTCTAAGATGAATTCTATATACCTTGTAATTTTTATTGTTGCATCACATTGGTGTACACTATACTGATGGACATGAAGAGTTCCTTTTACATGAGGAAATCTACATGGAGAAACCTATTGGGTTTATTTATGATGTTTCTTTGTTTTGTATACTCCAAAGGACTCTCTATGTTATCAAATAAGCCCCAAGCTTGGTATGATAAGATGGATTATTTTATTCTATCTTTTTATCATGTAAATGTGTAAAAAGAAAATTCCCAATTTTTAAGCGAGTAACAACCATACCCTACTTTATAATTTTTACTCAAAGGTCATCATGAGCACTCCTCCGATCACCTTAATCCCTATGTCAGTCCTATTTAGCCTATCTAAAGCATTTTAGTTTGTCATGCCGGTGTTCCTATAGGTGATTTAGAGATATCTAGTTAGTTCAAGGGCTTTCAAAGAAATATCCGTCAAAACAAGATTTTTAACAAGCTTGGAAAATGTCAGCTTCTGGAATTTTTGAGGCTTGTGTGTACCCCCATAATTGAATGAAAGGAATAAATTCATCATGTAGGTGTATTAGGGTGCTAATAATTTTGTGCAATCAGGTTTTGAAGGTTTCAGGAGGTTTCACAAGTTTTGGAGCAGTTTCAGCAAAAGTGGGTCTTGGAGGCTTAAGCGATGCACGAGCCAAAACCAATCCTAAGGTTCATGAAGAAATTATGGGATTTCCATAAGGAGATAGTAGAGAAAAAAATCGTTATAAATTTAACTCAGATCCTTAGAGGATGGTGGTCTCGTAATTTTAATAAAACCTAGTGCATTTTGTCCACAACCTGTTTTTTTAAGCGATATAACCTTCAAGTCGGGAAGTAAATCCTATTTTTAGGTGGTTGCAGTAGAATCAAGGCATGATACCAAAACCATTGGATTCAAAATTATTTTTTCATGCAAATTCATATAAGGAAGCACCAAATAACTCTGGGAAATCAAGATATAATCTCAATAAGTTGTTCCACAAGGTAAAGGAGTTAGTCATTTTGTGGTGAAAAGTTAGACCAATGGGACAGTGGCACACTTTTGTGCACCAAGGACTTGGTGAAATTGGTGCAAGAAAATTCACCCCACCCATTTAATCCTATGGAACCTATTGCGACCTCCTCTAAGCCCCTTTTTGCAATCTAAGCCCATGTGCACATTTTCTTAGCTCGGTTACCTTTACTTTCCTCAACCAACCACATCCTACCAAGTGGGCAGATATGAATGGGGTGCATTATTTTGGAAAAATTTAATTAATCCCTTGGGAAAGTTAGTACAAAAAAGTGCATTCATTCCTAACCATTAAAACTATGCAATTTTTTCTTATTGTCGTGTTGCTTTTTGTTGCTTCAAGTTTTTCATCATGCATGCACAAGAAATCTCCAACTATCGAAAGTCCTTCCTCTCCTCCATTTTTGCTGCATCCAGGCCTTTCACACCACCTTCACCATCATTTTTCAACAATTCCTTGTTTTTACAACACAATAAAAATATATCTATGAGAAAAAACAATGGCTATGAGCATGTCGAAATCCCAAGGTCAAAAATGAAGAATTGCTCATATCTTTCAAACCGGGCATCAAATCCTCATGAAACTTTGAGAAAATAGTCCTCATCCAAACAAATTGAAGCTAAAAATTCCAAATATAAAAATACATCCCTATTTTTTAATGGCATCCATTCAAAAAATTGTTCCCTAGAGTGTCTTTTTACCATTTGTCGTTAATCCGTGAAGCGGGTTGCGTTGAAAATTTGAATAGAGACTAAACAAAAAAAAAAAATCTAGAAGGAATTTGAAATATTTTTGTTATCCAACACAAATTTTTTAGATTATAACAATATCAAGTGCTGCTGGTTCACACTTTCCATTTTTAGTAAGTTTCCAAAATGGAAAACCCTCCGTAAAACAGAATAATGAAAATCACACACCGAAAACTAGGGCACGCGGGTCAAAAGAGTCAAAAATAAAATGAAAATAAAAAACAACTTTCCAAATATAAAAATTTATTAAAATTGACCCAAAACATTTTTAACATGCTTGGAATGCGAAGGAGACATCGTAGTGTAAAAAACTAGTAAAAAACAACCCTTCCCAAAATAGTAGCTCATGGGACCTAGTTTCCAAAATAGTAGTTTTTGAATTCCAAGTGTAGAAATTTGCAAATGGTTTCATTTTCACTAATATTTCCACTTTTTGGGATCTCCATGGGGTTGTAATATAATTTCATGGTTCAAAAAGAGAAATGAGAACTCCATAAGGATCCTGAAAGCATCATCTTGAGTCCAATTATGTCCCGTAGTAAGGCGGCGCATGCGGTCGCAAAGATGCAATGATGAGTCCATCTTCATCACTCGAGAGCTGGGTGAGTCAAAGTGAGTCAAAGTGCAGATGAGATGAATGAAATAATGAGGCTCTTTAATGGAGTGTCAAAGGGGATCATTGTGAGGAATGCTTATGTCCATCCCAATCCCACATTGGAAAGTCTTGAAATAATTTTTCTTAACACTCATTTTGTGACCTAAGATATATGTGAATCATGTACCATGGAGGGAAAAAAGTGTTCAAAATTCTCTACATCAATATTTCTGACGAGTATAGGAGTCTGGCTATGTAGAAAAATGTCATAAGATATTGTTCTCCACCATCCAACTTCCTCAGAGTGGACCTTAGTAAGAAAAACCTATGTTTATCAAGGTGACCATTCAACAATGTTCCTAAACACTCAGTTCAAGGTATTTTTGCATCATCCAAAGGAGGTTCCTTGTGGTGTATAAAGCTCGAGATCCGAGTTCATTGCATTGGGAAGCTTCATCGATTAGTTAGGAAATGGGACAAAGGTGGAAAGGCATCATCTTCATCAATATTCCTTCTCCCTTCTCTTCTCTTGTTATTCCTACTCTCCTCTCCCCTGTTATCTAATTATTTTTTTGGCATAATCATTGTATTTCATCTCATTCACTTAAGTGACTTTATAAAGTAACATTGTAAAAGTCCCTTTAATTTATAAAAGGGAACTTATTTCTCACTTCTTAGGAAGGTGAAAAGTCACGAGTTGAATGAGACATTGAAAAGACACATGGGGGTAGGTGAATATTCAATCCACATTTCTATAAATTGGGATGACTTCTCCATTCCAAAGGATCTTGAAAATTACATTCTAAAAATTTTCTACTTTCCTACACCATTTGAAGCCCAAAGGGTAATTTAAAATGTTTTGGTTTTGTCTTGAAATCTTCTAGTTTGTTTCAATTACTATACTACCAAGAAGCATGCCCTTAAAAATCCAAAATTGACAATTTTTTGAGATAGAGGTGCATTTGAATGTTTTGATTGACTTGAACAAGTTTGATTGTTGTATGGGAATGATGTGTTCTGAGAAATAAGTTGAAATGATTTTATTAAAGCCAATTTGGAATTTTAAACCAAAAATTTCATACTTTGTGAAGGTTTCTTGACTATTTAATAAGTTTATGAGATTTGGTTGATTATAACTCGGTGGAATGGTTGTGTTTGATGATTCTCTCGCATCAAACTCCATCGTCTTCTCAATATTTCAACATATGTTCATCTCACACTATCTCTCAACTTATTTCATATGTTCATGAAACTATCATTCACTCTGTACTTCAACATGTATTCATAACACACCCTTTTTTGCACAATCTCCTGCTCTCATTGCTGACTTTGCAAACACTTCAACAGTCTTAGTCACACATTAATTTGTAACACAAACTATCATATACACTTTTATCTTACAATATCAAGTGAAACAACTTCATGCTCCAACATGTATATCTCTCCCTATTGTTCTTAGCTCAATATCATACTAACTCTGCACACTTTCACCGGCAGCATTTTCTTTCACATAGATTAACACTTTCAACCACCTCTTAGAGTTCAAAAACATTATTTTTTTATATTCTATCTCCATATTTTTGACCTTTCATATAAATATACAAATACCCTTCAAAAATTTTCACAAGATGATTAAAGCGGGATGAGATAAATAGCTATATTTGTAATTGCCCTTAATTTTTCATATGTGCATTTTAATATTTTGACATTTCTACACACACTCAGGACCCCTTCATGAAACTAGGAGTTTATAGGAAAACATGTGGCACCTTTTAAGCTTCCTTACACCTTTTCATGTTAGTCTCCATCTCAAAACCAATCTTTATCAACACAAGACTGTCTATCCTTTAATATTCTCGTGAGCTTAGGACTATTATGCATAAATATCTAACAATGTAAGATAAGTTACATCTGAATGGAACTTTACAAATGTTTCTTAAGAAAATTTATGAGTTTTTTCCTTCATTGAAACATGACTCTATAACTTCACTTGGGCATCAATTCTAGCTTTATAACTTAACCAACATCACACTTTTTTAGTAATAAAAATGTACTCCGTGCCAACACTATTATGCACTTGAAGCATTAACACACTTATTAAAACTCCATTTTTCAACATGTAGATCATAGTTGACCATTAAAAAATATTCTTGAAGGAATTTGCATTCATTCAAGACTCGAATGATAAAGAACATGGAGGTTGGTTCTCATTTACCAATGTCATGCACTTTTGATACTTTCAAACCCATTAAAGATCAAACACATGTTCATTTAGCCATTCCTTAGCATTATTGAGGTCTTCATGGAGTCCCAGATCTTCAATAGTGAAGAAAAACATTGAATTTGCTTGTTAGCACCGAGAGAGGAGAGAAGAACTTATCTCGAGGATATTGTCATAAAATTATCATTGAATCCTTGATGAAAAGGATTAAGACTTGAAAATTTTGAAAGATGAGCTCAAGACAAAGATAAGATTAAAAAATTGAGCATTTTTTTCAAACCAAACTTTCATAGTCACCATTATGGCCACGAGGCATTTGTGATTTCCACACTTCAAAACACTCTAACTTGTTTCAACCTTCTTAGTCTTTTGGTCTCATTTGGCAAACACATGTTATCATTCTATAAAACCTCAAAGTGATGGGCTTAGGAAGACTCCATCCCATGGAATAAAATATATTTGATAGAGTTTTAGGTCCACCAAACCCTCTTATATTCAATGGTCCCGTCCACAAAACCAATCAAGTTTTGACATGTATATGACATTCTTATCAAGTGCGTACCATTGTGAATTTCTATCTAATAAGAAAGCTCCATGCACTTTATACTCTCAGACTATTCTTAACCTCCAATGGCCACCGTGAGAAGCAATCCCATAAGGAATCTCTATGCCCTTCGTAGTGTCATAGTTTTGATAACTTGTATTCAACCAATGTGAAACATGTTCTAATAGGAAAGATCCATGTTCCTTTTAGAATTTACGGTGTCATTCTTCACATTTTCTAGATCTATGTCAGAGCGTGAAAGGTGAGCCAATTATAAGTCTCCACACATCTATTCATTTCATGATGTCGAGATGACTTTATTTTATTGCAACTTTCTTCTTTTCTTCACAATTTCTAGGCGGACCCAAAATTTTATCTAACCCTATTTATTTCAAAGACCTAAAGTTTGCGAAACCTTTTTTGCTTGAAGTGGAAATGAAATAATGTCACGTGTCTGTTGGGTTTTGAGAGTGAGGATGCATGAAGCATGTTGAATTATGATGACTCGCCTTTGATCTCGCCTCGCCGTGCGGACCCAAAATGTAATTAAATCCTTCTCATCCCGACCTATAAAACTTCAAATGGCCATAACTTCCTCCAGAGAGCTCAAAATTGTGCAAAGTTGGTTTCGTTGGAAAGGTTTCTTTGATCCATCATCTCCAAAATATCTTGCATATACTAGAACAAGAATTTCAGACCTATAGATCATCCGATCAAATAATACCAACCTTCTTCATACCTTCGGTGGACGTCACCTCACAAATGAAATTTGTAGCATCCTCGAAACCATCCTAAAATCAACTTGAATCATCTTTATGAGCTCCAACCATCATTGAGAAGGAACATACCCTTGAATGAGTCTCACTTCACCACTCACATATTTTCCATCAATGCCACTTAACATAAATAACAACAATGCACTAGGGTTCAACATATCTTTGTGACCAATAACAAGAAACTTAATGCACACGACATTGGATTCAAACCTTGCATATTATTGCAAAAGGGATAAGCCTTAGCCACAAGTCCACATGGCTTATAAACATAATAGAAGAAAAAAATTAGTATTTGAAGGTTAACTTGGTTGATTGTAGAACTTATTTGAAGGAATTAGAAAATTTTAGGATAGTTTTTGTTGTGAGAGTGATGTTGGAGATTTTATTAGAGCCTCCTAGAGACTATTTATGAAAAATAAAGATCTATTTAATGTAATTAATCTATGTACAAAGAATTTTTGATTCGTAATTGATCGGTTCATGAGCTTATCTAGACCCAAAGACGTATCCCATTTTGGGTGAACTCATTTAACACTTGGTTTGAAATATCTACTATATTTTCTTTCATTTTATTGCTTCTTTAACCGTTTAATTATGTTTTAAAGATAATTTAATCTTATTTAAAATTTTGATGGGAAATTGAGAACACATTTGTAAGTATCCAAAAATTATTAAATTGAATAAGTGTGTCACTTAACTACATTTTTCGGATCAATGATGATGATGATAATGATCCTTATTACGGATATGTTAACCCATCATTTCATGAAATGGTTCAAACAATACAAATAATAAACAAACTAAGTATCATGATGATAACGATCTATTAGATTATGATGGCAAAAGAGCAAATGATGATTTAGCTAGTTCATAGTAGTAGCTTTTATATAAATTATAATTTGAATTCATGTTATTGTATTATATATGAGAAATTAATTATTTTCTCATATTTGAGAGTATATTGCTATCTTTTTTATTAACTTACCTAAAACACAAATTTCCTATTTGAAAATGGATATATGTTATTTTAGTAATGTTAAGTTCATTTAGAAAATATGTAATTTTTTTGATGTATGATATTTTATTTTAGCATTGTAATTTACATTTAGAAAATAATTTTTTTATTTGATTCTATTAATGTGTGTAAAATTTATTATAATCTTATTTATTAGTTTTGTACAAATGGTATTTCATATCACTTTTTAGTATACATATATACACATGTGTGTGTGTGTGTGATATAATTATTCAAAATATAAAATAATTATATTGAATTTTTTAAAATTTATTTAATGAAATTTGCATCACATTTGCACTTGGCAATGTGACAATGGCATGGTCAACATCATAAATGTCTGGAGCAAATGTGTGGTAAATGTGACATAAAGATGATGTAAAAGTAGCACAAATGTGACACAATACACATGTCTATTCAATTCAAGGTTGTGTCACATCTGTGCCACCTTTTACGAAACAAATTCTTCAAATAAACATAACCAAAAACAAAAAAAATTCAATATATTTCAACTCAAATTTGACTAAAAATGATGTTATTAAAACTATGTAGTAGTGTGTACCCTTGACATATATTACGAGTATATTTTATATTATTGGTAGAATATTCTAGGGATTTGATGAATTTCAAAGAAGCAACATGTTCTTTAAACCCCCATCTATGAGAGCTCATTTGACTTGCATATTTCTAATCTTGATGGATATGGAGATAGGAAGGTTGCTTTCTCATAATATTGCTCATAAGAGAATATCATCGAGATCATACATTTAATAGGTAAGTGAAGATATAGAGACTTATCCATGGATAGATCATTTTGGATTTTAATCTATTCACATTGTTGATGTATACTCTCATTGGAACCATGCAATAAGGGAGTATTTCACATAAAATATGGTGGTGAGGGGACATTCATCTCAAGATGCTGACATAATTCGACTTTGATGTTTAGGAGAAGTTTTGATTAATTTTAAAAATGGGTTTTTTTAAGGTTTAAGAATTCCATAATTGTATCTAAATCCTCATAGCTGGTAGGTGAAATAATGGTCTAGACCTTAGGTGTCTCTATCTAAAGTTTATCTAAGGGGTTTGAGATCTTAGATTGAGTAAAATTTTTATTTGTTTTTTTAATTATATAGTATCGGTCATACAACGTGTACATGAGACCTATATTTTAAGGGATGAAAAATTTAGAGACAAATGACATAGGCCTTGCTGGTTAAGGATAACCAATGGTGTCAAGGTTGAAATGTGCATAGATAGGTGGTATTAGCCTTGTTGATTTATAATAACCAATGACATTGATTTGAAGATGATTTTATAAAGATTATTTTTGAGATTTTGACATGTAGGATAGTTTTGAATAGTATTACAAGTTTAATAGTGAAGGGAGGAGAATGTGTTATTGATAGTGGAAATTACATGTCTCATGTCATTCATCATAACCACTCTCTTAGCAGGGTCTATTTAGGTATTTTAAGATGTTTCTATGGTGTTAACAACAAAAAAATCTTGTTGTTTCTCACTTTTAGGCTAAGGAGCCATCTCAACCTTAGAATGTTTAGGTAAGGGATCAATATAGAATTTAAGGCTTTTTCTATCTTGATTTATAACATTGTGATGGTCACCCTCTTGAGAATGTTCATCAACTACAATGAATTTCTCAATCCTCTTACAAACAATACCATCATGATCAAAATTATTACTAAGAAAGAAAATATGGGAAAAAGGACATAGAGCTTTACGTTTCTCTTGTGAATGATCCCAATTGGCATGACACCAAAAAAATAGATTTTCATTATACATGGGGAGTGAGACAAGAGGTATCCATGAGATTTTGATAAGGACTAGGTAGATGCTACCTCAACTCTTCCATGGAGATAGGTTGGTGGAAATCCAAAGAGGAGGAAGAAGAGAGATGAGGAAAATTACCTCCATTAGATCTAGGAGGGATTGAATCAATATTATGGATAGTATTTTGGAATGCATTACTAGGATTAGGAGAGTCTCGAGACTTTTTCATCCATAATTTTACATTTTCGAGGTCTTGTTAAAATTTTGATGTTACTTTTATCTTTAAATTGAGGTTGGGTTTCTATTGTTAAGGTTTCTCAAACATGTTGATAATATAATCTTTCCTCTTGTCATGTTCAATGTCATCCTTCAAAGTGATAGGATCAAATCCTTAGCCCCTTGTTCATATGGTATGGTCACATGAGGTCTTAAAGTTGATCTTTATACTAGTAGGTGCTTAAGCATATCCCCTAGTATCATATTTTATTTTTTGAAAGAAAAATGCATTTTTAATTTTTGTAGTGTAAATACAAATAAATATTATAGTGGAAAATTGATAAACTTGTACCTTTTGATAGGAAACTTGAAATCAAGTGTCTTTTTTTCAAAAGTGCTTATTTTTCTGTGTTTATTCCAATGGAACTATTTATTTTTCAAATTCATTAAAATTATGAAGTTCCATTTTTGTAAAATGTACTAAAATTATAAAGTGTCAAATTTGGGTGGTGGGGCTTCTTACATTCTTTTACTCTTTGGTGACTTTGAGTATGGTGTCTTTATCTTCTTCTATCTTAGATCAACTTGAGCCATTAACAACACATAATTACCACACATGGAGACCAATAATGGAAATAATCATTAAACATAAAAGATTATGGGCTTTAGCTTCTGCAAAATAACCATTTTTCACTAAAGAATATGAGAAATTTCAGTATTAATGAAAATTTTATGAGTGTATGAGTTTGATAGGAATTATGTAAGTGATAGTCTTTTCTCATTTGGAAGGATATGAATCTCAATTCAAAATATTAGAGAAATTGAGTTACTTATTTGGCAAAGTAGATCTCATGTGAGCCATGCAAATTGAAATTGAGATCACTTCTCTTAGTGTTGTATATTTTCCATCAATTATAAACTATCTTAATAAGTTCAAGCACTTGTTGACACAATTTAAGGGTAGTGGAAGATATAAAAAAGATGAAGAGTGAATTCACCTAATTCTATCCATGTTGAGAGGTCCATTACAAATATTAAATTCTACCTTTTTCTCTAACATGGATGCATTAGGTGACACATTCAAAATGCCTAGCTTAGAAATATTTTGTGAAATAATTACTAGAGAGAAATCCAAAATGTCTAAGCTTGAGTATTCCACCTCTCAAAAGGCATTATTAGCATCTAATCCTAAAGGAAACTTGGGAAAACCAAAATATAAATCCAATTTCATTCCTACCTCTTAGAGTGCTCTTAAACGTGAAGAAAATATCTCAAAACCCAAGGAATATTTTAAATCCAAGAATTAGTCCAGCCTTTCATGGTATTTTTTGGGGAAGTAGGCTTGTAAAAAGTAGTTGTTAGAAGTGAATACAAGCCTTAGATAATATAATCAAGGAGTAAAATTTCTCTATCTCCACTCTAACTCATTTTAATGAGCATATAAAAGAACTTAATGTTGTTGGGATAACTATTCAACCATCGCAGATAGTTGGGTTATAGATTCTAGTACCTCTCATCACATGAATTATTCCAAGGAGTCTTTTGTATCTCTAGGTTTGAGTTATAATTCCAAAATTGAGGTTAGATATTATAGCTTTATTTTTGTCAAGGGAAAGGAGACACACAATTTGATGGTGGTAGCATCCATGATACAATGTATGTTCCCGACTTCACTACAAATTTGTTTGCTATATATCAAATTTTTCATTCTGGTCAAGGCAGGACATTGAATTTTTACACCATAAGGGGTAAAAGTATAAACCTTGTTAGAGCATCATTTACTTGTTTCTCAGGTTAATGTTGGTAATATTTATAGATTATATCAGTTTGAGGGTTTTGATGATACTTCCTTACTAGGGACAGTGCTTGGTTTCTCCTATAAATTCTATGAGTAAGATTTACCATGAGATACTTAGACATCTCAATTACAAATATTTGAAGTAGTTGATAACTCATGGTATGGTTAATGGTCTTCCTAGAGTTTATTATTTTTTGGTATTTTTTCCTGGATGTGCATTAGTGAAATAACACCAAGATCCATTTCCTAAGAATATGTCTAAGAGAGCTTCTTCACCACTTGATCTTATGCATAGTGACTTGATGCTTTCTCCTATCCCCTCTTTCAATGGATATAAGTATGCAATTACATTCATTGAAAATTTATCGAGGCGTACTTGGGTTTATTTTCTCAATTAAAAAGTGATGTTTTTCACACTTCAAAGTATTTAAGGCTTTGGTTGAGAAATGTTATTCTAGTTTCATAAAGAAGCTTCACACTGATAATGAGGGGGATTACTTTAACAATTTTTATTTTTATTTTTGAAAAATCATGGAGTTATTCACCAGCATTTTGTTCCTCATACTCCAAAAAATGACTTCGTAGAACAAAAGAAATGAAATTTAAAGGAAATGGCTAACCTCATGATGTATTCTAGGGATTTACCTCCCGTATACTGTGAAGAAATAGTTAACTATGCTAACTACATTCAAAATTGCACACCACACAAATCCCTTGAGCATTTGAATCTAGAGAAGGTCTAGTCTATAACTAAGGCCAATGTATTTTTTTAGTCTTTAGAATCCATGCTTGAACCTTTATGCCAAAAATAAAATGAAATCCTTAGATAAGAAGAGAAAATCTTTGATATTTACATGATATTGTGAGGACATGAGAGCTTATCAAATTTTGGATACTTAAACTCGTGAGGTTATTTTTCAAACACATGTTCGGTTTGATGAGCACTTATCTTCTCATTATTCTTCATCTTCTTCCATGCCTACTTCTTCTTTAATTCATCTTGAAGATCCCTTCTTTAAGGAGGTCATCGAGGAGGTTATGAATGTCGACTTAGATGAGGATCTTGTTTCCATTACTAACACATCATTCTACCCTAGAGCATACTCACCTTGACTCGATCTATCTCTAAGGGAGAACATGAATGATTTAACTAATAGTATTAACCATGATGAGATCAAAGACATACTAGATTCAGATACACATAAAACTAACACTTAGATTCAACCAATATCCTCCATTATATTAAATGCAATAAGTATACAAAAGCTTCATTACAATAACAATAGTATGCACGTAACAAATTTAGCAACATAATCTCACTATGTATGCATATCTCTATATATGTCGATCTCTCTATTACATAGTTTACTACATACTTATAAGGGTGGGGACTTTCCCTTCACCACTTATCTATTCCCAAAATAGGTCACATGCTATTATTAGCCACGTGCCATTACAAAACTAGCCACACATGCAAGTGCGCTAACAATAGACTACTAGTAGTTAACTAACAATGTAGTAGATCTATTTCCATAGCCTATGTCCATGCAAAGTGCTTTTATAGCTAATCCTCCAAAAATAGCCAATGTGTGGCATGCATGTCTCTACCTCATTTGTGTGCTCTACACACCATCTCTAAAAATAGACCTTCATGAGTGAAAAAAATGGCTAAGTCCCAAAAGATGAACTTCTACTCCACATGCACGTGTTCTCCCTATCCATTCGCATGCCTTTGAATATGACCTGCTTTCCCACATGAATTCTTGTGTGCTTTCTGTCAAGTGTTCTCTGATCAACATTACCCACACTAATTTCATTATCACCCTGACAATGGTCATCTCCAAAACTGAAGTAAAGAATAGAAGAATGGAAAGAATTTTTTAAATGAAAGAATGTTTTAATCTAGCTCTTCTTCTCTACAACTCAACAACTAATTCAGATATTCCTATTTTATTTCAGCCTCCAAGGTCTACCACTCAATGAGTGCTTCCTCTAATTTTTCTAGAATGTCCACAACAATGGACTCCAATTCATCCTTCACAATCTCCCCTTTCTCATTCTACAAGACCAACACAATGTTGGACATTGCAGTCATCCTTCCCTCTAGTAAATCCATCTTCTACGCAATGAGCTTCCCAAGCTCTTCCAACTGATTTTTGTGTGGTTCTTGGGCTACTACCAGGGCCTCACACTTTCTATTTAACCATTGATAACCTTTCTACGTGGCCCAATGTTTCATCCTTCATCACTTTCTGACCTCATTGTTCTCCTCCAGGTTTTTATGTTGATGAGCACCTCTAGAGCTGTGCAGATGTTCAAGGCTTGGTCTACTTTCTTCAGTTCTTCTTGCAACACTTACAGTAGTAGTCCTTCATATGATGCAATCTTTTACATCACTGAAGCCTTCTCTCATTCTACATCTTGCATTGGATCTTTTAGCACTGGCATGCACAGAGGTTCATCTTCAAGCACTAGGTCCACCAATGTACCTACATAGTGTATCACCGAAGGAAACATCTTTGGTACCTTTGGCTCTAAGTGTGGCCTAGCTCTTATGATATTATCACCAATTTCCTCTATGATGCTTGATAAATACAAAGTTCTTCTTTCTACGCTAAGTCTCTTTCCTATGTTAGGTACGCTATTTCCCCATCCTTAGTTTTAATCTCTTCCCTGAGCACCCTAATTGTGGCAGCCTTGTCCATATTCCTCCTTGCCACCTCTATTGAGACTTTCACCAATGCATTTCTCACCTATTCATCTAACATGACAGTAGGCTTTACTATCATCATGTGTCTAGCTTGAGGTGTCTTTTTCAACCTCCTCGATACGCATGACTCCTCACACACATCAAAATCTAGGTTCATCCATGTGTGTGTGCATGGACCATGATAACTACTTCCTTGTGCACATTGTAGCCATATCTTCATCCATTAATTCCCAGCCATATAATTCCTTTTGTTAGTGTTCTCTAGAAATGGGTGTAGAAAATTTTACCTGTGTCCTCCATAATAACCCATGGCTAGTGGAATGTGCTCTCCACTTGTTCTTCTAGACCTAGGCTATGCTTAGGAACTTGAGCTTCCAGATTTGGGACTTGTGTCTCCATGTCCTGAGTAGTCTCTGTAGTTGTCTCATCTGTTCCCTTTTCCTCCTCTTCTCCTTCCTTCATTTCTTCATCTTTTTGTTCTTCTATGTTCTCTGAGGTGTAGGAGAATTAGGCACACTTTCCTCTGACTCTTCCGCCTCCTCATTCAACTTTTAGTTTCCTTCTCCTTTTCATGGTTGTCTCCTTCTGTGGAGAGAGTTTGGGTGATTTGCACACTATTTGTGGAGTAGCACCTTGGGTCCTTGTTCTCCTGAACACTCTCTTAAATATGTGCTCTCCTTGACTACATCCAAGTCCTCATCATCCCCCTCTTGTGGCTGAGGTGGTGTAGTGGCACACTCAACTTCATCCTTATTCATAGGATGTCTTCTACCTCTATGTTCCAAACCACCACTATCTTCACACTCATCCTCCTCATCCTCTACCTCAATTGGCTCTATGGGGGCTTAGGCACTGGATGTTCTCCATTGTATGCTTACCCCTCGGTGGTTCTGGAAGTGCAAACTCATCTTCCACATACTTGTTATTCTCCAACTTGGGCTTTAGTTGAGGTACACCAATGTTGCTCCAATATCTCCCATAACCAAACTTACTTGGTTTAATGCTCAATACATCTGAAATGAGCCTTTCAATATATGCACCCCATCCTGATACACATATTTCTTCCTTAGCATGTGGTAGTCACAATCTACCTTGTCCATTTGAACGTTAGGCACCACACATCTGAGAACCTATGTATTGACACACCTGGAAGTACCTTGTTGTGAAGGCATATGGTAACTTACACCAAGGGCTCCATGCTCCATCCTTCATGGTGAACCACACTATGCAAAAGTGTTGGTATACAACGAACTAAACTACCTTTCCAACCACCGAAGGAAAGTCCTTGGGGATGCGCCATTCTTCTTCAAAGGCCACATGAGCCTATCGTACCACTTCTCAACCCTTTGCTTGACTTTTTTGTCATGGATCCTTCACACAAGTACTTTTTGAAGCATTCTGTAGGTGACTTGTGCTCCATGGGATACTCCCATATCTTCTCTTTTGGTCCATCAGTACTCCGATCTCCATGAACACCAGTGATAATAAAACAACTCCCAAAGCTGATCTTTCCTCCTGTGCGTGCACTCCTCAATGATAGTTTCTACAATGTAACATGAAATTTTGTAGACTACCCTTTCGACATCTTTTTAGCAATGTGCAACCACATGGTATTCACTTGTGACCACCTTTCCTAGTCATTTAGCTTCGTAACAAGATGTGTGGCTACTTGCACAACTAGATACTTCTTTAGTTTATCTATGTCCATGCCACACGACCCTTTTTGTGTACCCCAACTCCTTTCTGGTCTCCAATATTGTGGCCTTGTCTATTAAATCATCTCTCAAATCTTCTCTGTGCCCTTCAATCCCATTACCATGGAGATTAGCATGGCTTGAAATTCTAGCTCTACGTCCTTAAAGTAGAAAAATCTTCATGCACTCTTCTCATGAGCCACTGGTACAAGGGCTCATATTTCCCAAAGTAAGGGAGCTCATATAGTTGGTAAACTCCAATCTTCTTCAAGAGCTTCTCACCAACATCATCATACACCGACATGTCTTCCTCACCATGTGTTTATTTGTCTTTGTGTTCAGCAAGGCATCAAGCTCCTTCTTATTCTCTATGGTACATGGTGATTGTACTCACTCACCTTACTTCTCCTTATGTGAGAATCCCACTCCTAGCCTACGATAACCCCCTCTGATATTGCATTTCAAAAAAATTACTTTCGGGAGCCATCTCCTCTTCTTCTACTTGACCACCTTCTTCTTTCCCTTCACTCCTACGCTGCAACTACTTTCTTGGGTGCCATTTCTACCTTGCAATCCTTTGTAGATACTCACCTCTTGAATTTTGTAATGTGCGAATCAAACCCTAGCTCGATTCAGCATGCCCTAGGTGAAATCATGTGCCCTAGCTCTCTCTCACCTTGCTTCACTCAAACCCTTCACCACCGGGACACAAGCTCTTTCTACACATAGATCTCTTCATCACGACTGGTTACACACCTTTCACCTCAATTCGATCACTCAGTCTCTTCACACTTAGCTCTTTTTCAAATACTCTTAATCACAATGGTAAAAATGAACTCACATCCCATCCTTATATAGATTTTCAAATTTTTGATGCATTCATTTCTCCTTCACCTACCAAATATCCTCTCATTAATTGACCAATTCCATCCTTTCCACGTGTGTTACATCTTCACGCCCCAACTATAACCTTCTAGCAGCACCTTCCTACCCTCTGGTCACAGACTTCTCTTCAGCACTTCCTTGCACCCGAGTACCTTATCATCACTACACCTTCCACTAGTAGTTGTTATGGCCTCTCGCTTACCTCATGTTATATTGTCCCTTCATTCATCTCCATCTTTGGTCACTTTTTAGAATAAATCCTTTGACTTGAAAAGCACCCATAGTAGCTTATTCCTTTCACCTTTCAATTCCAACAATCTTGTACCTAGATATCAACAATCCACCCCACACTAAAAGTATGTGCAGTCCTCTACACATAAACATGCTTCATATAGTAATTAGCTTCATGCATGCAAGCATGCTTATTACACAAGAACAATAACTAAATTGACAAAGCATAATGAAAAAGAAGGAAACACATTAAGGAATACAAAATATAAAACCTAATCTAAATGGAAATACCTTATTACAAACACCAAGAAGACTTATTTATAGTAGGGGCTTCAACCTACTCCCGTTTGAAGTAACTGGGTAGCCATGTTCCATCAAGTGCTTCTAACTAGAAAGCACTTATTTCAAGGATGTAAGTGATAACATACGGCCCCAACCAATGTACTTTAAGTTTTCCTAGATGGCGCAAGAACTTAGAGTCATAGAGAAGTACCATTTGTCCAATCTCAAACTTCTTATCCCTTATGTTTTATGTCATGCCATGCTTTCTTCTTGGCCTTTTCTTTCTTCTTGACTCCAACGTGTTATGGCTCATCACTCATCCAGCTTAATTATCTTTTCAATCCATTCTTCTAAAGCTTTCTCATCAGCTAGACCTCCAATGCAGCACAATACGCAAAGAAGGTAACATAAATTCCATAGGAAGAATGGCTTCTGCGCCAAACACTAACTGAAATGGTGTGGCTTTGTTCAACCTTTTATATGTTGTTCTATATGCCCAAAGTACTGCAGATACTTTATCATCCCAATCCTTTCTTCCAACATCACATATTTTTGTCAATGTCTGGCTCAAAATTTTGTTGAAAGCTTCAACAGTTCCATTTTCCTGAGGATGATAGGGTGTAGTCTTATGGTGTGCAATCATGAACTCATCCAATAAAATTCTGATTGTCTCATTAAGAAAATGTGTGCCCTATCACTGGTCAAACTTAAAGGACATCCATACCTTGTAATAATATTTTCCCATAGAAACCAGGCTATTGTAGCTATTGTATAGTCCTTTGTAGGTTGCTTTCTACCCACCTTGTCAGATAGTCTATGTAAGTTATGATGTAGCATGATCCAGTTCTATATGCACGTAGCTGGTGAAATAGGACCCACAAAATCTATAGCCCATTTCTCAAATGGTTTTGCACTGCTAGTAATAGGTCTCAAAGGCATTTCATCTCATTGACCTAGTTTTCCAAGACATTGACAATGATCACATGCCTTACAAAATTCCTTACAATCTTTATAGAGGGTCTCCCACCATAATCCAACGAGTAGAATCTTGTGCATTGTGGCATCACCTAGCATAGTGGCCACCTGCAATTCCACCATGAGCTTCTTCCATAATACCCATGTGCTCATGTTCCAATACACAACAATGACAATACTTCATCTCACCCAATTTATACAAGTCACCACTGATTAACATATAAGGTGTGGCACATATAGCAAGTTGTTTCTTCTCCAAGGATTTCATTCCTTCTGGTGCCATCCCTATTCATAGAAAGACAACAATGTCCTCTAGTTCTGATGGCATGTGTTGTAACCTCTATATAACTATGCATCTGGCATGGTATCCTCAATTTCCTATGCTTCTTCTCTCCGATCTGTATTCTTGATAGATGGTCTGGTCCAGAATTACTTTTTCCTAGTTTTACCACAACTGTGAAATCAAATTCTTGAAATAAGAGCACCCATCGACATATGCCCCTTGTAAAAAATAGTTTATTTACCAAATACTTCAATGCCATGTGATCTGTATAAAAGATGAATGGTGTAGCTAGTAGGTACTTGGAGGAATTTATGCAATGCATATAGATCATTGACAAAGCTTCACACTCTATAGTTGTGTAATTCTGTTTCTGTAGAGTCATCTTTCTACTAGCAAAATAGATAGGATGATCTATAATACCTTCTCTAGTTTGAGCCAACACCATGCCAATGGCCATGCCAGAGGCATCAACATGTACATGAAATGGTTTGTCCCATGAAGGAAAATGTAGAATAGGCATGGTAGTAAGTTTCTCCTTTAATGTCTCGAATGTGCGTTGTTGTTGTTCTCCCTAGTAGAACATACCTTTCCCTTTCAATAACTCTTCTAATGGTGTGGAAACTTTGGCATAGCCTTTGATAAAATTTCTATAATATCCTATATGACCCAAAAATCCATGCACCTCACTTTGACTGGTAGGCTCCTTAGGCCTATAATGACTACAACCTTGTTGGATCAACCAACAAACCCTCCTTACAGATTATGTGTCCTAAAAGTATCCCAAATGGTGTAGCAAATATGCACTTCTTGATGTTCAAAGAGATACTCAACTATCTACATCATTCAAACATTAAGCATGCAGATTGTCACAGTGATCCTTAACTAATCCATACACCATCCAATCATCTAAATATACCTGTAAGAAGTTGTGAATAAATTCCTTGAATGCTTGGACAACTATGCGTGAAAATACAACAGGCACATTTTTTAGACCAAAGGGCATTACAATATAGGTGAAAAGCTACCCCATTCAATAGTAAATGTAGTCTTTTCTTGATCCTCCTGGGAAATCCTAACCTGATGATACCCAAAGAACCCATCTATAAATGAATATATTTCACACCCTACAACTCCTTCTAGTATTTCCTCAGTGAATGGCATAGGAATGGATCAATTACACATGCAACATTCATCTCCCTATAGTCCACGCATATTCTAATCCATCCATCCTTCTTGATACTGATCACCATTGGACTAACCCATTCTGACTCATCAAGGGGCTTGATAATTCTAGATTTCAACATGTTATCAATCTCTTCTTTGACCTTTTCACAAAATTGGGGTTCATTCTATAAGGTCTCTTTCTAACTGGGCACACACCCTCTTTAAGCTTTATCTTCATCTCCCTAATGATTCATGCATGCCTTTAAGTTCATGGTACCCCTAGAAATAGGTCCTGTAATCCCTTAGTAACTCTATGATTTTTTCCACTTCAGAGTCTGACCAATAGTCTCCAATTATGGCTTCCTTAGGCTCAATATTTGTTCCAATATTCACCCGCTTTGTCTTCATTGGTTCATGATAGGTGCGTGTGGTCTTATCCACACTATCCAATACCTCATGCCTTCCTACTTGAATGGTTTACATCTAGATTATCTACTTCTTCATCATCCACTAAGTAGACCATTTTTCCTTTCTCTTTCTCAAGGAAAGCATGTGAAGTAATGTTGCATCGGCCTCTGGTTCTTCATCAAGACACTCTCGAGTCTTCTTTATCTAATAACTCCTGAAGGAGTTCTTCAACCTTGGCACTATCCCCCATAGTTAAGTGCTTGATAAATTTCAATGCTTCTTCTACCGAGGTTTTGTAGAGAAGAAGTCAAATGTCTGGGCCATTCCTACAATTAAATTCTGCCAATTTCTAGTTTCTCTATGGAGTTCTGCATATACATACCAAGACACACACGTAACCTTGTAAAGTGGAATAAAACTGTGCACCCATAGTGAAGGTGGTAAAGCTTCCTTCCCTTCTATCCAGAGTCTCTCACACTTCTAACGGTGCTGAATAGGATGATTACCATGATAAATACATATTTGAGTAGGTGCATTTCTCCTAAAGAACCTAGTAGTAAGAGCAATCCCAATTTCATTCCATCCACAAGATTATCCCTGTGGACCACCCACCAACGATGTTGTTGTCCCACGTAGTGTATATGCTAGCATATTTCTTCTTTCTAGTGGGTCTATCCATTTTTCTTCCATGGCATGCAGGAATACCATGGGATCCCCTTCTCCTAGTGTAACAAGGTACCGAGTTGTTACCTATCCTCCTGACATAACGTGGTTTTGTGCCTCGAGGAATATGCTCTTTACTTCACGCCCTACCAACTCATAAGTGTTGTGAGCCCAATTATCACAAGCAACACTTGTAGTATCACTAATGGATTATGCATCCTCCCACTGAATTAGTCCTTCTTTGGTTGGTTCAATCATCTCTAGATCTCGGATGGCACATACATAAATCCTATTCAAGATCTTCTTCACTTAAGGGCTCAACATAGGGCATGGAATTTCCATCTGTTAAAGGGATAATAACTCTTTCCTCTTTATTTTCAAAATTGATATAGCCCTTGTTGAACCAAAGATCAACATTATTTTCATAGCACCAAGGATGCCCCAATAGAGCTAGGAAGCTATCTGATTCTACCAATGCTAAAACTTCAAAGTCTCCAATGAACTTGGCTCCTTGTATGGTAATGGATGCATCTTTTAAAACTCCTATGGGAGTGGCCTTAGTCCGATTAGCCATGAATAATACATTAGAGGATGGCTGCAATGGGGGTCTTCCCATTTGTACCCATGCATCCAAGGTAAGAACATTGACTTCCACGCCTATATCAATCAAGTATATTACTCAATAACCACCCATCCACAAAAACATTCAAGTGATTTCCTTGTCATAATCTAGGCTATGAGGAGGGAGATTTTGCATGTAGGATCTGTCATCCAATCTCAGTACTTGCACGCATGGAGTGTTTCCTTTTAACCAACTCCCTAATAAGTGGAATGATGTTCTCCTTGCAAACATTTTACACACTTCTCTCAAGTCATCTATATCAGTTTGGACCATCTCTGATGCTTTCTTTTTCTCCTTTAAGTATTGTATCTCACCCTAAAGATTCCTTAGAACTTCCATGGTATCTTGATAAACCTCCTTCTGATAGGCAGGATCTGGGTACCATGCATGAAGAACTTCTTCTTTAGTGATGGTAGGTTTCTACAAATGCTTCTCTAGCATGTGTGCCGCCTCAAGCGGGTCATGATCTTCACTTGTAGTGCCCCTGATTCCTCCTCCAACTTAGGCATCCATTGATTTCAACAACGTGTTATATCCTAACCATCCTTGCACCTTTGTTTTCTTGTTTATGTTGCTTACTCAGATGCTCATATAAGTCTCAGGAACTCTTCATAGCTATGGTTCTTTCCACAGAAAGAACATGTAATATTCTGAGGACATTCATGCCTATAGTGGTCAAGAGATCCACATGTATAACATGTTCCATGAGGAAACTCACTTCTTCCACCACCATGGCCTCATCCTCCGAATCCACCACAATATCCTCGACCTCTACCATGACCACCTTCAAAATGCCCTCATTCCGATCATAGCATGCACTGATTGTGATCCTGGTCCTGATGCTCATTCTTTCCCTTAGAGTTATCTAAAACTCATGTCTATCATACACCAATATCTATAACATCATGGATCTATCCAATCAATCTAGATAGTCTTCCGTGTCATGAGTCATGGACCTCGCAGATTTTTTTAAGTAGCTTTTGAAACATTCTTCCTTATCACGCATTGTAATAATGGGCAAGTGGCTAACATCATGGTTTAAGTGGCATATTTCACAATCCATCAACAATGAGCATACTATTCTATGAGGAGAAACTATCCTTTGTGTGACCTTCTACTTCACAATCTGTGCACCAAATCCCTGATGTGCATCTCATGTGCTGAATTTGTTGATAGTTTCTCCAACTATTTTTCCATTGCTACTATTTGTGCTTCTAAAAATGGGCTCACCCCAGTATCTATGCTTCCAACTACCTCAACATGCAAGGTTGCTTCAAGTGCTTCACATGGATCAGTGTATGTCTTATGTGATAATGCCCTCCTAAAAGGGGTAATCAAGCCCCAATGAACCATTATGCATGTTGGCTTACGTGTATGTCATAAGAAAGCTTTGATAACAACGTTTTTTAAACCATGCATCATACTCCCTAACACTTTCAAGTAGTGCCTTTCTTAATATCCTTGAGCACACTTATACTCTTCTACTCAAACTCAGGATATGAAACTCTTTAAGGAATGCATCCTTTAAAGCTATATAATCTACGCAAGTCTGATCAGGGTCAAACTTTCTATACTAGCTATGTGTGCACCCCTTGTAACGTAGTAGAAAATTGGCTTTCCCTACACTCAAAAGTTGTAATTCCTTTTACGCACACAATATTTCACACATATGCACATGTTTAACAAGCATCTTCTATGCCCCTATACTCTGAAGATGAAGAGACATTTCCATGTAAATATTCTGGGGTTGGTGTGGACCTTGCCCACCTGATCTAGAACCTCCTATATTTCCCCTACCTCCAAAACCTCCAGATCCACCTGAACCAGAGCTACCTATGCCTCCTGATCCCAAACCTATAGCTGGGTCAAGACTAGAAGATGTACTTCCCTATGTCCCAACAAGTAGAACTAAACTATACCCCCATAGTCTCATGCGAATGAAGTACTACTACTCCCAAGTTAATCCAAAATTGGTGTGCTTGTATTCTGTGTTGATGATACACCCAAAAGGTACTCCCATATAAAATGAAGCCATTTTGTGCTTCTACCATTGTTGTGCCTCTTATAAGACTCACTCCTACTCTCCCACTGCTTGAACTAGCTTGTTGAATTCTTATTGTACTAGATGCTAAAAACCAAATGCAAGGGAAAGGTTACCAGGTGGATTCGATGCATGCCCATGGCCCAAGTAGTCTCTCTAGCTAGCGCACTTTCTACATGAGGCCGAGGGGGATCCTTGTTATGCTTTCCAAGATGGGGAGTTCTTGATGCTCTGCTCCACGTCTTCTACATGAGCTTCAAATCCTTCACAAGCCATCTCTCTCCTCAACACCATACTTTCTACAACATTACACTACTTCTCTATCTCCCTCTCACGCTGCCCTCATTATACTTAAGCCACCTTTCCTCTCTCTACCTTTCTACCGCTAGGTCTTCCATCTTTCACCAAACCTACTCCTGCCCCCGCGTGTGTGAGGTTTAGTTAGCCATCGGTTTACTCTCCAGATTCAAAGTTACCATCAGATTTTGATCACCAAAGGAATGCCTTGTAGGTAAGCTCCCCTTGGATATCATAAAAACTAGAATTCAACTACTTCTGGACACGAATAAGTGGAAATTGAGTATTCCAAGATATAACTATTCAAGACACCACAAAACCACGTATCCACAGCTCGAGTCCAAATCAGATCAACATCATAAAGGGCCTAGAATTCTTCCTACATCCATACAAGTGCGCGATACCTCCAATTCTACTTAGATGCATAAGCAATCAACCACTCATACAATTCTACTAGAAAGATAGTGAAAAAAAAAATCTCATATAAACTATCATACAGATTTTGTTCCACCCATACACATGCATGCATTAAACTCAGATCCAGTGTTGAACCCCATGAGTGAATATTCTTCCTCCATATCATGTATCCACTCTTCAACACTTTCTAGAGTTAACCGGTATGTCTTCATCACAAACCATCTTGAAAACAACTAAAAAGAGGTCCCAACAATGGAACCAATGATGCAACCTAGAATTCAGTGTTACAAATCCAATAAGACCCTAGATGCACACTAGCACATCACTCAGCTTAGACTGAGCACTCACCCAAAGCATGCAAAAGGTACCAAGTCCCTCTTTAGGGTTGTTGTTGCAGATGTTAGCATGATGAAGATTTAACATATATAGTTCCATTACTAACACATCATTCTACAGAGCATACCAGATCTATCTCTAAGGGAGAACAAAACTAATTATTAACCATGATGAGATCAAAGACATACTAGATTCAGCTACACACAAAACTAACACTTAGATTCAGCCAATATCCTCCATTATATTAAATGCAATAAGTATACTTCATTATGAATAGTATGCGCGTAATGTATTTAACAACATAATCTCACTACACATGCATATCTTTGTATATGTCAATCTCTATTACATAGTTTACTACATACTTATAAGGGTGGGGACTTTCCCTTCACCACTTATCAGTTCTCAAAATAGGTCACATGCTATTACTAGCCATGCGCCATTACAAAACTAGCCACACATGCAAGTGCGCTACAATAGACTACTTGGTAGTTAACTAAAACTAGCCAATCCTCCAAAAATATCAATACATGCACCGAGATGGACATGAAGAGTTCCCTTTCACATGAGGAAATCTACATGGAAAAACCTATTGGGTTTATTTGTGACATTTCTCTATTTTTATACTCCAAAGGACTCTCTATGTTATCAAATAAGCCCCTCAAGCTTGGTATGATAAGATGGATTTATTCTATCTTTCTATCATGTAAATGTGTAAAAAGAAAATTCCCAATTTTCAAGCATGACAACCATACCCTACTTTATAATTTTTACTCAAAGGTCATCATGAGCACTCCTCTAGTTCACCTTAATCCTGTGTCAGTCCTATTTAACCTATCTCAAACAATTTAGTGTGTTATGCTAGTGTTCCTATAGGTGATTTAGAGATATCTAGTCAGTTCAAGTGCTTTGAAAGAAATATCCGTCAAAACAAGATTTTTAACAAGCTTGGAAAAGGTCGGTTTACGGCATTTTTGAGGCTTGTGTGTACCCCCATAATTGAATGAAAGAAATAAAGTCATCATGTAGGTGTATCAGGTGCTAATAATTTTGTGCAATCAGTTTTTGAAGGTTTTGGGAGGTTTCACAAGTTTTGGAGCAGTTTCAACAAAAGTGGGTCTTGGAGGCTTAAGCGGTGCAGTGCAAAACCAATCCTAAGGTTTAGGAAGAAATTATGGGATTTCCGTAAGGATTTAGGAGAGAAAAAAATATCGTTATAAATCTAACTCGAGATCCTTAGAGGATGGTGGTCTCGTAATTTTAATAAAACCTAGCGCATTTTGTCCACAACCTGTTTTAAGCAGACATAACCTTCAAGTCAGGGAAGAAAATCCTATTTTTAGGTGGTTGCAGGTGGAATCAAGGCATGATACCAAAAACATTAGATTTAAAATTATTTTTTCATGCAAATTCATATAAGGAAGCACCAAATAACTCCTCTGGGAACTCAAGATACAATGTCAATAAGTTGTTCCACAAGGTAAAGGAGTTAGTCATTTTGTGGTGAAAATTTGGACCAATGGGACAGTGGTGCACTTTTGTGCACCAAGGACTTGGTGAAATTGATGCAAGAAAATTCACCCCTCTCATTTAATCCTATGGAACCTATTGCAACCTCCTCTAAGCCCCTTTTTACAATCTAAGCCCATGTGCACATTTTCTTAGCTCGGTTACCTTTACGCCTCAAACCAACCACATCCTACCAAGTGGGCCAATATGAATGGGGCACATTATTTTGGACCAAGTTAATTAATCCCTTGGGAAAGTTAGTACAAAAAAAGTGCATTCCTTCCTAGCCATTAAAACTATGCAATTTTTTTCTTTTTGTCGTGTTGTTGTTTTTGTTGCTTGAAGTTTTTCTTCATGCACACACAAAAATCTCCAACAATAAAAAATCCTTCCTCTCCTCCATTTTTTCTGCATCCAGGCCATTCACACCACCTTCACCATCATTTTTCAACAATTCGTTGTTTTTGCAACACAATAAAAATATATCTATGGGAAAAAACAATGGCTATGAGCCATCAAAAATCCTAAGGTCAAAAATGAAGAATTGCTCATATCTTTCAAACTGGGCATCAAATCCTCATGAAACTTTGAGAAAATAGTCCTCATCCAAACAAATTGAAGCTAAAAAAATCCAAATATCAAAATACATCCCTATTTTTTAATGGCATCCATTCAAACAATTTTGCCCAAGAGTGTCTTTTTACCATTTTTGTTAATCAGAAGCGATTACGTTGAAAATTTGAACAGAGACTAAACGAAAAAAATATAGAAGGAATCTGAAATATTTTTGTAATACAACACAAATTTTTTTAGATTCTAACAATATGAAGTGCTGCTGGTTCACACTTTCCATTTTTAGTAAGTTTCCAAAAATGGAAAACCCCTCCAGAAGATTTAAATAATGAAAATCACACAAACTGAAAACTAGGGCACGTGGGTCAAAAGAGTCAAAAAAGAAAATAAAAATAAAAAACAACTTTCCAAATATATAAATTTCTTAAATTTTACCCAAAACATTTTTAACATGCTTGGAATGCGAAGGAGACATCGTAGTGTAAAAAACTAGTAAAAAACAACCCTTCCCGAAATAGTAGCTCATGGGACCTAGTTTCCAAAATAGCGCTTTTGAATTCCAAGTATAGAAAGTTGCAAATGGTTTCATTTTCACTAATATTTCCACTTTTTGGATCTCCATGGGGTTGTAATATAATTTCATGGTTGAAAGAGAGAAACGAGAACTCTACAAGGATCCTGAAAGCATCATCTTGAGTCCAATTGTGTCCCGTAGTAAGGAAGGGCATCGCAAAGATGCGCAATGATGAGTCCATCTTCATCACTCGGGAGTTAGGTGAGTCAAAGTGAGTCGGTGTAGGTGAGATGAATGAATTAATGAGGCTCTTTAATGGAGTGTCAAAGGGGATCATTGTGAGGAATGCTTATGTCCATCGCAAGCCCACATTGGAAAGTCTTGAAATTTTTTTCTTAACACTCATTTTTGACCCAAGATATATGTGAATCATGTACCTTGGAGTTAAGTTTTGGTCATTAGTGGTGGGAAAAATTGTTCAAAATTCTCTACATCAAATATTTTTGACGAGTATAGGAGTATGGCTATGTAGAAAAATTTCATAAGAGATTGTTCTCCACCATCCAACTTCCTCGAGTGGACCTTAGTAAGAAATACCTATGGTTATCAAGGTGACCATTAAAAAATGTTCCTAAACACTCAGCTCAAGGTATTTGTGCATCATCCAAAGGAGGTTCCTTGTGGTGTAGAAATTTCAGAGATCCAGATTTCACCGCATTGGGAAGCTTCATCGATCGAGTTAGGAAATGAGACAAAGGTGGAAAGGCATAATCTTCATCAATATTCCTTCTCCCTTCTCTTCTCTTGTTATTCCTAATCTCCTCTCCCCCTTTATCTAATTATTTTTTGGCATAATCATTGTAATATCATTCACTTAAGTGAATTTATAAAGTAACATTGTAAAAGTCCCTTTAATTTATAAAAAGGGAACTTATTTCTCACTTCTTAGGAAGGTGAAAAGTCACGAGTTGAATGAGACAATGAAAAGAAACATGGGGGGTAGATGAATATTCAATCCACATTTCTATAAATTGGGATGACTTCTCCATTCCAAAGGATCTTGAAAATTACATTCTAAAAATTTTGTACTTTGTAGCAATATTGGATTGTAATATGTTGTTGGACTTTGTGTCATCCATATACATGAAATAAAGATACATTTCTTCTACATGCTTTCTTATTTTCCAATGCTTTGTAAATGTCAATTAAGGAATATATTTTCTTCTTTCCAAGATGTATGAAAATTTTCAACTTTGTCTCGCATAGTTTCCTCTCATGATTGAGACAATAAGCATATTTGTTAAAAACATTTTATATTTCTTCCACTTCTCTCTTTTATGCACTTTGCAAGCATAGTGATGCAAGAGATTTGTATCTTTGATAGATGAATCTAAGAACTTGGTGTCTAGGTTTGTCCATCTCACTAGATAGATTCATTGTGCTTTCCTCTATATTGAATGTTAAACTACTCGGTTATTGGGTGTGATCTCTACAATATACTCATGGCATCAATATTCCTTGCCTAATTTCCCTCCTTTCCTCTCATCATTGTAATTTCCTCCCTTGTACCTCGTATAAACACTTTTCCACAAGTTCAGTGGAGTTTCCTTGTGTGATCCTCGACCGATTTGGCCACCCAAAACATTTAGATAAGATTAAGATTAGTTTACTTTCAATAATTGGAGATGTACCATTAAATGGAGAGGGTCATAGCCCCATGAGTGTTGGTGGAGACACCTAATTTATCTAACCAAAAATTTGTATCACCAACATATCTACTAGTTTAATTCATTGTCACTAAGATCTTATAGTATATCTATAAAATGTTGTTGAGGATACGGTTATAATTATCTTGTATGTTGTTGATTTTCCACTTACTAGAATCTTTTCTTCCCACATTAGTATTCACCGGGATATTTCCAAACAGTTTGATGTGACAAATCTCATGTTATTATATTTTTCCTTAGTTTGCATATTTCTTAGACAGCATTTGGGGATTCCTTTGAGTAAAAAAAAAAAAGTACACCCATGATCGTCTTCAAAGTTTTAATATAGTAGACTGTAAGCCAATTCCTTATCCTTTCCATTCTGGGGTTACTCTTCCACCTACATCACTCCTCTTTGTGATCCTACCTTGTATAGGTAGTTGGTTCGAAGTATAACATACTTGACCCATACTCACATTGATATTTCCTTTTTAGTAGGGCTTGCATCTTGATTTTCACATTCTCCTCACATCAGTCACTGGAAGGATGCTAAAAGGATTTTGTGATATCTGCAAGGCACTTCCCACTTTGGAATAAACTACAGTAGAGGTTCTACTTAGTTGGTTGGATATATTGATTCAGATTGGGAAAGTTCTATTGATAACATGCATTCCACTTTTGGATACCTTTTTTGTATTTGTTCTTATCTAGTTACTTGGCATGTAATAAGCAACAAGATATTGCACCTTAATATTTAGAGGAACAATGCCATGAAATAGTTACAATGGATTAGCTAATTCTTTGGCTCGATAGTTATTGAAAAGTTTGGATTCCCTGGAGGATTCACAGACTCTACTTTATTATGACAACCAAAATGCAATTCATATTTCTCATAACCTTGTTTAGCAACAAGTAAACCAAGAATATTGATATTCACATGCAATTCATTTATCAACACATTCATGATGGATTTCTTTTCTTGGAGTACATTCTGACTCAGGAGGAGGTTTCTGAAATCTCTAATTATCCTGTTACATCATCTTTATACCTTAAGCTGCGTGACATTCTTGAGGTTCTAAAAGTTTTCCTTTGGGGTGTTCGTGAGGATATATTCCTTCTTATTTCTCTTTCCTTCTAGAAATATTTTCTTTCCTACTTTTGGTTTGATATTTCTTCATGGATATATTGTACATGAGTACCTAATCAATCCTCATTATTGTGAATCATACTATGGATATGCCACTATTTTTTTCGGGCCCTAGCTTCACTTGAGGGGGTGTTAGAGTAGGTTGTTTAGCTTATCTCATGTTTACCTAGGTACTTTATTTACCTTCAATTTATAGTTATCCTCATCAACTTATGTGTGGATATTTATATTATCTTACCTAGATAGATATGATCTAGTTATTAAGTATTTTCTTTGATCCATGGTATTGAGTAGTTCTTTCCTTGATTTTCCTTGATATATGGCGTCGACTAGTTATTTTCTTAAACTATAGTCTTGACTAGTTATCTCCTTGATCTATTGCCTTGAATAGTTCTTAGATTGATCTTCCTTAGCTCTATATAAGAAAGACACCTTCTCATTGTAAGACATAAAGTTCCATAGATATAATATATGATATTTTTTCTCTTTGTTTGTCAATATATTTGTAAGTTTATTCTATCGAATTACTTTTAAGTTATTGAAGGTGATGTTCTATTAGCATATGATATATTTGTGGCTTGGAACAATTTGTTTATCATTACTTTGAATGACACTCATTAGGAATACACTAGTAAATTTAATTCAAGATCTATCATATATGTGAGAAAGATTCACATTTATTTTTAAAAAATTGGTTATTAGAGTTAGCTTGTTTTTGAACCGTTTTCTTAATGAGTTGCGAAATAAGCTGAGTTGGATCATTAGGAGGAATATTTTGTGGAGGACTAGTTTGTTAGGAATAAACTTAGGTTAACTCATCATTTAATAAGTTGTAATGTTTAAGTAATTAAATTTTATTACTTTAACTTACTTAGTTGTTAGTTAACTATTATCTAGTTGTCACACCCCTAGATTAGTTAGGGGTAATATGCTATTTCTACATATTTTCTGTAGTTAGTATATTTGATCCACTTTCTATGGATGTTGTTATAGTTGTTCAATGTCTATAAACATTACAACTTCTTCATTCGATAATATGAAGGGTTTCCAGAATATTACATTGTTAAGATTTGGTATCGTAGTGGTTGATCCCACACTCTGTGAGGATCCCTCACCCTTCAAGGAGAGTGTGTTGCAGAATATTAAGGGTTCATTACTGCAAGTTTGAGCTTGGACGAACCATAGATGTCCCCAACTTCTTGGAAGCACATGCTCTGCTTCATCATCCCTAGATTTCTGCACATAGTGTTGCAAACTCTACAAATTCATTTGCAGCATCATAAAATCTGCAGGTTGTTTTTAAAAAATTAACAAAGATGTAACATAGTGAATGTTGCAAGAGTGTGCTTTACTCTACATCAAGCTACAAGCATCAAGTTGGGGTTGTAGAGCTACATTGACAACCAAGTTGGGAGTATTGGTGAGTTATTTTTGGAAGTGTTGGTGCATTGGCATCCTCACCTCAACCAATCGAGCCAAAGGAGAGTAGATCGACCCTTGTTTCAAGTCATAGGTGATTTTCAACCCCTGAATCCAAACTAGAGGCATCAAAACACTCCAACAGTGACCTGGAAAGCACTCAGATTTGGTCAACCCTGTTTGCTGAAGATATCCATACCATGTAAGCACAAACAGAAGTAAATAAAAATGTTTCAGAGGAAAAGCAAAATGATGAAAGGGGAGAATGAAAATAGAATAAGAGGCGGATATATCTATAAGCGATGGAGAAACCAAGGCCACATGCATATGAGCTAGGTAAGCCCTAAGTGGGCTACATTTTTTGAAAAAAAAATGAAATCTGTTTTTAAAAAAAATTCCATTTTTGGATTTTGCAAAATTTTTTAGAAAGGGGTGTAAAAATTTTTCCTTTTTTGGAAAGGGGCCTAAAAAGGTATTAAAATCAAAGTTTAAACAAGTCATAACTTTCAACTGGTACCTTGGATTGAGGTGCTGTTTTGTTTAAAGTGTATGATTTTTCGATCTCTACGTCTTGGTCTAGATTTTAATAAGCTTTGTCTTGAAAAAAATTAAAATAAATTCAAAGGCTAAAATAAGCTAATATATATATATATATATATATATATATATATATTTATATATATATAATTTGTTTTGTAATCACAATGTATGTATCCCAAAAGGGAATATTTCTACGAAGAAGAGACAAAATCGTAATCGCACTATCATTATAAAGTGCCAAAAACTTTTTCATTCTCATGGAGCTAGTTATCTTCATTTTTCACTCAAAATTTAAGGGGTAAATATGAAAGACTTGCGAATTCTTCATTGATCGCTTAACAAAGGGTATTCCTTATGGATTAGAGCAAGGAGAATGGAGGGTAGTTTTTCATGCTAGTGCCAATTTCAAGCTATGAGCCAACCCAACAGAGGTTTTATTGAGCCAAGATCTAACCCAACAAAGGTTTTCAAAATTTTCATAGCTACTCATTTGTTTTTCGAGCACATGTGCCAACCCAAAAGAGGTTCTAGATTTCCGAGAGACCATTATCGAGCCTATTCCATCTCTTTCACACTGTTCAGAGGAAGTACCTTCATCCAGCTACTCCTGTTCATATGAGATCCAGAGAGACCATACTGAATTAAGGGGGGGAATGATAAAGTCATTTGATTCACCTTAGAATAGGTTTATTTTAGCATGTGTGTGCTAATAAATGTTTACCTCATGTAAACATATTTTTGTTTTAGTTTTTTTCTCTCCTATTCACTTCATACCATGATGAATTAAGGGGGGGAATGTTAGGAATAAACTTAGGTTAATTCATCATTTACTAAGTTGTAATGTTAAAGTAATTAAATTGTATTACTTTAACATAGTTAGCTATTAGTTAACTATTACCTAGCCGTCACATCCCTAGATTAGTTAGAGGCAATATGCTATTTCTGCATATTTTCCATAGTTAGTATATTTGATCCACTTTCTGTGGATGTTATTATAGTTTTTCAATGTCTATAAACATCAAACTTCTTCATTGATAATATGAAGGATTTCCGAATATTACATTGTCAAGATGGTTTGTAGAGATGTATTTTTGTAGCACTCAACGTATGAGAAGAATTTGTGTTAGATGATTTACCCCAAGTGAATTTATAATTCTCCAAAATAAGGAGGTTGTCCAAATAAATCATGGCAACCCAAGATGAATTCTTACATATCGAGTGATTAAAATTTTTTTGTCTTCCTCCTCTTGTTTGATTCATTCTCTTGAGATTGTTGGTAGTAGTATTTGGTAATCATTCTATTATTTGTTTATCTTGGTCTTTATTTTTGGCATCATTGATAAGTAATGCTTGCACGGATGTAGTTTCTCACATTCTAAGTGTGATCCAACAAGTAATGCAATGTGAAATTAACTCAAAAAAATGGTGTAAAATTTGGTACCTCACATTAACTCAAGTGGTGTGTACAAATAGGAGAATGATAAGTAAGTCCCTCATTAGAATAACAGTCATGAATCTAATAAGGAGGAGGTGCATTCCCAAAATACCCACTTAAATATAACTCTTATGACACATTGTGACAAGTCATGTAACTCCTATGACACAAAAGGACACCTAAACAAGATGAGTCACCATGTGTAGGAAATATTCTAAGTAAATAAATAAAAGGAAAATAATATCCTACACCAACACCCCCTGAAGCATATTTTAGGTGGGAAAAAGAAAAATGGGTCTTGGAAGCAATGCCTAATGAGGTACGCAAGTACAATGAAAATTTTAAAAAGTGGAGAAAAGGATTAAAACCCATGGGAATAACTCCCCCTCCCCAAAAAGAGAGAAAAATGAGAGAGGAATAAAATTCCCCCAAAGATGATGCCAATGTTTCCCACACCCCAAGAGGAGCTTACAATTGAAGAATATTTCTCTTGGTAAAGGGTTTGGTGAAGATGTTAGCAATTTACTCCAATGCCTTGCAATATGTGATATCGATGGCTTATCCATGAATTATATCCTTGATGAAATGTATGTGAATATCAATGTGCTTAGTCTACTAATGTTAAAATGGATTCCTAAAAATATAAATGGTGCTCTAGTTGTCACAGAAAATGATTGTGAGTCACTTATACTAAATACCAAACTCTGTCAAAATCCCTTGAAGCCAAATGGCCTCCATGGTAGTGTTTATATATTCTTTATATTCAGACTCAGTAGATGATAAAGAAATGTCATCCTGATTCTTGATTGCAAAACTAATATGTCCAGATCCAAATGAGAAACTTTATCCTAAAGTGGAATTGTGATTCTGAATATCACCCTCCATTCTCGAATCTATGTATCCAACCAAGTCAACTTCAATACTATCTCCATAGCGAATCCAAAATCTATGTGTACCCTAGATGTAGTGTGAACTCCTCTTAGCTACTTTCCACTGTAGCTTATGAGGCTCTTGCATGAACCTAGAAACTAAGCCTATTGCATATGAAATGTTGGGTCTAGTGTGAGTCAAATATATAAGGCTACCTATAAGTTTTCAATACAAGGTAGCATCAACCAATGGTGAAGTACAATCAACCTCAAGCTTGAATCCAGATAGAAAGGGAGTCAGATTTGGCTTATAATCAACCATGTGAAACTAAGCAAGTAAATCAAGAGAATAATTAGGTTTGCAATGGATATACCTTAACTTAGAATGTCAAATATAAGTACCAAGGAAGTAATGAAACGAACCCAATTCAGTCATGGAAATTTTTTCATGTAGAGCTTATTTCACCTTTGTAATGGGTAATGAATAGCTCTATGTGATCAAAAGGTCATCAACAAAGTAGTAGAATTAGAAGTGAATCATCCTGCCACAAAATATGTTGAGTTGTGGAGCTCAATTACTTCGGTTTAGCATGCAATGTGAAACTTTCTAGAAAATATAGTAAAATTCATCAGTTAGGGGGGGCTGGCATCTATAACCTAGGACCGACATTAGTCACCAAGGAGGAATTGACATCGCTTAGGGTGAACCTACCTAAGTTACTTGTGCGAGGATGTTTTCATTAACTCTTAGGAATTAGATCTATTTTTAGCATTAAAATATATCTATTGATTGTAATTTCATGGATAAGTTCCCTAAGTCTATAAAAACTATATAAGCATAAAAGCTAGGGTTTAGAAGTAGAGAATCAACAAGAATTAAGAAAAACTTTAAAAAGTTGGTGAGAGAGAGAATTCTTGGTGATGAATCAACAACTTGAGAGAAATAAAGTATTGTACATCTGAGAGGTGTGGAAGATTGTAAATCTTCATTATATATCTTTTCAAAGCTTTGGATAATAGATTGGCTTGTTTCTTGGTGGACATAGCCCACATTGGGTGAACCACATTAAATATGGTGTTGATTTATGTCTCTTGTTTTGTATATTTCTTCTCGTAGAATATCCGCTTTTATTTGCATGTATACTTAGATCTAATATATTATCTGTACAACCGATGTGCTAACCCCAACAAAATATATACATTCAAATCGAGTGACATCTAGTGAACCCTATAACGATAAGAAATGAATCCATCTTGGCATATAATTCCCAAGGTTTCTTTTTGAGGCCATAGATAGATTTCCTAGGCCTACATACTAAAGAAGAATCTTGAACAAATCCCTATGGATGATCAATGTAGATATCCTCCTCTAGGTCACCATGAAAAATGAACTATTCACATCCATCTAATGAACATCCTAGCGATGAGTGGAGGAAATGGCAAGAGTGAGTTTGATGGAGTTCATTTTGGTGACTAGTGCAAATGTATCACCGTAGTCAATAATTAGAACATGTAAAAAGCCTCATACTACCAATCTTTCTCTAAACTTGTCAACATACCCATATAATTCATAATTGGTTTGATATATCCACCTACATTAAACCATATTCCTTCCCTTAAGAAGGTGTGTCAAATCCCAAGTGTTTTTCTTAATCAAGGAATTGTACTCCATCCCGATTGGATTTCCATTTACCTCTTGAAAAGTTCTTGGATTAGAGGTATAGATAAAGAAAGCACATGTCCCACCTCGAAATTTGAACATGTTTTTCTAAAATTGATTGGATCCCCTTCCCAAGTACTGCACTCTATTGGTTGTGGATCCCGATAGTGACGGGGTTGCGGGGGCTTCCCCCTTACGATGTTTGGGGGCAACGCCCACATAAGCCACATTTTATATGTATTTATGCATTGTGAAATCTAGACTATTCCTTATTAGGTCACAGATCTAATGGGTGGTTTTCTATGTTTTCCCAAAATGATAAAAAAACCTAATATCTGAAAAGGGTCATTATGTATGAGGCTCATTGTATCAGTGGATGCACTTGTGTGTGAGAGTTTTAGCTGGACAAAATAAAAGGATTGGTTGTTTCTGGTGGACGTAGCCCATTTTGGGTGAACCACATTAAATCTGTGTCTCTGTTTTATTGCATTTATTTCTATTTTATGTTTTCTACATTATTCATTGCATGCTTGTTTATCTATACAATTGGTATAATCCTAACAACTGGTATCGAGAACATTTGAGATTTATTTGTTGGCAGTATACTCATAGAGGGATTTCTATTTGAGTGGGAGAAGCAACAATGACATAGGAGAATAATTTTAGAGTTGAGAAGTTTGATGGACCGAAATTACCAGCTATGGAAAATGCAGGTGGAAGATTACCTATATCAAAAGGATCTATACCTACCATTGGGAGGTGAAGAAGTGAAGCCCCCATTCATTTCTAGTGAGGAGTGGAAGGTTCTAGACAGGAAGGATCTTGGCATGATTCGACCGAGTCTTGCATCATCTGTAGCTTTAAATATCTCATAGGTGAAGAGTATGGTAGAGTTGATGAAAAACATAGCTAATTTAAATTAAACATCTAGTGCATCCAATAAAGTTGATTTGATGAAAAGATTATTTAATCTACAAATGTAAGAAGGTGGATCTGTATCTAACCATCTTAATGATTTCCACACTATTGTAAATCAGTTAGATTTAGTTAATATCCCATTTGATGAGGAGGTTAGAGAATTATTATTCCTATGTTCTTTTCCAAAAAGTTGGGACAACTTAGTAATGGCAGTTAGTAATACATCATCTACTTCTCTTAAATTTGAAGATGTAGTAAGTGTCATTTTAAATGAGGAAATGCACAGAAAAGTACAGGGGAAAATTCTTCTTCTGGAAATGTGTTGAATATGGAGAGTAGAGGGAGGAGCAAGGAGAAATCAAAGAGTAAGGCTCGTGGGAGATCTAAATCAAATATGGGCAGATCCAAATCTAGGAGTAGAGGCATTACTTGTTGGAACTATGGAAAGAGAGGACATGATAAAAAGGATTTTTGGTTCAAAGGAAACAAAGAAAACTATCCTAAAGGTATTAAAGAGGAAAATTTGACAGGTAATATTGTTCAGGATGCTCTTATACTTTCTCTTGATACTAGAGTATAATCTTGGGTAATAGATTCAGGTGCCTCTTTCCATGCAACCCTTGATAAGGGCTATTTTAAAGAGTATGTCTAGGGAAATTTTGGACAGGTTTATTTGGGCGATGATGAGTTGTGTAACATTGTCAGGAAGGGTAATGTACACCTGAAATTACAGAATGAAACTACAAGGATATTAAGAGATGTGAGGCACGTACTAGTCTTAGGAGAAATATCATCTCTGTAGGATAGTTGGGTGGTGAAGGTTGCACAATCACATTCACTTCAAATTCTTGGAAGGTTTCTAAGGGTGCCCTGGTAGTGGCACAAGGTAAGAAAGTAGGCACTCTTTATTTGTATACTTGTATATCTAATTCTTCTACCATATTGTCTACTTTAGATGAGGATTCCAACATGTGGCACAAAGAGATTGGGACATATGAATGAGAAGGGCATGAAAATTCTACAGGAAAAGGTAATATTTCAAGTTTGAAGCAATTAGACTTAGAGTTTTGTGAGCATTGAATTTTTGGGAACAAAAAAGAGTCGATTTCTCAAGGCGGGAATACCAAGAAATGGAAAAAGTTTCAAATAGTTCATACAGATGTATGGGGGCTGGCCTATGTTGCATCTCATGGTGGTTCTTTGTACTATGTCACATTCATATATGATGCCATAAGGAAGGTATGGGTATATTGCATTAAGTGTAAGTATAATGTCTTTGATACATTTAAGAAATGGAAAGAACTTGCTTTGAGAATGAATGTGGTTTTAAATTGAAATGTTTGAGATCCGATAATGGTGGTGAGTATTGTAGTAAGAAATTTGATGATTATTTTTCCTTGAACGAGATTTATACAGAGAAAACAGCTTCCCAAGACTCTGCAATAAAATGGTGTTAGTGAGAGGATGAATAGAACAATAATGGAGCGTGCATGCGAGGCTACCTCTTCAGTTTTGGGAAAATGTGTAGATACTATTGTGTACTTAATCAACTATGGGCCTTCAAGTACATTAGATAGAGGAATTATCGAAGAATCCTAGACTAGAAAAGAGGTATACCTTTCATATTTTAGAGTATTTGGTTCAGAGCCATTTGTACATGTTAATAAATAAAACAGAAAAAAATTGGATTCAAAATCCAAATGTTGTACATTCATAGGCTATGGCTCCAATGGTGATTATGGATTTCAGTTTTGGGATCTAGATGAATCTAAGATAATTAGGAGTTGTGATGTTGTTTGGTGTGAAAATAGAATGTACATGGTTCAGTACAGGGATGACAAAAATCCCAAGGAATAATTGGTTAAGGATATAGCTCCTAAAAATGAACTCTCAGGTGGAAAATATCCACCTACAGTACTAAGGCCGGCGATTGTAGGCCGAGCATGATAGCCAGTGTCAACATTGGCACCTCTATTAGAAATTCAAGAAAATGAGCAACAAGAAAATAATGATCCCGTGACATCCCCATCTTTGGTAAGAAGGTCACAACGTATTGGTAGACCTCCAGAAAGATTTTCCCCTACTTTGTATTACTTGTTACTAACAGATAGTGGTGAGCTAGAGAGATTTGATGAGGTAATGCAGGTGGAGTCCACTAAGGAGTGGGAACATGGCATGAATGAGGAGATGGAATCCCGGAGAAGAACCAAACATGGGATTTAGTCAAATTACAGGCTGGGAAGAGAGTACTACAAAACAAATGGGTCTACCGTGTGAAAGAAGAAGAAGGTGATGGAAAAAGGTACAAAGAAAGGCTTATAGTGAAGGGGTATGAACAAAAGAAAGGTATCGATTTTGATGAAATTTTCTCCCATGTTGTAAAGATGTCTTCCATTTGTACAGATTAAGTTTAATTGTTTTTGAAGATTTAAACTTAGAGAAACTTGATGTCAAGACGACATTTCTCCATGGTTACTTGGAGGAGAAGATTTATATACAACAACCACTTGGATATGAGGTGAAGGGTAAGGAGAAATTGGTTTACAGGTTGAAGAAGAGCCTATATGGGCTCAAGCAAGCTCTCCGAAATGGTATCTAAAGTTTGATAGTTTTATGCATGAGCATGATTTTACTAGATGTCAATCGATCATTGTGTATAATTTAAATGGTTGGATAGTGGGAGCTACATTATTATTCAGTTATATGTAGATGATATGCTTGTAGCAGGTCTAATATGCGAAAATTGTAAATCTTAAGGAAAAGCTTGCACAAACATTTGCAATGAAGGATTTGGGTGCAACAAAGAAAATCCTTGGTATGCAAATCAAGAGGGATAGGAAAAATAAGAAATTGGTGTTGTCTCAGGAGGACTATGTAGAAAAGGTGTTAGAAAGGTTTCAGATGTAGAATGTGAAACCAGTTAGTACACCATTGGTGGGCTTTTTAGATTAAGCAAAGAGCAATGCCCAACAACACAAGAGGAAAAGATTATATGGCATAGGTTCCATATTATTCGGTAGTTGGAAGCCTTATGTATGCCATGGTTTGTACTGTGCCAAACTTTGCCCAAGGTGGGAGTTGTTAGTAGGTATATGGTAAATTTGGGTAAACCACACTTGAAGGTAGTCCAGGTGGATTGTCGGTATTTGAGAGGGACCACTAGAAGGCATTTGTTCTTTGGAGGGTCGATTATAATTTACTGATTTGTGGATTTAGATATGAAGGGAGATATGGATAGAAGGAGGAGCACTACTGGATACATGTTTATAGTTGGTGGTGTGACAATGAGTTAGATCTCAAAGTTACGGTAAGGTAGTTGCCACTGTATACTACGAGGTAGAATATGTTGTAGCTGAGGCAAGTAAGGAAATGTTATGGATGAGCAGGTTCATGGAGGAGTTGGGTAAGGAGCAAGGGGATTGTAAGTTACACAGTGATAGTCAAAGTGTAATTCACTGGAAAGAACTCAACCTTCCATTCAAGAACAAAACACATTTAGCTAAGATATCACTTCATATGACAAGTGTTGGAGGATGGGCAGCTTGAGTTAGTGAAGATTCATACAAATGATAATCCTGCTGATATGTTTACTAAGCCAATGACAAAGGAGAAGTTGGATTTGCATTCAACTTCTATGGGTCTTCAAGATTGATCTTGAAGTGGAAGAAACAAGCCAAGAAGAAAATTCCAAGCAGGAGTTGTAGTGGTGGAGTTACAACAATCAGTCTCCAAGTGGGAGATTGTTGGTTGTGGAGCCTGATAGTAATAGGGGTTACAAGGGGGATTTTCCCCCCTTACGGGGTCTAGGGGAAGCACCCCCATATGCCACATTTTATATGTATTTATGCATTGTGAAATCTGGACCGTTCCTTATTAGGTCACAGATCTAACGGGTGGTTTTCTATGTTTTCCCGAAATGATAAAAACCCTAATATCTGTAAAGGGTCATTATGTATGAGGCTCATTGTATCAGTGGATGCATTGTGTGAGAGAGTTTTAGCTGGATGGAATAAAATGATTGGTTGTTTCGTGGATGTAACCCATTTTTAGGTGAACGACGTTAAATCTATCTCTTTTTATTGCATTTATTTCTATTTTACATTTTCTACATTATTCATTACATGCTTATTTATATGTACAACTAGTATAATCCTAACACACTCTACAATGTCTGCCTAACTTAAATAGAACTGAAATTAGGAGAGTCGGGAATAGACTCTTCATCATCTAAGATGTGTCCAGATGTGGAAGGAGATGAAGCTCAATCACTACTCTCATTTTCAATGCTAGAAGAGGAGTCCTCGATGGAGATCTACTCGGCTCATCAAAATTGCCATAATCATTCTAATAATTTCCAAGTATAACCGATGCAAGTTGAGAAATGTTATGTGTAGAATTTGGTGGAGCTTCCTAAAATTTGAAAATTATCTCAATGAACAAATCATTTGTGGCGAATGAATGAATAGTACTTGTATCCCTTAACACCATATAGGTATTATATAAATATGCAAGGATGACTATGAGGTTCCATAGCCTTACATTTCTTTTTAGGGATGTGAGCCATAACTAGAGATCCAAAGATCCCAAATTTCTTAATCAAGGGTTTCCGACCATGTCAAGATTCAAAAGGAGTGACTCCTTTCAAGGATTTGTGGAAGACACTTGTTACGTATGTTATTCAAAAAACTAATAGCTTTAACCCAATATTTCATTACTAGTGATTTAGAGTGAAGCATACAATTGGCCATCTCTTTAAAAAAACTATTATTTCATTCTCAAACTCTATTATGTGAAGGATCGTATGAAATTGTTTGTTGTAATTCAATCCCTTCTATGGTGTAGAACTACTCAAACATATTACTGACATATTCCCCACCATTATCTATCCACATAATCTTGATGAATTTCCCTGATTGTTTCTCTACAAGAGCCTTAAAGTCTTGAAAAATTCAAAAACATGTGTTGTCACTTGCCCAAAATGTGTGTATTTTGGCTATAAATTCATTTTTTAAATAAAGTTAGTCTTTTCGCAATATTTAGTATTTTTCTTCAAGCATTTCATTGTTCTCTTTGTATTGTGGGTCTTTTGGGTATTTATGTCCCTCATGTCCCAAATATTTTTGGGCCCTTAGTTCCCACGAAACCCCATCTTATCCATAATTGTCTAGCATGGTTTGGTTTGTAAATATTTCTTCTCTCTAAGTCCCTTGTGGCCCTTGTGCATCCTAACCGTCGGTTCCCCTCATTACCATAGTACCCACAAGACTTATTGATCCACAACATTGATACCAAATTTTCCTAAGTCCTTTATTATAAAGATGTTTTGGCTCAATGGAGAACCAAAGTGTCCCAATGTTCCATGGACTGTTTGTGTAAGTTTTGTCTAAATTTTTGATGTTAGTTCCTTGTAGAGCTTTTGAATTTCCCTATCCTAAGTGCATCCCAACCTCCATTTCCCCATGGACCCGCTTTTCCACACTTCACCCACTTTGCGGGGTATTTCGGTCTTTCGTGTCCCAAATCCACATAAGCTTGGGCCTCTTGTGCTACTTTTTTCTGCCATACCCACACTATATGGAAAATTGGTCTGTCTACAATGTTTTCAAATATCTCAAGCCATTAAATTCCCTCATTAATTACTTCTTGCCGACCTTCTTTGAACGAGGTTATATAAACGGATGGGTTATTCATTTTTCACCATCACAGTCACAACCAAAGCTTTATGCATCCCATTATGAGTTGTTTTAGCCATAGCATAGGTCACCCCCAACCATTTTAAAAATTTCAAAGTGTTTTCTAATCTGAGAAGGCCGCCATTCATTCAGTAGTCAAAGGTTGAATTTTCGTAGCCCTCATGTGCTTTCCAAGGTTAGTCGATCATGTGCCCTACCTTATTTTTCTCCTAAAGTGAGTATCCTCTCTCCTACTATTCCTTGGCTCTCTGTTGCCATAATGAAGGTTCATTATAAAGGTCACGAGCATATTTCATCCCTTGAGACCTCCATACCTAATATAGGAGATACAGATGTACAACACTTGGATTTCAACAACTTCTGGCACAAATCAATGATGTGAATCCTTATCCTATGGCTCAACACATCAAATATTACGGGATAACACATGCAAGAGGGTTCCCTATTTCAGTTCAATGTGCAGACACAATTTTGGCTTGTGCTTCCCATTTTGACCCTAATACAAGAGAAATCACAGATTCTTAGGGTCAGGTAATTTCCAAACTAGACATGGGATGTATCAATGCTACCATTGGAATCCCATTATTTGAAAATTCTAATGTCCTTTCCATGGCACAAGCTCAACACTTGTTTGATCAAGAACCTGATAAATATAAGTACATGGTGGCCAAATCTGGTTCAAGGCCCCAAAGAAGGGAGCTTCTAGATTTCCTAAAACTATGTACCGAAGTGATTTTAAAGAACTCTCTAACATAATTATTATCCTATCCAAGATAATGGGGCTCCCTGAACATGAATTTCATTTTTGGATGTGTCCTTTCATCAATATCATATGTGAGGGGAAAAAAATTTGGATTGGGGAAATCATTTGTATCAACCTAATTGAGCAGTTGGCTAATGTGCATAGAACCCATACCTTCTACATGACCTCTTATCTAATGTACATTATTAGAGCATACAAGGAATGGTTGGGTATTTCCCCAGATGACACCAAGAAAAATGCTCCAATGATATGAGTACTATTCAAAATTGACCTTGAAGAACATCAATCATCATTTTAGGAGGGTCAATGATGCCTTCACAATGTACATAGTCAAGATTTTAGAAGGAGATACAACCAAAAGATTTTCTGAGGAAGCTAAACAATTGATATCCACTTATGGAAGTTATTACATTCAATTCAAAAAGTTCTCCTACATCAGGTTGGCATGCTTTGAAGATTCTCCCTACAAGCTCCCTATGTTCTGCAATGAAAAATTTCCTAGTAGAGATTTGTAGGTAGCTTGATAAGCTGCATAGAACTTGCAAAGACAAGAAGATAGGAGGTATACAATTCCATATCACTCTAGGAAATTATACTTGTAGAACTACCTTAGATGCTTAAAATATTAAGAGAACAATGACTTCTTTAAATATCCATTTCTTTTAGAAAAGCTCATGTTTTTATATCAAGGGTTTCATTAACAATAATGTAAGGATGTCTTTCCATCATATTCCATATGTGGAAGACTACTAGGCCAATTTCTCAGACAATTATGAAGCACTAAGAAGATATTATGGTTGTCTTTCTTTATAAAAAAACAAAATATTTTGGCATCTATAAGGTACTTAATGAACTACAATATGATGATGAAGAGCTACAATCTCTTGAGTTTGACAAAACTATTAGGCATACTCCTCTTGAAACTATTGACTAGTTCAAGAAGGAAAAGGACAACTTGCAAGAGATCATAAATCCAGTCTTGGTCAGGACTAAGGTTTGGTTTGATAGGAAAATGAGAGCCTACAAAAACAACGAGTGACATCCCCTTCTCAGGAAGCATCTTCATCTCAAAGAGAGGCCTCTACTCCCACACTTGAGATACCAACTCATATTGCTCCTTCCCCTCCTAGAACTTCAACCTTGGTGTATACCAAAAAGGGGAAGGTTGAAAGGATGGAAAAAGTGAAATAAGTAGTTAAAGAAGAAGGTAAGAAATCATCTTCTCCAAAGTGATATGAAACAGTGCTAGATATTGAGAAAATTGTTGATCTCTATGGAGATGAAGAAGAAGAAATAGGAGAACATGAAGAAATCAACCTTGAAGGAGGCAACACAGAAAAATAAGAAGAATATGATGATAAGCAAAAGGATCACACTTCAAAAGTTGAGATAGTGGTTTCCTAAAATCATTAGTCAAAGAAACTCTAGTCAAGGAAATGCTTGTTTCTAATGTTGGGGCATCTGTTTTGGAAGTATCAGTTGCACAGACCTTAGGGTCAATGAGCACTCTAGCATTGGGGCCTATTGTTCCTCCTTCTTCTAGTACTTATTTTTCTTGGGTTCAACCATTTGTAGATAGTAAGAAAAGGAAGACTTCATCTAAGATTGTTGCTCCCAAATTTGATGTAGTGGCTACTCTCCTAGGAACAACTCTAGCTCCACCTACCAAGAAAGAAAGAACTACTTCTAGATTGGTGTCTGATTCTCAAGGCCAACAATTTTTGGAGATTGTTAAGCCTAAAATGGATAAAGATGAGAAATATTTGGTGTTAAGTGATTTGGAATTGATAAGGATCCCTTTGGGAGAGTCTACCCCTGAGAGTGAAGTGTATAACTTAAAATAAATAATGTCTAGGGTGATTGAGAGAGTGGAAAAGGGGAAACAGTCTCAAGAACATCTTGAGGAACATATACAAACCCTCTCTGATTTTATCGATCTCTGCTAGCAAGTGATAAGGTGATTGATCCAACTCCTTTGAATGCAATGCCTCCTCCTACTATCCTCACCAATGAAGAAGTTTAAGTCATTAAGGACATCCATAAGCATGTTGCCTATGGAAAAGCTATGGAAGCTATGGTGGAGGAAATGTTAGTCACTTGGGCTCAACTTTATTGAGGAATCCTACAAGGCTTATGATCAAATCACATGTATACAATTGAATTTTACTACAACACTCAGTAGTCTAATGAGGGAATTGAAAATGTGGATTGAATGTATTCAAGACATCAGACTCATGAGTGAAACAGATATGCAAGTTCTCTTGGCTAACAAAGTGTTTGATGATCGAAGAATAATTTGACCAAGCAGTGGGTATTCAACATCGATTGGAAGATGAAATTTCTTGATGAAGCAATTGATGAACTAAGAAATATGCTGCAAAAGGGAGAAGCATTTCAGGCTTGTATTATATCTGAATTCCAAGATCTTCATTTCCAGCTTCATAAAGAAAATTCTGAGGAGAAATACACTATCCAAGAAATCAAGGAAAAATTCAAAGCATTTTTCAAGGAGGATTTGTTCAGATCAAACACTATTTCAAAGGAGAAAATGGAAGAGATTTGTGCTCTGCAAACTTCAATTAAAGAGGAAAATAAAGGATTCTTGGACAATGTAGGGTTTGGAAAGGACATGGAAGACTGTTTGGGAATCGGACTCACATAACTGCCAACACCACTATTCCTTGGGGAATGGAGATAGTAGGGGTATTGGTGAAGTTTAGAAATCAAATACTGAAAGTGAAGACTATGGCGAAACCTCTTCAAGTGCTCCAATGGCTAGCTCTTAGGATTTTCTTTTAACTCATGTATTTCTATTAAGTTGGCCACCTTTTGTTGTAGTCATGTAATATTTAAGTGGGGCCAACTTAATAATATAAAAATTTGATTAAGTTTAATCTTTGATTAAAAGAAAGGCAACTGAAAAGACTAATTTGTAACCTCCCTAGGGATATTTAAAGAGCTCTCCATTTCATTTGAAGGGGGTTCGATTTTTATGTTTTGATGTAGAGATAGTGAATTTTTCAATCAATACAGAAGAAGTTATATTCTCATATTTTCTTGTGTTCTATCTATCTCTGTTTTCTATCTGATTCATGTGGATTATATATGTTTGAATAAGAAACTTTGTGTTCTCCCAGTTGATGTTATCTTTAGAACTTTGTGTCTATTGCATAGATGTCATGTATTCAGATGTGTATGATTCAGGCTTTATTTTTCATGCATGCATAAGTAAGATATCATTCTAAGATCTATATATCTAAAAGTGTTTCCTTCCTCACTTTCTAAATCATTAATTCTTTTGCATCCTTTTTCTTCTGTATTGAGAATCTTATGAGATGGAAACATTTAAGGCATCAAAATCCTCATTAAAATATTGATAGTTTGTACATTTGTAAATAAGTATATTTTCTTATTTGTTTGTGTGTTCAATAAGGGAACCTCTCCCATAAAGAGGAGGGACTGTTGTCCCCGATTGTTTCTTGTTTTCAAGTCAATTTTAAAACCAACAATATTAATTTTGATGAAGGAAATGGACCCAATTATACCTTGATATTTAATCATCAATGAAGGTGAGGATGTATCATGCCATAGTGAAGGAAGGTTTGGGGAATAGCCTTGAGATGTCACCGTGTACCAACTTCAATTGAACCAATCCCTATAACTAGTATAGAGGTTTCATCACCCAATGTGATAAAGGAAATAATACACGGCTCTATAGAATAAAATTGAACCTTTGAGGAACCCATGTGGTGTAAGGCACTGGATTCATAACCCATAATAAATTTGGATCCACTATAACAACTAAATTTTTCTACTTATTCTTCTCTTTACTTGTTATATTTTTCCTTTAAAGAATCTTGACTAGATGAAGATGATTTGATAGATTCAAGGACCCTTATGTTATTATTTTCCAAAGTATGAGTAAAGTGGTCAATTTTATTCTTCATACACTTGTGTTCATCATGCCCAAGTTTCTTATAATATGAACACTTTACCCTTTCCTTCTTAGGTTTAGCTTTGGAGGAAGTGGGTTCAGTGTTGGTTTTTGGTTGGGATGGTTTTTGATCTTTTTTATATCCTTGATCCTTCTTCTCTTGTTTCTTCTCCTTGTTAGAAGCCTTAGGTTTCCCATTCCCTACAATCAAGGCATGTGATTTAGAAGACTTAAATGTGCCCATTTATATTAACTTGTCTTGTTCCCTAGTCAACTGACCAAAAACACATCAAAAGAGGGCATCTTCCATGTTGCTCCAAGTGCATATTTGGTGGCATGAAAGGTGGAGATGAACACTAAGTATTCTAGACCTAGTTTTGAAAGGATAGAAAGGATAAGTTGTGAGTCATTTTTTCAATTCCACATCCCTTCAACTACAATCTTACTAATTTGAACTTTTTGAAGAAGCCTAGAAGTGTGTCAAAACTGCTAGGGCTCAGGATAATAATCTCATTTTCCAGTTCATGCCCTCTCATTTCATTTGTTTTCCCAAAGAGGCTTTCCAATATGGTCCAAACTTCGTTAGGAGATTTGGTAGATTCAATGTGAAAGAGAAGATCTGGAGACACAAAAAGATACAATAATCCAAAGGCTTCATCATAAGAGTTGTACATTTCACTTTCTCTACATCATGAGTCAATTTAGTTTCAAGCCACATGATTATCCAATGTAGTCCCTTACCCTTCAAGAAGAGTTTAATTTTAAACTTCCATTCATGATAGTTAAAGGGCATGAGTGGATTTACATAACTTATTTCCATTTTTAGTAGACAAAAAGTGCAGAAGGTAGAATGAAAATTAAAATGTAGAAAGACACAACATAATACACTCCCAAAATTACTGAGGTTCAATTTTATAAGGAACAAGAATACCTTGATACCTGAGCTCGAAAAAAATTTCACTTTCAAAAAATGGCACCTCAAAAGGATATTTCTACTAAAATTTATAGCAACTTGATTTTTTTCACCCTACTAGACACTTTGGAAAACCCAATTACACTAAGTTGGAGTTTTTGGCTTTCTAGATACCTTGGAAAACCCAAAACACACTAAGTTAGAGTTTTTGAGTTGTTAAACATGTGTCAGAACTTGAATCTTGTTGAGCATGTGTTGAAACTCGATGATTGTTGAGCATGTCTTAGAACTTGAATCTTGTTGAGCATGTACCAAAACTTGAATCTTGTTAAGCATGTTTCAAAACCTAAAGCTTTCTTAATATGTGTCGAACCCAAAGCTTGTTGAGTATGTGTCAAAACCCAAAGATTACTTAGCATATGTCGAACTTGAAACTTGTTAAGCATGTGTTAGAATTCAAATCTTATTGAGCATATACAAATTTTTGAAATACATTATGTTAACCTGGGGTCAGGAGTTTGACCATAATTTACAAGTTTTGTGTTGAAGTATTGATATGTTCTAAAGTCTAAAAACCCGAAACAATAGGCATTAACCAAGGTTTGGAGGTTTGACCCAAGATTATAAAATGTGTTTAAATGTTGATATGTCCCAAAGTCCCAAAATCCTGAAACACTAGGTGTTGACCAGGGTTCAGAGGTTTGACTACATATTACAAAATGTGTTGAAATGTTGAGATTTTGTCAAGTCCCAAATCCTGAAACACTTTGGGTTAGGATTTTTAACTTGTCAAGCTCTTCCAAAATCTTGATACACTATGTTAGATTTTAAAAAATTTTGAACAACCTTTAAATCCCTAAATACACATAAATGACAAGAAAAATGTAGGGAACAAACTAGATTGTAAAAATCCTAATTTTTTTCAACTACTTTGACGACTAAGGGGTTTTCAAAAATCTCGAGGTTCTTGATTTTTTTAAAATTCCTCGAGAGATTTTGTAACCCCTAAAAAAACTTAGCATAATATTCCTAGATGGAGAAAGTATCTTTACACATACCCTGTCGATTTAAAAAATAGAATAATGCCACAACTAATGAAAATAGACAAGTGTTTTACCAACATCACTTTGATACCATAATAGATTTTCTGTCAAAATCATTGATAAAGAATTCTTGCACATGTAGTTGCATGAATTCTAAGAATGATCCAACAAGTAATGCAATATGAAATTAACTCACAAACACAAGAATGGTGCAAAATATGGAACCTCACATTAGCTCAAGTGGTGTGTATAAATATGATAACAATAAGTAACTCCCTCATAAGAATAACAATCATGAATCCAAGAAGGAGGAGTTACATTCTTGGAATAGTTGATTGAATGTAAATCCTATGAAACGCTATGATATCCTATGAAAATTTATGTAAATCCTATGACCCAAAAAAGTCACCTAAGAAAGATGAGTCACCATGTGTAGGAAATATTCCAAGTAAATAAATAAATATAAGGAAAATAATATCCTACACCAATAATCCTCACCCACTTATATGTGGATATTTATTTTATCTTATTTAGATAATATGATGATATTATCTAGTTGTTAGGTATTTTACTTGATTATGGTCTTGACTAGTTCTTTCATTGATCTATGGTATTTATTAGTTATTTCCTTGATCTATGACCTTGACTAGTTATTAAATTTATCTTCCTTTCCTATATAAGCAAGACACCTTATCATTGTACAGACAACATAGAGTTCCATAGATATCATATATGATATTGTTACTCTTTTTTTATAAATTTGTTTATAAGGGTATCCTATTGAATCACTTTTAGTTTATTGAATGTGATGTTCTATTAGCATCTGAGATTTTTGTAGCTTGGAATAATTTAGTTATCTTTCCCTTTAATGAAACTCATCAGGAATAAACTACCGAATTTACTTCAAAGTCTATCATATACATGATCAAGGTTCACATTTATTTTTAAAAATGGTTATTAGAGTTAGCTTGTCCTTGAATCATTTAGTTAATGAGTTGATAAATAAGATGAGTTGAATCATTAGTAGGAGGATTATGAGGAGGATTGATTTGTAAAGGTGCATTTTTGTTAGCTCCCATCGACTAAGAAGAATTTTTCTTAGAAGAGTTTCCCCAAGAAAAATTTATATTTCTCTGTATGTACTTAGATGATTTTTTGAGGTTATCCATATAAATCACCATAACCCAAAATGAATTCTTGCATATCGGGAGATTAGACATTTTTTATCTTCCTCATCTTGCTTGATTTATTCTCTTGGATATTGTTGGTAGTAATAGTTATCACTTGTTCTCTTATTTTAGCCCAAACTTTCTTTCTATCATTAGTCATGACCATGTTGCAATCATAATAGAAGGGGTTGGATTAAGAGAGGAATAAAAATTATTGATTTTGGAATCAATACTTTATTGATGATTTTGATTGTCAAAGAGGTGATTCATCTTAAAATATTTTAAGAAAAATTAAGAACGATTTAATAATATTTCGAAAGGATATTGTAAGAGATAATAATAAATTAGCGTGGAGAAGACCCAATCGGAAGAGAGTGTACGATTCACATAGGGTTCACCTAATTGTATTAAAATAAAGATTGGTTTAATATGATGTCCCCTTTATATTTGGTTTATCTAGACTAGGATGATAAAAAGTGTCATACTAAAGATGCATGCAATAAGGTTATAGGTTGAAAATGACGTGGATATAGAAATGCGATAATCCAAATATTTGTGAAAGATCTATAGGGTTTCAAATCCTAGGATTAGGGTAGTGAAGTGGCATCTAACTAGGTCCCAACAATATATTTATACTAAAAAGGTTGTAACAAGGTAGATATTATTATGGTAGAGTTGTAAACTTGTATTGTGAGGATGTATACTTTATAAATGATTGTGAAGCCCGAAGGGTGTATTTTGAGGTAATGACCAATAGATAATAATAAAATATATTAAGAATATTCTATTATGATATAATCTACAGATGATCAATCAAAACATTAATGAAGTCTTAAATAATATAAAGAAAACGAGAGGTTGTAGATATTTTCTTGTATGCGAGACATCATTGGTGGATTAATTTCCCACAGGGTTAACAATACCTTATGAGAGAATTGATGTGAGGGATCACAAATGAATAGAAGAATACCTAGAGAAGTTACTTGTTGAAGACTCCAAAGACTAGATGTGCCATAGTAAGTATGACTCATATTATTGGGAATCCTAAGTATGCAATGATCCAAGTGTATACTCCAAAATATATAAGACTAACTTTAATAACTTTAAGACCTCAAGGGAATATTGATGAGTGCTAGTACACAAAATTATTGATGACAATGTGATGGAAATATTGATCAAATGTTGCATACATATAAAGTGGAAATGATTACTTGTAATGTATTTGACTAATAATAACTGCAAGACAAATGATATTAACTATGGTTAGTCTTATCGTTTTTAGGAAATTATTCATTAAATGGGTCCTAATTGAAGTCTTTGATGATGGAGGAAGAATTTTGAGATGCTAAAAGGTTATTGATCAAGGTATGCGTGTGCTGAAAATAGATATGAAGGTGATTCTAAGAGGATGGTAAGGTGATTTCATAGGGAGATTGAAAAAAAGACTATAAAGGTATAAAAGTATATAAAGTGTATCATTGGAATACATATTAAGGACATATCATAAGTACCACTTAAACCTATCCCAATGTAACCTTTTTTATTACCCCTATTCCAAGAAATACTTCTAAGAATATTGATATGGGGAATCTAATGTGCCAATAGTTCTTTTGAAGAGAAAAAGTTAGTAAAAGTGAAAAATCAGGTGTATACATATGCACCAATCAAGATCATTGCATGTTAAAAAAATTATACATGAGACTGTATTTGGGAAAAGAAAATACAATAGTGAAATAAAAATGATTGAAGTGAATGAGAAGTACATAAGTGATAAAAAAACATGAACTCATATGGAACAAAGGTCTTCCTTTATACTTACCTTTTCGTGATTGTGTCTCTCTAATGAATCATCATAATGTAGAAAGTAAAAATGTCTTCCACCTAAAGGTAAAGCATGATCTAGGATAAATAAATGGGCATGTGACTATATATTATCTCTTCCTATTATTATTCGGAAGAAAAGGATAACAAGTGTAAAGTATACAGGTGGTTTTGTATATTTTCATATAGTCCTTAAAGGATATAGTTCCAAAGTATATTTTGATACAAAATATTACATATTTGGGCCTTCTTAAATTTTTAATTATGCTAGAAATGACTCTATATGAAGTAATTATTGGGATATTCATACCAAATTATGCATTGTAAATATTTTCATAGTATCCTTGGTGTAAAACAATGGTGTTTACTCTCACCTAAACTCTTTAGGATCAATATATTGATGAGGAGGAGGATCTTATCTCTAAAAATCTAAGTGGTTTGAGTCATTGTATTCTCTTTGGATTTGCATTGCAAATTTATTATTTATAGATGATATTGTTTGCTTTCATTCTCAATCACATGTCTTCAAAATTAACTTGATGTGTTTAAAATATTTTGGTATAAAAATGGAATTTGATTAAATATTGCAAAGACAACATACATGAAATTCAATTTAACATAGAAATTAGCATTGAAAATAAATTTGACATGTACAAAGTACATTGGATTTAGGCGATAAAGTCTTACACATACTTGAGTGTGATTTTCTTGATCTCCTTTAACGATTGTCTATGCAATAGAAACAATAATGATAAAAGGTTATGCAACATTGACATCCTTGGGGAGACATTATTTTTAGCTCCAATTCCAAGATATTTGGATACGGTTTGCATTTTCTATATGTTACTTACTCCTGCATTCTTGTATACATGTGATTTTTGGGGCCCACACTTGAGATAAATGATTTCAAACACATGGAAATAGTTTCATCTCCATGTTATCAAATAACATTTGAGCTCAAAACATAGTACATCACTCAATTATTCTAGTAAAGTTTCGGGTATGAAGTATCTTTACCATAATATTTTCACATTATCATTATGTTGTATAGGATCCAATGCATGGTATATTCTTATTATTGTTAGAATATGTATTCGTATTTGGGACTTTAATATTTTATGCACATTTCCAAATGAGGATGCATATCTTGTTAGTAAGTAAGAGTTACGACTCCTTGAAAAGTTAAAGATATTGATATAGAAAAACTCCTTGTTCGAGTTTTTATTAATTCTCATCAACTCATTACATAAGAAGTAAAAAAGTTCTTGGTGAAGAGATTAACAAATCTTATTTAAAACGTACATGGATTATTCTAAAAGAACCTTTGACATAAAAATTTCTTCGTTATTTCTAATTTTATTTGTGCTTCCATGAGTATCGAATTCAAGTTATCTCAAATAGTTAAAGAAGATACTATCATTTTTATTAAGAATCCCTTAGTGCGGATGAAATTAGATCAAACCTCCCACATGTTTAACCCATATGTGAATTAATTTTTTTCGAGCATGAATGTGAACTCGAAAGTGAAAGAAAATTTTTTACGGGTTTTCTATCTACTATGAGATTCATGGAAGATATTGTTGTCTTTTTAAATATTCTTATGGAACCTTGTGGACCTTTATTCGGTATGAGTGTAGTCACAAAATCACTCACTATTAAATTTATACTTTTGCCAAGTATGTTATTTTATATATGGATCTCGCATTTCACTAATGACCTATCCCCTAGTACCATCATTAGTTAGTCGGTTATCATCATCATTTGTCTTGCACAGTCATTAGTTGTTTACATAGTTATGATCGTCTCTCAGGGAGTATCCGTTGTCATTATTTAGTCATTTGTCATCTTTAGTCCTTGACTAGGGTGCCTAGGGTAGTATTGGGGCACCCATGGGTGCCCCGATCCTTAATTTTAGGCTCCTTGGTCCCCATAATACTTAGGTCTAATTTACTTATTCGAGGTTGGTATTTGTCATTTTACCTCTCATTCTTCTAGGTACTAGTCGGCATGTTAGGTCATTAGTGTCAAAATTTGAACAAGATATCCCTATATAAACATAACATACTCACTATTTTATGGGTGGACTATCTACTATCAAGAGCTAGCTATCTACTAAGGCAAAGGAATACATTTGGGCATAATTTACATTTGTATCACACAAGCATAGGGGAAAGGGTTTTATTCATTCTATTTAATCCACCATTTCCATCTTTACATCTAATTATTGCCCCCTACTTTTGCGTCATTGACACTAGGGAACCCTAAGCACATAATTGCACACATAAGCACACATAACTAAATTGGGTCTGGAATGTAGTGCAACTCTTAGTTGTAAGTCCACCATTGTGACAACTAAGGTCAGTTTGACCCCTTCATATGCATCTTTCTTTTTAGGGGTTTGGTTCTTTGTATGGGGTTTTGCAGGTAGATATTCATCACTAGTTTACAACGACATAAGCAATCTTTGTTAGATTGAGATCCTAAGATTTTCTATAGACCGAGTTCCCAAACTATAGAAAGGGCACCCACGGTGCCCCACCCATTCGAATCTTCATTGCTGCAATTTTGGGTAGCAATCTTACATTCTGCCATGTCCGCACATCATCTTGTTCAAGTCCAACACACAATGAGGTAATTAATTTTCAAGTTAGTATCTTATCACTCTTGTTTATGTTATTTCATTTCATTTAAGTATCAATTGATATTATTTAGCATTTACATTTAAATTTATACCATTTATTCCCTTCCCAAATCCATCTCCCTGCGGTCAAAACTAGGTAGCTGGGAACAAAAAAATTGATTTTGAAAACTTCCCTCAAAGATGTGAGAAATGTCAGGGATGGGGGCATGCTAAGCATCAGTGTAAGTTGACTGTCTCTAAGACTTACTAGGGAAAATCATTCCAAGGAAATGGACAAAGGCAAAGGAAGTGCTCCTCTAGTGTCTAACACCCCAAAGAAGGTAAATCCTAATAAGGGCATTCAAATATCGAAAAATAATGGAAATGAGAAAAAAAAGGCCATGAAGCTTGTGTTTACTGATGAAGAGGGATTTATAGAAGTAAGGAATAATAATTCCCAACAGAAATCCCTATTGGAACCTCGGTTCTAGAAGGCGAAGCTCCATGTTCAAGATGAAAAGGCTCTATCCACAAAAAAACTAGATAATCTGCTTAAGGAAGTCTCCAAGGAAAATATCCAGTCAAAAGCAAGGGGAGAAAGAGGATTATTTAGAAATGATTTATAATCCCTTCAAAAATCTTCAGGATAAGGAAAAGAATGTTTTGACTCTTGGAAATGAAAACATGGGGTTTTTAACAACATCCATGACATTATTCAGGAAGTTGTTTCTTCTCAAACTAAGGAGGCCACTGAGATGATAGAGTTTGTTAAGGGGGACATCAATCAAGTTGTTAATGATACTTCCATGGCTACTCCTTTCAAAGGGGAAAATTCAGGGGACCCCAAAAAAATAGGATCTGGGCGGCCCTCCAAATAGGTTGCTAGGAAGAAACAGAGTCAAAAGGAAATAGATGATGGAACCCAATCTAAACTGGATCTTAGAAGCTTTAGAAGAACAAAGAACCAAGTGCTTAAATGAATATAATATCTTGGAATATTAGAGGGTTGAACAACCTGTTAAGTGGAGATTGATTAAAGATTTGGAGATGACTCACAATTTTGACATTCTGGCCCTGCAGGAAACTAAGATGGTGGAGGGCCCTTTTTTGGAGACTTATGGCAGGTACTACAATTTTTTTTGGGGTTTTGCTGTTAGTTCGATTGGTACTGCTGGGGGTACAGTTATTATTTGGAATGAAGAAAAACTCAAAGGTATGAAGCTTCTTAATAGAAATAACCATATGGTTGTGCTTTTTCAGGATAAGAAGTCCAAAGAGTTCTGGATCTTATCTAATATTTATGCCCCAAATATTAAAAGTGAAAGGAAAAAACTCTGGGCTGATCTCTCCAAATTTTAGAATGTGATCAAAGGGATGGAATGGGTGATTTTGGGGGATTTTAACACCCCTTTATGTTCGGGAAAAGAAGGAGGAAATATTGATCTTACTAAAAGTATGGAAGACCTTCAAGATTTTATTTCCCTCAATAACCTTATGGATGTTGAGCTAAGAGGGAGTAGATTTACTTGGTCTAACAGAAGAAAGGGTGACCAGTTGATTCAAGTTAAACTTGACAGAGCTTTGATCTCTTGGGGTTGGTTGAACAAAGAAGCCTGGTATATTTTCCCTTCCTCGCATAGGATCTGATCACAATCCTATCCTCTTCCAGATCAAGGACAAGGATAGGAGGAGAACCCCTTTCAGATTTGAGAAGATGTGGCTACAAGATGAGGATTTTTTTATTTAGTTAAGGGATGGTGGAATGTGAAAATCAAAGGAACAAATTTATTCAAAATTGTTAAAAAGCTTGCTCATGTTAAAAAAATGAAAGAATGGAATAAAAGAAGTTTTGGTAACATTTTCGAGAAAAAACAGTCTCTGGCTAATGAGATTTCACTCCTCCAGGGAGATTTGGAATCGTCTAGGGAGGGAAATTCTATACTCACCCAAAAAAATGAGAAGGATTTACTTGTTGAGTATCATAACATCCTCTGGAAGGAGGAAATTTTTTGGAAACAGAAATCTAGAGTCCTATGGCTCAAAGATGGTGACAAGAACACAAAGTTATTTCATATCTCTACTCTCAAAAGGAGGAGCTCTAATAGAATTCTATGCATAAAAAATGAAGAGGGAGTTATGCTCAATGATTCTAAGAAAATTCAACAAGAGGCATGTTCTTTCTTCACAGGCTTTTGGCCTCATCTAGAGATTCTAACAACATGAAGGAAGAGTAGTTTCTAGACATTATCCCCCGTCTGATTAATGATGAAGAAAATATCATGCTCACTAAAATCCCTTCTATGGAAGAAATTGAATTCATGATAAAATCCTTAAATCCTGATAAAGCTTCGAGGACCTGATGGTTTCCCTGCTTTCTTCTTCCAAACTTTCTGGGAGATTGTGAGGGATGATACATGCAGTGCTATTCAAGAATTATTTAAGAATAAAAGGATGCTTCAGGAGTTAAATAGCACCTTTCTTGCTTTGATCCCTAAGAATCATGATCCTTTAGAGTTTAAAATTTTTAGACCCATAAGCCTTTGCAACTGTGTTTACAAAATGTGCTCCAAAATTTTGGCTTTAAGAATTCAGCTTGTGCTACCCTCGATAATATCTTAGAGTAGCAGGGAGGCTTTGTTATGGGAAGACAGATCCAAGATGGTATTGTCACTATCCAGGAGACCCTCCATTCAGTGAAACAAAATAAGAAGGAAGCCATGTTTATCAAGCTTGATATGGAAAAATCCTATGACAGAGTTTCTTGGCCCTTCCTTCTGAAGATTCTTTCTAGGTTTGGCTTTGGAGAGGACTTTAAGGAGATGATTCTCTCATGTATTTCCATAGCCAAGTTCTCGGTCCTAGTTAATGGGACCCCTTGTGGGTTTTTTAACAACATGCGGGGTTTAAGACAAGGTGATCCTATCTCACCCTTTCTTTTCATTATTATGGTGAGACCCTTAGCAGAGCTCTTAATAAGGCTACCGTGGATGGTAGAATCAGAGGTATTTCTCCCACTGTCAACTGTAACAGAGTTTCTCACCAGAATTTTTTTGATGACACTATGTTGGTTGGTGTTGCTTCTGTCCCAAAGGCTAAGGAATTCAAACAATTAATGAAGGATTATGAGGAGGCATCAGATCAATTGATCAATTATGGGAAAAGCTCAGTCTTCTTTATCAATACCCCTGAAAGAAGAAGCAACAAAATTGTTGGTATTCTTGGTTGTGCTTCTAAAAATCTCCCAACTCGGTATCTCGGGATGCTTATTGGGGTGGAAAAACCAAAGAATGTTGAATGGAATTTCTTAATTGATAGATTCTTGAAGAAACTTGAAGGATGGAAAGGGTCACTGCTATCTCAAGGAAAAGTTGTTCTTCTCAAATGCTCGATTTAGAATTTACTTGTTTATATGATGTCTATCTACAGGTTACCCTCTGAGGTTGCTAGCAAGCTGGAAAGCATACAAAAAATATTTCTATGGAGTGGCTCTGAATCTAAAGACAAAATTCCTCTAATTTCTTGGGAAAAGGTCTGTGCCCCCAAAAAACTTGGTGGTCTTGGTATCAAAGATTGGACCAAAATGAATAAAGCTATGCTATCAAAAATGAGTTGGAGACTAATTAAGGAAGAGAGTGTTTGGACTAGTATTATAAGAGGGAAATACTAGCCTAATCCTACTAACAAATGGCACTTCAAAGATGCAAAAACTCTAATGGTTCTTGTTTCAGGAAATCTTTAAACTAGGCTAAACATGTTGTCTCTGAGGGAAGAAAATGGTTAGTGGGAAATGGGTGAACCATTAACTTTTGGGAGGACAAATGGTTGGAGGACCTTCCCCTCAAGGCTATTTACCCTATGGTCTATAGAGATTCTATGACCAATTATGGGACCAAGGTCTAGAGATTTCTTCAATTTAGATGATCCTTTGGGACAATGGAAAACCATAGCTCTGGATCATTCTAACAACATTGAGATTTCTTCTATTAACAACATATTAAGAGGAGTTATTATTAATAAAGAGAATCCTGAAGAGGATAGTATTTACTGGTCAAAGGAAGATAATGGTATTTTCTCGGTCAAAAGTGCCTACAACTCTTTCTTTCTGAGGGGGAAGGGAAAATTATAACTGGGGAAGTGTTTGGGTCAAAGAATTAATCCCAAGATTAATATGTTTTGGTGGCTGGTCATCCATGACAAGATTCTTATGGTTGGAAACCTAAACAAGAGAAATTTCCACATGGTTAATAGATGTGTTTTGTGTGAATTTGATTGTGAAGATACCTCTCACCTATTCCTAAACTGCCCCTTTCTTGTCTTGGTTAGGAAAACCATTCTCAATCTTTTTGAAGTCAATTGGGTTTTTCCGACTCCATAAAATCTGCTATGGACCCAATGGTCTAACCCTTTTAAGAGCCAAGGTTTACATTTTTATGGACCTTCTCTATTATGCATTTGGCTTGGGAGATATGGAAGGAGAGAAATAGAAGAATCTTTAAAGGCAAAAATAGCCTCCCAAAAAAATTGGAGCCCATTGTGTGAAATCCATTTTGGCTAATTTCTCTAACTTGAACTCCCAAAAAGTCCTTTTTCGAATGAATCCAAATTTTCCTTGAAGTGGGGTTTGGGATCCACTACCATTACCCCCTTATTCTTAACCCTAGACTCAAAGGTTGGGAGAAACCTAGCAAGGAGTGTTTAAAATTGAACTTTGATGGTGCCTCCAAAGGAAACCTTGGTCGTCTAAGTGCTTTGTGGCATGATTTTTCGTGATTCTGAAGGAATTTTTTATTATAGGGTACCTTGTTATCCAAAATTCACCCCTCAAGGTAATTTTGATAACATGCATCAAATTGTTCAGTCCTGAGAAAGTAGATTGATTCAAGGCCCAAAATCATGTTTTTTGGGGTCCCCTCGCTTCTCTCTAACTCTCCCATCCAAGAAGAAATCCCAACGAGTTAGAAAAAATAAAAAAATGCAAAAAATAAGGTTGCAGGACTGTTTTAAAGCATTTCGGTCTGAAGGGTTTGGGTCATACTGAGGTTCGTCGTACTAAGCTTGGGGCCGAAAAAGCAAGAAAATCGGCTAAGTTGGACATTTTTGTCCTAGGCGGTCTGCGGGACAGTTGGGACGTCGGGACGTGCGGGATGCAAAAATCCGAATCGGCCGAAAGCAAGGAAAATTGTCTAAGTCTTTTGTTTTGTGCGGTTTGGGACAACCGGGACAAAAGTACTCGAGGTACGCGTGAGACGCAAAATTGGCCAATTTGCCGAAAAGACATCCATTTCGGCGATTCGGAGATATTTGTCCGAGACAATGGGACAAAAGTATGTGAGGGACATGAAAATGTGAAAAATCCGCAAACAGGGACAATGAAGCCCGAATCAGCCGATGCAGGAGATTTTCGTCTAGGATAGTTGGGACAAAAGTACGCGAGGGACGCGTGGGATGCGAAAGGCTAAAACGGCCGAAGGCAAAGGAGAAATAAAGGAAAACTCAGAAAGGGAAATCCCCCCCCATTATTGCAAGCCAATAGAATCTCGACACGTGTCTAGGTGGGGGTAAAAATTCGAGCAAGCCCGCGAGGAAATTTAGGAGGGTCGAACCCGCATCCAATGGGGTTTTGACACGTGTCAAGGCCAAAAAATATCAAAGTGACCCGCATGAAAATTTGAAAGAAGGGGCCCGTGCCCAAAATTTTTTTGCCACATGGCACCTAGAGTGGCGGAGCACGAGAAATTTTAAAAAATTCCAAATGGCCAAAAAGGTAAAAATTCAAAAAAATTCCCCGAGGCCCGATTTGGCCTGTTTTTGCCCTAAAACTTCAAATCGCCATATCTTTCAATCCAAAGCTCGGTTTTCACGTTATTTATATCAATGGAAAGCTGGTGAAATTCTCTACAAGATTCCAGGGTCATTTTTACATTTTGATGGAGTTTTGAGAGAGAAAATTGAAAAATGCCTCTGCACATGGTGATGGCCGAAAATGATGTTTCAAAACCAATTTTAATGCAAAATGGGTCGTATTCTCCTTCATATGGCCAAAAATATCGAGCATGGAGTCCGTAAGGATGCCCATGTTGTTTTAATGCATCTTCATTCAATGAGGAATGGCTCCCATGTTTTTACACATTTTCTCTCTCCAGGCTCGACCATGCATTGTAAAAAGCCATATTTGGCTCATTTTTTTGGGTGGGAAAAAGTTCTTAAAAATGCAAAATACGATTCGCCATTTTTAGGTTTGTTAGGGTTCTTACCTACCGCCATAATGGGATGAGTTAAGTGTAGTCTGAAGGTGGTTGGGGCAGATTTTGAATTCCTCTCTTCTCCCTCTCTTTTTCCTCCTATAAATTGTAAGGAGGGGCTTCTTTCAAAAGGTTGGACATTCTTGTTTTGCCCCTCCCTTCTTCTCTTTGGCAGGTGAATTTGTGGAGTTCAAACCTCCCATTAAAACTGTAATGCAACTTTGCCTCTTGGCATTTTGTGGTTTATTGTATCAATCTTTGGAGCAAATAATGCATGTCTATGGATGATTCTCAACCCTCTCTGTGTTCATTTGCATCCTCCCGATCTTTCACTTGCAAATTTGGTTATCTGTGCATGATCTTGCATTACATTTTAATGGTTTATGTTTATTGGCAAGACAAGTGTTCATCATTCCTCGGTGCATCACCTTTGTAGTTTAGGTTTTATTTTATGCATCTTCTTCCCCTGTCTCCTTGGCAAGTTATATTAGGTCTTTTAGTAAATCCTCTGCATTTTCACTTGTGCATCGAGCAGAGGAATAGGAACCAACCTCTAATCTGGAGATTCCTCTCTCATTTTTCAAGTCCCACACTTGGAGAGAGGTTTCAATGTTGTGCAATCACACTGGATGCTTAGAATGATCAAACTAGAAATCTAATCAACATCCAGGGGGTGCTGCTGATTTGCACTAACAGTTTTGGCACACCGGGTGGGACCTTAGAGGTATTTCACTTTATCTTTGACAGGTTGGTGTGTTCCTGTTAAAGATTCATCCTTTTGGAGGCACTTTCAAAAGCACATCTGTGACTCCATCTGGTAAATAACTCATTCTCTGAGTTGCAGACCCATTTTCCATCCATCCTTCTTTCCATCTCTTTCATTATTTTCCATTCCATGAAGTTGTGCAATCATGACTTCATTTCCATCATGGAATTCACATTTTCAACAACAGCAATATATCACACCTCCAACATGTTTTACAAATCCTCCAAATCAACATTTTGGTCAAATTCAAAATCAGCATGTCTACCCATATGAGCAGCAGTACCAAAGTCAGTTTGGTTGTGAAGCACATCAAGAGCAAGGGTACACATGCAATGAAAACAATCAAATGGAAGATGCAGATTTTGTGGAAAAAATCCAAAAGATGGAGGCAAAGATGGTGCAATCAAGAGCAGCAGCTCAAATGAAAGCTTTCAAAATTGGTTGCAGGACTCCTTGTCCATGGGGAGGCCCTTTTCCAAGACACTTCAGCCCTCAGGAGAAGCTGGACTTCATGATGAAGATGCTGCCCCAACTTGCACAATGGATAGCAGAAATAGAGGCCTATACACTTGGTGTTGAACAACCTTGTCAATGGGTAAGTTCTACACCATCATTTGGTTTTTCTCTTCCCATTACTCAAGTAGCATCATCTCATTTGGAATTTCAAATTCTAAATCCAGTCAATGCTGCCCCAGGAGTTAATTCCATTTCTCCATTCCCTAGTCTCCCACCACATCTCAATTCTTCCTTCCCCTTTCCTTCCAAACAGTCATCCCCTCCACAAGAGCTAACAGAAATACCCTCTCCTCCAAATAAACAAGAGTTTCTACCTCCTCCACCACCACGAAAAATTGCCAAATCAATTGAGTTACAATCCACTTCTCCTCTTGCATTCCCAAATCCATGTTGGGAGGATAAAAATTAGAATGCCAGTCAAGGAAAACAACAACAAAAAGAAAATCCAAACAAAGATAAAGAAATTCAAAGTATGAAGAGTTGGGCTCTTAAATTTGGGATGAAAAATATCCCCTTGATGGTTAAGCCTTTAGAAGAGGTTGGAGTTGGAAAACAAGTGGTGGTTAGGACTGAATTTGCTACATCAAGAGAAGAGAAAAAAGAAGAAGCAGATCAGCAATCAATTTGCTCAGAAAGTAGTGTCCATGTTAGCATTCTATTAGAAGAGAATGCTGATTCAATTCAAGTTGCACAATCAGCCATGGAGGAAGAAAGCTCTGAAGAAGATCCTACAGTCCCAACTTGTCCTCTAGAGCAGAGATCGAAGAGTTTGACTTAACGAACTTCGTCTTCAGAGGAAGAGTTCTATCAAGAACAAGATTGTCTTCAAGTAGTAGAAGAAGGAGAAGCTGCTCCAAATCCAAAAGAAGAGGAGCACATTCTAGTTGTGGAGGAGAAAATTGCAGATCCAAGGGGTTTGAGCGCAAAGTAGGCTACAAGAGAACCTTCAATTCTTCTTTCTACTTCATCTCTCTTGAGTTCTAGTGCTAAAGAAGAGTTTGATCCCTCAAACTCAATGTTGGAGGATGAAAGAAACCATGATGATCAAGTTACAGATCAAGAGGATACCATTGAGGAAGTTGAGCATTTGCAGCAGGACAATAATGAGGTAGTTTATCTATCAGATTTGGAGGACTTTTTTGATGAAAAGAACCGGTCGAGTTCCTACTATTCTCTCTTTCATCATCCACATTCCAAACACCTGAGCCTACTATCATGAAGGAGAGCATTCATTTGCAGCAGCCTACATCTTATAGCAGCTCTTTGGAACCAAGATTGGAAGATTTTAATCTTTCATGTTCTTCATTGGAGGAAGAGAAAGGGCAAAAAGGTTCTACCATTGCTTCCACATCACCCACCCAAGAAGGTCTACAAGAAGACTCCATTTTTGGAGTTGAAAATCAGAGCTATGGGCATATCAAATGGATCATACCTTGCCCAATCAGGTATTTGACTTCATTGGAGTCAAAGGAGAAGTCACAACCAGTCATGCTTGCTTCTAAGCATGAGGATGAGCTACAAAGAACCAAGGATCAGCTGTCATACCTCTCCAATCCAAATGTAGAACAACTAAAAGAGGTATTGAATTTTCCTTCACCTGATACCTTGATGATTTGGGTGGAAGACCAGCTTCTTGTTGATTTTCCATTCATCCAATCAGCCATGTTCAATGCCAAATCAGTTGCATGGTTGCCAATTTTGAAGAAAGGAAGCTATTTTGCACAACCAGTTGCAGGGTTTGTTTAGCCCACTTTTGCTTCCAGTTAGAGTAGGATAGGTAGTTTTGCTTTCAGTAAAAGAAGTTCTTGTGCACACTCTGCATGTTCCATTTGGAGCATGTATGATTTTTAGTTTTGTACATAGTTTTTGTGGTGCTGGTTTTGCTCTTGCACAGTCCATTTCAGTGGGTTTCCAAGTGGCTCAGAGAGGAGGTTTTCAAAGTTTAGATCAGTTTGCAGGCTACAACTCATGACTCCATGCCCAATGGATGCTTCAGGCAACTGGTAACTTCATCCAACAGGCAAAATGACCCCACTGAGTCACCAAATTGTTATCCAAAATTTACCCCTCAAGGTAATTTTGATAATATGCATAAAATTGTTCAGTCTCGAGCATGTATATTGATTCGAGGCCCAAAATCATGTTTTTCGGGGTCCCCTCGGCTTCTCTCTAACTCTCCCATCCAAGAAGAAATCCCAACGAGTTAGAAAAATGGGAAAAAATGCAAAAATAAGGTTGCAGGACTGTTTTAAAGCATTTCGGTCTGAAGGGTTTGGGTCGTACTGAGGTTCGTCGTACCAAGCTTGGGGCTGAAAAAGCAAGAAAATCAGCTAAGTCAGACATTTTTGTCCCAGGCGGTCCACGGGACAGTTGGGATGTCGGGACCTTTTGGACGCGTGAAAAGCTGAATTGGCCGAAAGCAAGGAAAATCATCTAAGTCTTTTGTTTCGTGCGGTTTGGGATAGCTGGGACAAAAGTACGTGAGGCAGGTGCGCGTGGGGCGTGAATTGGCGGTTTGCGAAAGACAGTCCATTGCGGGGAAGTTCGAGAGATATTCATTCGAGACAGCCAGGACAAAAGTACGAGAGGATGTGAAAAGACAAAAATCCACAAATAGGGACAACGAAGCCCGAATCGGCCGATGCGGGAGATTTTCGTCAGAGACAGGTTGGGACAAAGGTACGCGAGGAGGAGCGTGGGACGTGAAAAGCCGAAATGGCCGAAGACAAAGGAGAAATAAAGGAAAACTTAGAAAGGGAAGCTCGCCCCATTATTGCGAGCCAATAGAATCTCAACAGTGTCCGTGGGGGCAAAAATTTAGATCAAGCCAGCGAGGAAATTTAGGAGGGTTGAACCCGCATCCAATGGGGTTTTGACATGTGTCGAGGCAAAAATATCAAAGTGACCCGCATGAAAATTTGAAAGAAGGGGCCTATGCCCAATAAAATTTTTCCATATGGCACCTAGAGTGGCGGAGTGTGGGAAATTTTGGAAAATTTTCCATATGGCCAAAAAGGTAAAAATTCAAAAACATTTCCCGCCGACCCGATTTGGCCCTGTTTTGCCCTAAAACTTCAAATCGCCATATCTTTCGATCCAGAGCTCAGTTTTTCGTTTTCTTTATATCAATAGAAAGCTGGAGAAATTATCTACAAGATTATAGGGTCATTTTTGCATTTTGATGGAATTTGGAGAGAGAAAATTGAAAAACACCTCTGGCACGTGGTAATGGCCAGAAATGACGTTTCAACAACCAGTTTTAATGCAAAATGGGTCGCATTCTCCTTCAGTATGGCCAAAAATGTCAGGGCATGGGTTTGTAAGGATGCCCATGCTGTTTTAATACATCTTCATTCAATGAGGAATGGCTCCCATGTTTTTACACATTTTCTCTCTCCTAGGCTCGACCCATGCATTGTAAAAACCCGATTTGGCTCATTTTTTTGGGTGGGAACAAGTTCTTAAAAATGCAAAATACAGATTCACCATTTTTGGGTTTGTTAGGGTTCTTACCTACCACCATAATGGGATGAGTTAGGTGCGGTCTGGAGGTGGTTGGGACAGATTTCAAATTCCTCTCTTCTCCCTCTCTTTTCCTCCTATAAAATGTAAGCGGGGGCTTCTTTGAAAAGGTTGGACATTCTTGTTTTGCCCCTCCCTTCTTCTCTTTGGTAGGTGAATTTGTGGAGTTCAAACCTCCCATAAAAACTATAATGAAACTTTTCCTCTTGGCATTTTGTGGTGTATTGTATCAATCTTTGGAGCAAATAATGTATGTTTGTGGATGATTCTCAACCCTTTCGTGTTCATTTGCATCCTCCCGATCTTTCACTGCGAATTTGGTTATCTCAGTGCATGATCTTACATTGCATTTTAATGGTTTGTGTTTATTGGCAAGACAAGTGTTCATCATTCCTCGATGCATCACCTTTGTAGTTTAGGTTTTATTTTATGCATCTTCTTCCCTGTCTCCTTGGCATGTTAGATTAGGTCTTTTAGTAAATCCTCTGCATTTTCACATGTGCATCTCAAAAGAGGAATAGGAACCAGCCTCTAATCTAGAGATTCCTCTCTCATTTTGCAAGTCCCACACTTGGAGAGAGGTTTCAATGTTGTGTAATCACACTGGATGCTTAGAATGATCAAACTAGAAATCTGATCAACATCCGAAGTGCGGTTGATTTGCACTAACAGTACCATCACAATCTGGGCACTCAAACTAATAACATTGTTGAGGCTCTGGGGTATTTTGGGGGTTTTCTATAGCCCGTTAACATAATTTTGTCAATCTGGAGGTGGAAGGAGACTCCTTGAACATAATTAACAACATAAATGGGAAAGGATCCATCTCTATTTCCAACCATAACTCTATTAAGAGTATTAAGGAAATGTCCCTTTATTTTAATCTTATCACCTTTAAACATGTTTATAGGGAGGAAAATGCCGTGGCAGAATTCTTTGCTAATATGGGGGTTAATGGTTTTGAGTTGACACTTATGAAGGAGGTGGAAATCCTCGATCCCAAGGTGTAGGCACACTTATTAAAAGATATCAATGAACACGTATAAGGTCCTTTCATGGGGTGTCAATCTCATCATGGTCATATGCCGTAGGATGAATGTGCATTTATCTTTCAATAATGAGAAGATCGGGAAGGAGATCCACTCGTGTTCTTGGAGAGCTCTTATTGCTTCCCGGGTCTATAGAAATTTCACTTCTTGGCATGCGAGTAATCTTTTGGTTTTCTAGATTTTGGGTCTTTTCGTGAAGAGGTTTTTATTGTTTGGCCAAATGGGTGGTGATCTTGTCAGAACTAAACCTGTTGACCTTGAAGGGGTCACACCTGAAGCTATGGCTCTGTTTGATAGCAAGGGTTTTACACCCTTTCTGAAAATTTTCGAAGGGCATTATGAAAATATTAGCAAAGATTTTGCTAGCGCTTGGAAAGTGACCAAAAAGGAGCAGTTGTTGAAATGAAGGGGATCAATATGGAGATCACTTGTGGATTTGGTGGCCAAAGTGATGGGAATCCCTGCATGGGGAGGGAGGTCTACAAACCTAAGAAGGAAGCCTCTAAAGAACTGAATCTTTTCCTTAAAGGTAATGAGAATCTCACTTCCCATTTTGTTGGTTACCTTCAAATGTCTTTACCTAATCCTTATGATGAGGTGGCTCTCACCCTTATTCAATTTTTAACTCTTGAGGGTCACCACAAATGTATTTATGCCTACCACCTCCCTATGCTTAATCATTTTAGGCATGGACAGGATTTTAGTTTTCCCTACTTTCTGTTTCGCTCCCTATGTGCCTCTATTTCACAGTTCAAAATGAGAAGAATCTATGTCCCTCTCCATCAAGGCTTTATCCTTGCCCTTGTAAAAAGAGTGGCTTTGGACATAGATAAAACTAGCTCCCTTACCATGGCTCTAGAAGCTTATGTGGATGGCACTGGTTCGGAATCGGAGGATGAGGATTTGAGTGACGATACCAACTCTCAGGATGGGGACTTAGATGATGACCAAGACGGGGTGGAGGTGGTGGCGGCCTAGAATCTTAAGGATTTGAAATCGAAGCAGGTCCCTTGTACTTCATCATACACCAAGGGTGAGTCCAGTAAACAGGAAGTCGTGACCCCTATTAATGCTCAACTGGAATAACACTTCGAGGGTTTGGGTCACATTGACCTGGTAAAAAAGGGAAAACCATTTGGCAAGGATGGCGGCGGATATTGAGGAACTCAAGGGTGATATGCAGCTCACTAAGAGCTCGGTTTAGTTTTTGTTCAATGAATGGCATAAGATGAAAGCGCAGGTGGAGGAAGCGGTCAACAATGGGCATGGCAGAGAGATTGAGGTTTTAAAGGCCAACTTTGGTTTCATAACCAAATAGTTGGATCATGTTTGGGCTATCCTCCATAGCTACATGGAATGGAGCATAGTCATGGTGAAATTGAATCTGCAACACCTTCAGACTCTGGGGCAGCTCGCCAATGCCTATTGTGTCGTGGATAGTCAGGGTAGGAAGAGAAAGGTGACCCCTGATGGTTTCGACCTGGGTACCTTGGCGGGTAATATTGATGCTTTGGCGAAGGAATGGGATAAGGTGTTGGAGGGGCTTGAAAAATCCTATAAATGATCTGGGGTGGGATGTTTTGGTTTTTTTACTATCTTTGATCTTGGCTGTTACTTTCATCACTACTGTTAGTTTCTCTATGTTTTTTTGTTGCTGTTAGTTTCACTACTTGAGCTCCGGAGAGCTCTTATTACTATGAACTGTTATATTTTTGTTTTTTGATGTTGTAGTTTTGTAATTATCTGCTCTCTTGGAGTGGTGTTGGTGTACGGGGTAGGGCCCCTCAACCCTTTTTACCTCTTATAAAAAAAGATTAACTATAGAATAACATTAATATTCCACATTTTAGTTAATCAATGAGGACCAAAGGTTTTTTTAGCTTTGATTATTAGTGAGGCACCAAAAATTTAATAGAGAAAACTCAAATTAAATCCTCTACACAACGGTTGATAATCATAGGACTATCAATTTATATCTCCAAACATCGACTACCTAAAACATAAGTGTAGTGGCAAAAAAAAAAATGAATAACATGAAAAAACATATTAAAAATCTAGATAACACACATTTCATTTCATGAGCTCCAAAACATATTACTTTTATATGCCAAAATAGTTGCTTCTCTTTTGTGTTAACTTTTTAAAATTTTCTTTTTCTTTTTCTTTTGGAGAGGCTTTTTCCACTCCCTTTACTATTAATAATGTATTGTCCTCTTCATTCACATCGATCATTGTTTGCCTCTAGTACACATTAATATCTAAATTAAAATAAAATATTCAAAGTATATAGAATTTACCGCCATCATAATTACCCAAAAGTTATATATGAGTGGAAAAGTTATATGGGAGTATTTGTTTTTAATAATAAAAATAGGTGTATTAAAGGCGTATTTGCTCATAGATTTAGCGCTTATGAATGGATTCACTCATAGATTCAGCGCTATTAAAGATGAGGCCTATGAATGGAAACCAGTATTAAAAAATAGATTCCATAAAAGATAATAACATGGATATCCATGAAACCAATAAAACATATACTCTTGCAGTTGCACAAAAAATGGATCCAATTAATGTCTTCAGTAGAAACATTATTACATCGAGCAGATACAGAAAATGGATCCAACATGGAAAGAGGTGACAATATATTCTTTTATGAAAGTTACTTATCATTTACTGAAAAATGTCAGTAATGTTTGGCTCCCAACAGTATTTTGGTTAGGTGGGTCCTGCACAATCCCATATTTCAATAGGAGCTGTAGATTGGAGAAATTAGTTTAAAGATTGTGTGTTTATATTATATGCTGTGGGGTTTCTGGTCGGTTATATAAAAATGGTGCTTCAATTGTTTGACCAAAAATCTACGAAGGACTAAAATTCCTTAATCTCTAAGGTATTAATATAAAGAGTTAGGATCACTATATGATTACAATGTTTTTATTGAGTTTCTTTTTGGCATGGATATAATGCAATTGAATAGAATTATCAACAATATGTAATGTCAGAATTTTTCCAGGATTTTATAAATAGTAAGAGATTTTTAGAAGGCTGAATTAAGCTTTTTGAGCACCCTAAGTAGTACTTACTCGGAGCATACACCTCCCCTCCCCCTATTTCTCACCCCCACAATTTTTTTAAAAATATATACTTAATTTTTAATACCTCAGCGATCAATGTAAAAATAAAAAGTTTTATTCAACCTAAACTTGTCCAGATAATGATCTGGAAATCTAGAAAATCATAATTATCCATTGATCTGGGCATTGGAATTGAGAGAGGCACCATAACTTTATCACAACTTTCCAATCTAAAATTACCAGAAATCCAAAAAAAAAGTGATGTTCTTTAATCGAGATTACATTTTCTATTACCAATAGATGTAGTAAATCAATATAACATATGTAGTCATTTTTACCCCTATCACAAAAGAAAGGAACCCCATGTGTGCCGACCTATCACCCAGCGGATGCTTTGGGCACTCACCCGAGGCACGCATGGGTACTGAGTCTCTCTTTTATGTGAGTTAAGTGGGAAACATCATCTATGATTTGTGTTTAAGAGATTTAAAGAGGATTTAAGACATACAAGAACCATAGAGCTCAGAACGGCCTCTAGATCCTTGCAGCCATTCTAGACAGATAGTACTTAATAGACTATATGACTTGTATCATAACAGAAAGAAGTATATAAACATCCATACCTAGTATAAACATAAATGAAGAGAACTTATGAAAAATATGTATGCATCAGAATCATTGATATTCATATATATATATATATATATATATATATATATATATATATATATAACCTCATTACATCCATGAAGCCATTTACATAATGTCACAGAGAAGCAGACCACAATCATGCATTACAACTAGACTAAGGAACTATGCTACCCAAAAAAATTTACAATCCCCTTGCCCAATACATCCTTTCCCAAATTTAATTACCCACTAATAGAGTTCTTGCAATATTTCTACAGAGCTCTACCCACTCTCTTCTTCTCCTTTGTTTACTCTGCAGGTGCTAGTATTTATAGCCTCTCTGGGCTGCCAACTCATCCTCCAGCGCCCTCAGATCCGATGCCAAGTGTCTGAATTTGGTCCTCCATGCGAGCATGCTCCTCCAAGCATGAGCTTTCCACTTTATACCATGATGTGCTTCTAGAAGCTTCTACCGCAAGCATGCTCCTTCCCGGCCAACTCACGTCAGCCAGCCGGCACCTTATCCATGCGCATCAGTCATGCTTTTCATATGTTCTACCCCGAATTCCCAATTTGACTAAGTCCCAAACCCTTGGTTCTATCTCGCACACGTTGCGTGTGCCACGAGCTTCCTTAAACCCTTCTCTGCGTGCTTTGTCCTTGCATGCCTTTCCTTAACTAGGACCTTGCACACCTACGCACCTTTTGTACTTAGTCAATATTCTAGGGGCCCAACATCACCCCACACTACACATGTTCTCCATCCGCAGAACACTTCTCAAGTGAAAGAAAGAATGCAATAGGCTTACGCCTAGGAGAAAGAATAAGGGAATGAAAGAATGGGGAAAGAAGAAAGAATGGGAGAGTGAAAGAATCACTGCAACAAACTAGGAAAATCCTTTTGCAAGTCGGCCTCCAATTTATTCCAGGAATCGACTTCATCCTATGCCCTCTAATAGATGTCACCGACCAACGTGCTCACCTCCCCAAAATTTATTCCATCTCCTTGCGTGCTCATGGTATCAGTGATCTTCTCCAATTCCTTGCATATATCCTCTAGTGCATCCATTCTTTGTGTAATATGCGATATAGTTCCTTCAACCGGTTTTTTATTGAACCTCTTAAGGTTTCAATGGATTTAGATTTCCTTTCAACCTTGCAAGGATTTTATCCCTTTACGCCCTATTCCCATTTTTTTTCTCCTGGAACTCCTTGAGTTCTACTTCATGAGTGGTGACCAAGGCACCTTCCACTTTGTCTCTATTCGTGCAATTGTTGTATGCGACCTCAAAGATCCGAGAAGTAGCCCTTACATCAGCAAGCACTTTGTTGTATTCTGCAATGAGCGCTACGATATTCAACTTATCTTCCTTCTCCAGGCACATGGCCACTTCCTCTATAGAATCCAAGGCTAGTAGCTATATCTCCATGGTGAGTACCCTTGTTAAATCCTCCAGGCGTCCCAAGGTAGATCCATACTTTTACACGGGATGCTAGGTCTAAATGCTTTAATAGTATATCCTCATTGATGGATTCTACTTTCTTATACACATCGCATACCTTGGCCTTTTCATCCTTCAATTCACGCTGCCATTGGGCGCTGATCAACCTCTCTTGGCTTAGCTCCTTTTCAAAGCAGCGAGCTCTTCCTCTTTCTTATTTAGCTCCCCTTCCAAGTCTCTGACCCTATCATTCCACCCAAAGAGTCTAGCCTTGATCTCAACGAAGACTTTGTTGAGCGCATTGCATAGTTGCTCATCCGAGAGCTGTTAGGTATCCACCACTAGGTTGTCTTCTCTTGGTCCTGCAATGTTATTATTGCCCCATGGCTTACCTCAAACTCTGGCTCATCAAGGTGGGACTCTATAGCCCATGAGAGAATATTCCTTGTCTATGGATATGTAACCTCCTTGTCAAAAGATGACATTGCTACAAGCTCCTCTACTAGGAATGGTACTTTGGAACCACGTGCAAAACACTTTCTTGGGGTCATCAATATAACCCATCTCTAACCTCTCCCCCTCTACATGCCTTCCTCCCATGCACGTACCCTTAGGTATACTTACAGTTAAAATGGGGCCTCTAGTGCTTTATCATGTTCCTCTTCTATGCTCTCCTTCTCTTTGTTCAACATTGGCTTAGCACTATGTTCCACTTTGTCCTTCACCAGGGTCTCAATGTCCCTTGTCTCTTCTTCTTCTACCACCTTGGTTGTCTACTCCTACGTAGAGCTTGGAGACTCTTTCTTCTACGTGCTAGCTTCCTCATCTTTTCCCATGTCCTGGGCACCTTCTCCTACCTAGCTATCCTTGCGCCACACAAAAAGGAACCCTTGTTCTTCTTCTCCACCTTCCTCCTTTGAATCATGTACATTGAAAATAGGCAGCCCTTGATCTTTCCCGGGGTCCTCTTCCCCACTTACTTCTTCTCTATCATCCTTTTCTCCTATGCACTTGTCCAAATTTCCAACTTCTTTCGAGGTGGTCCCCTCTTCTACCCTCTGCTTCTTCCTAACCAGAGATTCCGGTGTAGGTGACTCTATTTCTTCTTCTTCTGATGACTACTTATCTAATCACTTTTCTGGCTTGGAGTCTTTTCTCTGATTATGGGCTTCTTCTTACACGCGTACATACTGGTTCTGGCACTTGTCCCAAGGGAACCTATTGCCTGTGTGCCTACCATACTTGGAATTTTCTTTTCTAGTTCTTTTTCCTCCCGTTTGGTTGTGGGTCTCTTTCCTACCAATTGGATCCTGAGGTATAGATACCTTGTTCTCCAGATATGTGCCCTTCTCTGACTTGGGTCTTATGTGAATGTACACGCGCACCATGGATCCTTCTGCAATGGGTAGAGTCATGGGCCTTATCATTTACACTTCATGCGATACGTACCGCTCCACGTACATGTGCTTGCTAGGGTACACCAACCCTTTGCGCATTTCCTTGTGGTCCTGGTCCAGATTACCAAGGTCCAACTTAAAATTTTGGACTCCTTGAACCTATTTACTCCCACTTGGAAGTATTGAGTTGTGAAGGCAAAGGGGAGCTTGCACCATGGGCTCCATGTCCCATCTGACAGTTTGAATCTGCCCAAACAGAAATGCTGGTACATAGAAAATTCCACTTCTCCCTTGGTGGCTACTAGCAGTTGTTTAGGAATTCTCCATTCTACCCCGAACGCATTCCTTAGGCACGTATACCACTTTTCCAAGCGTTCCTTGTGCATTGTTTTCATAGTGTCACAAGCATATTTATCAAACCTTTTGGCGGGCGAGGGGTCTTCAGTAGGGTACTCCCATAAAAACTTATCTGATACATCTGGTACCCCAATTTTTGAGAACATGATGGTTAGTAGCACATTTCCAAAGAGGATCCTATCACCTTCCTTCGTGCAGTTGATAATTTCATCCATAATGAATGCAGACAAATTGTAGATGGTGCCCTTTGAAATCTTTCTACAAACATTCAACCATGGCTTATTGACTTGGGTCCATCTCTCCTGCCATTTAACTTTGACACCAAGTGCACAGCCATCTTCATCACCAGATCCTTAATGTCTCGCAACATCATAATACCTTGACCCCTTCTTGCATGTGAAAGCAGCGATAGTTTCCTTAATCACTTATTTTTCAGTCAAATCATCCTCCAAACCGTCTCCTTCACAGATGAGGCCTGTGAAATGTGAAATGAGCTAAGGAGTTATGCGCATCTTGCACCTGCGAAGTGGAAATAGTCCTCATGTACGTGTGACATCAGCCACTGATATAAGCACTTAGGTTTCCCAAAGTAGGGCAACTCAAAGAGTTGTAATAACCCTACCTTCTCCAATTTGACCTTCACGTCATCATTATATATGGGCAAACCCTCTGGTGTCCTTTTGTTCATTGGGCACACTAACTCTAGTGCCATTTCCTTCTCAATTGTGTTTTTCCGATGATTATAATCATTTACAGACATGTTCCTAAGATGGGACTCCCACTCCTTCCCCAACAACACTCCATCTGGGTACTGCATTTCTGCATACCACTCCTCATTTGTGTGCTTCAATTTCTTGTTGCTTGCCCTTTTCCCTTGCCCTTCTTGGGTGTACTAGCTAGTTTCTTGGGTGCCATTCTCTAGGTCTTCTTCCCACTTCAATCACTCCATGTTACTCTGTTCTTCTGGTCTCTCCAACCTTAGATCTCGAACTTGTGAAGAAAATTACTTAAACCCGTGCCCTAGTTCTTCAAACCCTAACTGGATACTCCCTTCACAAGACGACACCTTCTCACAACTTCTCCTACACCCATGAAATCCCTTCCTCCTGGTTTGCAAACCCGAACTGGTTACCCACACTTCAATCTCTCCAAATTTTTCTTCACATGGATCAGTTTTTTGGAAGCCCTAGTTTGCAAAGGTGTAAAAAGAACTTTGTTCTCCTTATAGGGAAAGTGAAAAATGAAGTTCCTCGACTCCTTTATTTATAGTTTTTTCCTTTTTAAGCATTAAGTGCTACTTCACCTACCACCATAATTTATACATTAATGCATATTTTTCAAACAAAGCCCGTCTTCAGCGCTTTCACTCATGCACCCCAAACTGCATGAACAAACCTCCAACCTTCTCGACCCATAGCCAATCCAACCTGACAGAGAGACTTTATGCACATGTACCCAGCACCGAAGGCACTTCTTCTATCCTAATTTTTTCTCTTGCCTACCTCGTGTTGCTTAATGCGCTTTCTCCTCCTTTGTATGTGGGATCTAAAGTAGCTTTATCTTGACACCAACCATCCTTTTTCCATCTTTTCTTTTCAAGCACCTCTTTTAATAGGGCCATTCAATCGGGATTTTTAACACAACTTCCTTGGCACTTTAACCATGCACTCCTTCACATTACTCCACCCCACACTAAAATGATGTGCGGTCCTTTGTGCACTCACAAATTCTCAAAAAGTAGTAATAAGGTTACCGGACACCCAAGGCGCAAAACAAAACAACAACGTGAAAGGGAAACACAAGAAAAGAAACACATAAAGGAAAATTCTAAACTAACTGGCAAAACTACCTTATTTACAAACACCGAGAAGACTTATTTATAGTAGGGCTTTAGCCTACTCCCATTGAAGTGTCTAGGCAACTTCGTCCCATCCAGCGCTTGTAACTAGCATGCACCCGAATCAAGGATGTACGAGATTGTGTAAGGACCCAACCAATGGACTTTCAACTTCCTAGGATGGCGCAAAAATTTAGAATCATAAAGTAAGACCATCTTCCCAACCTCAAACTTCTTGTTTCTTATGTGGCGATCATGCCAAGCCTTCTACTTTACTTTCTCTATTGTGTGGGTCCACTTGGTGAGTTATCATCTCTCATCTAGCTTCATTAACTTATCAATTCTCTCTTCCAGTGCTTTCTCATCAGCTAACCCTCCTGTGCGTGCTATTCACAAAGAAGGTAACATGAATTCAACTGGCATAATGGCTTCCACGCCAAACACCAATTGAAATGGTGTGGCTTTGTTCAACCTTTTATAAGTTGTCCTGTAAGCCCATAACACTATGATACTTTTTCATCCCAATATTGTCTTCCGACATCACAAATTTTGGTCAGGGTATGACTCATTATTTTGTTGAATTCTTCCATGGTTCCATTTTCTTGTGGGTGATAGGGTGTAGTCTTGTGATGAGCCACCATGAACTCTGCTAATAGGATCCTCATGGTCTCATTTAAGAAATGCATACCCCTATCGCTGGTCAAACTCAAAGGACATCCATACCTTGTGATAATGTTCTCCCACAAGAATCTTGCCACTATGGCTGTTGTGTAGTCTTTAGTTGGGGCTGCCTCTACCCACCTTGTCAGATAATCCATGTAAGTGATGACATAGCATGACCCAGTCCTACACGCTCACGGTGTAATAGGGCCTACAAAGTCTATTTCCCACTTTTCAAAAGGATCCACGCTAGGGATAGGGCACAAAGGCATTTCATCTCTCCTTCCTGGCTTGCCAATGTACTGAAAATGGTCACATGCTTTACAATAGTCTTTACAATCCTTATACAGGGTTTCCCACCACAAACCTGCCATTAATATCTTACGCACAGTGGCATCACCTACATAATTTCCACCCGCACTTCCTTCATGTGCTTCCTCCATGATGGTGAGGCGCTCATGCTCTAATACACACCTACGCAACACCTCATCATGTCCCAACTTGTACAAGTCTCCACTGATCAACATGTAGGGTGCAACGTGTATGGCTAGTTGCTTCTTCTCTAATTCCTTCATTCCTTCCAACCACACCTTCCTTTAAAAATACCACAATTTCCTCCAAATATGAGGGCACGCACACACCTAACCTAAATAGTTGCGCATTTGGAATTGTCTCCTCAATAATCTATGCATCCTCCCCTGAATCAATTCTTGACAGATGATCAGGTCCACAATTTCTCTTCCTAAGCTTCACTACTACGGTGAACTCAAACTCTTGAAAAAAAAAACCCATCGACATATGCGCCTTGTAGAATGGGCTTGTCCACCAAATACTTTAATGCCATGTGGTTGGTGTTAAATACAAAGGGTGTTACCAGCAGATACTGCCTGAATTTGAAAAGCACGTAGATCATTGACAACGCTTCACACTCAGTCGTGGTGTAATTTTAGTCTGCTGGTGTCAACTTTCTGCTTGCAAAACACAGATGATTATCAACAATTCCTTCACCTAGCTGTGAAATTACTACTTCAATAATGATTCCTGAGGCATCTACATGGACATGGAAGGGCTTGTCCCGAGAGGGAAAATGTAATATAGGCACGGTAACAAGCCTATCCTTTAATGTATCAAACATCCTTTGTTGTGCCTCTCCCCAATGGAAGGCACTTTTATGTCTAAGAAGCTCCTCTAAGGGTGTGGCAATCTTGGCATACCCCTTGATGAATTTCCTATAATAACCTGTATGCCCAAGGAATCCACACACTGCACTCCTACTAGTAGGCTCCCCTAACTCCACAATAACTGCAACTTTAGCGGGATCTACCAATAAGCCCTCCTTACATATGATATGCCCCAATAACGTGCCAAAGGATATAGAAAATACACATTTCTTAATATTGAGGGATATCCTCAACTGCCTACACCTCTCTCAAACATTAACCTCAAATTGTCACAATGGTCTTTTAATAGACCATACACTTTCCAATAATCCAAATAGACACGAAGAAGCTTATGGATGAAGTTCTGGAACACTTGCACCACTATGCGTGAAAAAACAACAGATGTATTCTTCAACCCAAAGGGCATGACCGTATATGCAAAACTTCCCCACTTAGTGGAGAAAGTTGTCTTCTCCTGGTCTTCCTTTGCAATCCGGACTTGGTGGTACCCCGAGAATCCATCCGTGAAGGAATAGATTTCACGCCCAATGACTCCTTCCAAGATTTCTTCAGTGAAGGGGGTTGGAAAAGGATCAATGACAAAAACTACATTTAGCTCCCTATAATCCACACAAATCCTAATCCACCCATCCTTCTTAATGTTGATTACCATCGACTTATCCATTTTGATTCCTCCACTGCTTCAATGATCCCAGAAGCTATCATTTTGTCTATCTCCTCCTTAACCTTTATGCGTAAATTGGGATTCATCTAGTAGGGTCTCTTCTTCTGACCGGGCGCGCACCGTCCTTCACTTTATCTTCATCTCCCCAAGGAATGGTGAACGCATTTGAGCTCATGGTACCCATGCAAGAATAAATCCTCAAATTCACACAATAGATCAATGATCTTAGAGACTTCCTTCTCTCGACCAATAATCTCTAATAATAGCTTCCTTAGGTTCTTCTCCTGAACTGATGTTAACCTTCTTTATCTTTAAGGGCTCATGGTAGGTGCGCACGTGAGTATCAACACTGATTCACCACCTCAAGCATCCCTACAGAATGGCTAACATCCAAGCTTTCCACTTTCTCTCCATCAATCACATACACCAACTTCCCTTTCTCCTTATCCAAACATGCGCGCTCAAGTTCTAACTCTTCTGTTTCCTCTACTTCTTCTTCAAAGCGCGCTCCGAACTCCGGTCCACCTAGTAACTCCAATAGCCTATCCTCCACCATGGCACTATATCCCCATGGTAAGGCACTTGATTCCCCTACATAGCCTTATAAAATGATGGCTTGGTACTCTAATACTTAAAGGTTTGAATGAGGTCACCGTGAGCTCTGCCAATTCCTGTCCTGTCCGCGCCGTGTCTCCGAATGAATGTACCATGCATGCGCAACCCTGCAATGTAGAATACAACTTGTGCACCCATAGGGATGGTGGCAAAGCTTCTGTGCCTTCACTCCATATCCTTTCACACTCATGGATATGGAAAGAGGTGGGCTCATTCCCATGGTAGTCCTTGATGGTGGTGGGCACGTTGCTCCTAGATAATTTGACAGAGAGAACAATTCTTACCTCGTGACATTCCAAAAGGATATCCTGATGGGTATCCCACCACTATGCCACTGTGCCAAGCAGGACATAACTTAGCATCCCTCTCTGTTCCTTCTCATTCTTCCACTGATCTTCCATCTCCTACAGAAAGATCTTAGGGAAGGATCCTCTTGAATACTTAGGTAGATCCTTTCCTCCTAGGTGCTTTGAACATGCGTTCCTTTGTCACCTTGGTTACCGAACCTCTCAACTGCCATCCCATCAATTCATAAGTTCCATGTGCCTAATTATCACATGCTAGATTGGTGGTATCACTTTATGAATAAGCATATTTAAACTAGATAACTCCGTTGGTAGGATGTATTATCTTTGGGTCCCTGATTGAGCAAACATATATCTTGTCTAGAACTTCTTCTCCTAGGGGTTCAGCATAGGGCGTCGACTTCCCATCAGCCAGGGGTATAATGACCCACTCCTCCTTATTTTCAAATATGATGTACCCTTTGTTGAACCAAAGGTCTGGATTGTTCTTGTAACACCATGGGCAACCAAGGAGTGTTGGGAAATTGTCTGCCTTGGTGAGCACCAAGACTTCGAAGTCCCTAGTAAACTTAGCTCCCTGGATAGTGATAGTTGCATCCTTTAAGACATTGATGGCCTTAGTCTTGTTTTCCATATACAACACATTTGAAGATGGTTGTAATGCGGGTCTTCCCATATGATGCCATGCATATAGAGTTAGAACATTGACCTCCGCGCCAGTGTTAATGAGGATATTACTAAGGAGCCATCCATCTACAACTGCATTCAATGTGATATCCTTGTCATAGTCAAGGCTGTTAGGGGGAAGGTTTTCATGTAAGACCTACCTCTTGCTCTCCTCTGACACATGGTACCTTCTCTCTTAACCATGATCCTAGCAAGGGAATGATATTCTCTTGCCTTAGCATTTTACACACCTCCTTGACCTCATCCAGGTCATCCTTTGGCACCTCAACTCTCCTCGATTGTTCCTCTCTCCTAGATTTCTCCTTTAGACACTTGGATTTCCCTTGTAAACTCTAAATGCCATCTATGGTGTCTGATATACCTCCTTTTGATGTGCGGGTCTCAGGTACTTTACATGAACTACTTCCTCCCTTGAAGCTAGGTTCTTCTTCCTTGGTATCTCTCTTGCGCATGTGGATTTTTCCTTATTGTTACTAAAGACAGCTCCAAACCTCGCATCCCATGTTACCCGAGTCATCCACCGTGTGTCTTCCTTATTAATACTAACCATTGCATTAGGTGCCCTTATCTTTATAGTGCTTTGTTGATTCATGTGCTCAAAAATTTTTGGGCACTCCTCATACTTATGCTTCTTTCCGCACCATGAGCACTTTGTAACAAGTTCAAGCATTCTCATTTGTAATGATCTATAGACCCATAATTGAACTAGGTTCCACACGGGAACTCAATCCTTCATCCTCCACATGCTTATATCATGATCCGTGTAATGAGGATGTCCATGGTGTGGTATCATGGGTTGTAGAGGTGTAGATCTTGGAATAACAAGACACATTCTTCTAGATTGTGTGCTATATCAATGCAAGGGAACCTACTTGCATCATGATCCCCATGATAAATTTCACACAAGACACATTCCATTGGTGTGTACTATCGTCCCCCAGGGTAAATTATCCTTAACATTCCCCTCTACTTCTCAAAATATGTGCACCATAAACCACCATAAACCACTATAGTCTCATGGGCTGAGTTCACAGACAACTTTTCCAATTTCTTGCCATAACAACAATTTGAGCCTCTAGGAACAAAGGCTAACGCCAATATCAACACTACCAACAACATCAGCACACAAAGAAACTTCCAATGCCTCATGCGATTCTATAAAATTTTTATGAGATAAGGCCCTTCTAAAGGGTGTGATCAATCCTCCAAAAAACCACCGAGCATGTTGTGAAGGGTGAATTTCATATGAAAACTTAGACAAGAGAGTTTTAAATCACACATCATACTCCCGCACACTCTCTCCATTCCTTGTTAGAATCTCCTTCAAAGTCTTGATGCTCTTATGTTTAAACTCAAGGATGTGTAGTTATACTAAGAATGCATTCTTTAAAGCAAGTATAGTCCACCACTGTTTGATGAGGGTCATATTTCCTATACCAACTATGTGCGTGCCCTTGCAACGTGGTTACAAACTAACTAGCCTTCCATTCTAGGGTTGTGATACCCTTTGTGCGCCATAGCAGTTCACACTTGTGAACATGTTCCGCAACATCCTCAATACCTCTATAATTAGGAAAATGTAGAGACATTTCAAAGAAAACTTGTGGAGTGGTTGGGGCCCGAATCCTTCTAAGCCAGAGCCTTGGTTTCTACCTATGTTCCTCTGTTGCACGATCCACTGAGTCCATTAGGTCTTGAACCACTAGATCCACTAGGTCCACCGTGCCTTGAACCACCGAGACCCACCTGGACCCACTTCAGATACACCTCGTGTCCTATAGTGGTCATGCTAATGGTCCCCATAGTTCCACCGTCTTGCGTGCCTATGGTCTGTGACAATGCCCACTACCAATAGTATACCCTGCGCCACTCCCAGACATGAGACCAAAATATTGTGTCTATACCTTGCCCAAAAATTCCTAACACTAGGTTGGTGTTTCTAGCCATAAAAGGTCCGAACGAGAAATTATACCTCTTAGGTGTAGACCAATCACCTCCAATGTAACCAACTGGACTAGCAATATTTTCCCCCTGATCTGGAAAACCAAGCGCTAGGGTTTGGTCACTAGGTGGGCTCAGATGTGTGCCAACAATTCTTCTTTCTCCATGTGACGAACTCTCATCGAAGTCGAAGGGGTCTCTCTTATGTGCTTTCCAAGATGGGGTCACACAGAATGCTTAGGTTCCACATCCTCTGTGTGAACCTCAAATCCCTCCCGCAACATCTACCACCATACATCCATCACACCTATAACCTCACATTGTCTATCAATCTCCCTTTCACGCGCTTCACCATACTTGAGTCGTCTCTCCTCCCTTTCTTTTTCTCCATCGCAACATCTACCATCTTCCTCCACTCTAGCTTCCTTGCCCAACGCTCAGAATGGTTTAGCCGGCCATTGGGAATGCCTCTAAACTCATGGTAACCATCAATATTTTCATAGCTAGAGGGAAAATACTTAGAAACGATAATCTAGGATCCCTCGAAACTCAAACTCAAAGCAACCTTCGGACAAGAATATGTGGAAATGGCATACTCTAGAGTGTAGCTAGCTAGTACTCCTTTCTACCAATGATCCATAACATGGGTCCACATCAGATATGCATCCTGTAGCCTCTGGTATTCTTCTTGGGTTCACACATGTGATCCATAATGACAACTTGATCTAGATGCATAGGCTGAGAGCCATTCATACAGTTCCACTAGGAAGCAGTAGAAAAACGTTTCATATAGATCATGGTAGAGGTTCTCTTCTACCCATCTACATGCATCAAACTTAGGTCCAGTGTTGAATCTCTAAGAAAATTCATCCTCCATGCTCTTGAACCATGATTCAACACTTTCCAATGTTAACTACTCTATCATTACTCATTACACAGATCATGATGTATGTTATTTCCCACTACAACTTTGAAAAGAGGTCCCAACAATGGAACCAAGATGTAGTCATTTTTACCCTATCATAAAAGAAAGGAACCCCATGCACGTCGGCCTATCACCCAATGGATGCTTTGGGCGCTCACCTGAGGCACGCATGGGTGCCGAGTCTCTATTTTATGTGAGTTAAGTGGGAAACATCATCTATGATTTGTGTTTAAGAGATTTAAAGAGGATTTAAGACATACAAGAACCATAGAGCTCAGAACGGCCTCTAGATCCTTGTAGCCATTCCAAAAAAATAGTACTTAATAGACTATATGACTTGTATCATAACAAAAAGAAGTGTATAAACATCCATACCTAGTATAAACATAAATGAAGAGAACTTATGAAAAATATGTATGCATCAAAATCATTGATATTCATATATATATAAAATGGTAACCTCATTACATCCATGGAGCCATTTACAGAATGTCACAGAGAAGCAAACTGCAGTCATGCATTACAACTGGGTTAGGAACTATGCTACTAAAAAAAGAAAAATTACAATCCCCTTGCCCAATACATCCTTTCCCAAATGTAATTAACCACTAATAGAGTTCTTATAGTATTTTTATAGAGCTCCACCCACTCTCTTGTTCTCCTTCATTTACTCTAAAGTTGCTTTAGTATTTATAGCCTCTCTAGTCTTGCCAACTCATCCTCCAACACCCTCAGATCCAATGCCAAGTGTTTGAATGTGGTCCTCCATGCGAGCATGCTCCTCTAGGCCTAAGATTTCCACTTCATACCATGATGTGGTTCTAGAAGCTTCTACTATAGACATGCTCCTTCTTGGGCTAGCTCTGTCGCCAGTGACACCTTATCCACAAGCGGTCGGGTCATTCTTTTCATGTGTTCTGCCCCAAATGCCCAATTTGACTAAGTCCCAACCCTTGGTTATTTCCGCGCGCATCACGCGCCCGGGGGCTTCCTTAAACCATTCTCTATGCACTTTGTCCTTCTCGTGCCTACGCACCTTTTGTACTTAGTCAATATTATAGGGGCCTAACAACATATACCCATCTAATAATGAAAGTTAAAAGCTTTAGCATCCCAAATGCTTTATCCAAGTTCCTTGTGCTTTGTTTTATCCCTTTCCCCCTTTTTCTTGGCCTTTTGACCTTTAGTAAAAAAAACACTTCCCCTGCAAGGCGGCGGTCTCGTGATCGCCTCCCCCCAGAGGCGGTGGTCTCTAACCACCACCTTACTTAGGGTAAGGTGGTCCTTCACGCATTTTCCAACACGTTCCTTTGATCACGACTTGCGTGAATTTTCAACATTTACCAGCTTTTCTCAACTGCCTTAGCTTGTATTTATGTTTTTGGTTCCCTATAATAGTGTTTCTCCATTGTTTAATGGTAAAAGAGTTCCATTCCAAGTTACCCTTTGGTGAATGGGAATTCTATAAATAGCTTGGTTTGTTTTCAAACAAATGGCCCCTCACCTTCTCAATTCTATTGTTTAGTCTTTCAATTTCTTGTTTAGAATTCATTTGGTTTCATGTTTTGCATCCATGCTAGTTTTCTTCTACTATTTAGAGGCCACGTGATCTTCTTGTTTTAGTTTCATTGTTGTTTCATACAATCAGTTAGAGTAAGGTAGTTTTATTTCAATTTGGAATCCATTAGAGTTGCAGGTCATGTTCTTCACAGGAAGTAGTGTCTAGAATCTCTCGGTACACTTGTGTTATATTCCCAATAGATCCCACTAGGAATTACATAAGCCAAGCTCTGTCACTTGCGCTATCCCTCTCCTACTCGCATTGTATTCGGTCTATACCCAAAGCTGCCATTGTTCGAACACCTTCTTCTATTGATGCTAGCATATACACACTTTTCTGGATTCACGTGAACATGAAGGAATGAGGAGATCACACTGAGGGGACAAAATCACACATGACTGGATTCACCACTGTTCTGCAAATGCCAGGTTTGAGTTGTCAAAAGTTCTAGTTAAAACATATCAAATAGAGTAGTGAATTATTTCATTTCAGTTAAATTCACTTTCGATATTACTAGGGAAGCTATGGGGATTGATAGTTTCTGAGAAACTATGATTCATTCCTCACTTTTGAGGTAGGATCGAGAGTCTTTCAATTTAAGTTAATCAGTTATCTAGCTATTTAGGTTAAAATCACAACTGCATAGGCAAGTAGCTATACTAGGCTACCTTGCTTGTTTTAATTTTGTTATTAGACTAGTTGTCATTTTCTGAATATATTAAATAGTTGTTCTTTTAATTCTGTTAAATATTCTATCAAAAATACAAAAATAGAGGAATGTATGTATGCTATAAATATATCTTGCATAATCAGTTTACTTTGCTTTAGTTAGAATTGTATCATCTTTTGCATGACAATCACGGGACCTAGAGAGCCCAGGGAATACATTTTTGAGCCAATCGTGCCTCAACCAAATCTTCCCGTGGCACTAGCCGACATAGACCAAAATCTCATAATTCAGGTCTTCCAAACAACATCAGACCTACAAGAAGTTAGCACACAGCTGAGAGGATTAAACATAGAAGATGACAAAGCACACAAGTTCTGGTCAAATCAGCCAAATTATAGACTACCTTGATAGATATCCGCATGACCTAGAAGGACTTGAAAGAGAGAAAACATTCGTTTGTGACCCACTAGTCCCATAACCTGATGCGGGAGATATCCTCATTGATATAAACACTAGCTTACGAATTCAAGTTGCCAAAACACCTGTAAGGTATTCTAAGAAAATTACGCAACTCCTAGTTCTAAACATAGAGGCCGAAAAGGCATACACTACTGGATACTTAGAATTAGGGATTGAATCTTCATATGACCATAGGAGGTCCACAACAACCATGAACTTATGGTTGTGATCCACAGGTCCCACAACCCAACGGGCCTACAAATCAATCCGACATTGATGTTGGTTTGTGAACATTAGTATTTAGATCTTCACCACTCCCACCATATCATAGCACAATTTTCTCATTAAACATAAATAGAAGCCAATCAATCCAATATTTTCTAGGCTAGACCAAAAACCACCCATAAACCACAAAATCCACTAAAATGACCTACCACTACTTTCATGACCTTGTCTAGAGATATATACGAAGCTCCCACAGGTCACTTCCCACGTATCCAACAACCAAGAAATAGGATCTCGATGAAAGCTCGACATCGATTGGAGCCTCCGAGCAGCCATTATATCCGAACGAGCCATTACACCAATCTAGGTTAGGAGGGCCTTCTTCACCTTAGATTCACAAATTCCATTATTGTGTGTTGAGGATTTAAGATTACCCGATTAGCTTATACATATCCATTCATATTCAACATTCACTGGCTGTCTCGACACGACCTCGGGAAGTCGGGTACGAGGAAGGGTACTTGTAGATTCCCATGCTCGCTTGTCACTTTTCCATCGTACAAAATTGGTGAACCCGACGTGAAACAAACTAATATCCCTCTTTCTATTTTCATTTCTTCCATCCACCTTCACTCTTTCCCATTATTCTATGGGTATTCATATACCCCCGAATATGTCGGATATGATGCATATGGCAGACCTCTCTCAAGTCTCAAAGTAAACTATAGTCAAACAAATAGACAACCATCACCCTCACTTTCTACATGGGCTGATAACTATTCAAGTAATTACTTGTCATCTCAAACTCCCCTCATAGAACCAGTTCTAGTTCTTCGTTCCAAATTGAGGAGTTTGATCAGTTTCCACAAACACAACAACCAGAGCCATCAGGCTCTAACAATATGACGTTTACTTGGAGAATCCACTTCATCTCCTCGGGTCTTGTTCAGACCACAGATCAGTAGACAATCAGACCCACTCCCCTTTTTGGATGAGGAATACTTAGCATGTTATGCTAAAAGTGAACAACATTTCCAAAACATGTACCCACCTATAGGGAGTTTACAAACACAATCTGATACCCTATTCCAAGAAAACACCCCCATTCCTCCACCTATGGGAAATACACTTGGTGAAGCTTGGTAGGGTAACGACCAATTCATAGTAGGGTATCATACCCCCTTACAACCTCAAGCCATACAACAAACACCCTTAAGGAAAAGCACTGCGTCTTCACCGATGGAGGTCATTTCAGCCTTAACTGAGAAGGTTAGAGGGCTAGAACTTGCTCAAGCAAAACCAAAATTCATATTTTGGACAAGCGGGAATCCCCAACCCTCTGTATCACTCTAGTCAAGTTGACCTCCTTACAGGAATAGGCACGTTAGGCATGCCTCCTCAAAATCCTTATAATTATCCATAACAAATGCCAACTAGGACAACATTTTCAAATGCCACTCCAATTGAAAACATGACACCTCCCGCTTGGCACCAAACAACCCGTACCAAAACAATGCTCCTCCTTATTTAAACATCTATTCAAAATCACCACAAGGAGACATGTTCTCTTCTCCCGGAATGTTCGTTCAACCACAGGGATTCCCTTATATCCCTACAAATGCATATGTTATGCCATATCAACAACCCATTCCACCTCAACCCCCTCAACAAGCCCCATCGATGGTTGAGGCCTACGCAGTAGGGACTTATTCGAATATTTAAAAGAACCCCTAGACTTCACCATACGAAGCATTATGCTTCCGAGACCTCTTCCCAATTTTCCCAAATACAAAGGGGAAGGGGACCCAAACACACACATTAAGGCCTATGCCACAGCCATACGGGAGTTACTCCCTTGGGATGGGGTTGTCACTAAAATATTCCCTAAAACCTTAGAAGGTATTGCCCTTGACTGGTATTATAGAATACCTAAGCTTCGATACACTCATTTAAACAACTCATGTCAAAATTCATCAAAGCCTTCGACATGAACAAATTGTTAAGAATGGGAATCAGGGAGTTCTTACATATCAAACAAGAACATAATGAATCCACCACTCATTTTATCCAAAGATGGCATACGGTTCTCTACTCATCAACAAGTGCTCCAAATATGGATCAAATGGAACTATGTGATTTATTCCTTAATTCACTCAATAGAGAGATAAAGGAAGAAGTCCAGAAGTTCCCACTAAGAACTTACGATGAAGTACTCAAAAGTGCTCTCCGAATCGACCAAGCAGTGATTGATAGTGGTCATAAAACATATGGGACAAATGGGAAATTAACCACTCCCAATCAAAACACCGCGGCCTATCCTAATGCTAGGAACGCTAATCAAGGACCTAAGATCATTAACAAGAACCACGGGTTACAACAGATGGAGTTACTGACCAAGCTAAAAGAGCAAATGTTGTAAACATTCCACCACCAGTTAACAATCAACAAAATAACAACTTTACTCCGAATAATCAACGCGGTGGATTTTAATCATCCACCACCACCACAACAACAACAACAACGGAAATCCAGACACAGGGTCCAAATTCAACCGGATATCAAAACCAAAACCAAAGGCAACAAACTCAAAACTTTAATCCTAATACTCAAAAGTTTAATCAAAGTTTTGGACCACAACACATTCCAAACCAACAACCTAGGAGCTATAATCCCAACTCATATTGTGGTTTCCACAAAATTTGAGGCCATGACACTAGGACTTACCATGATTACAATAAGTTCATGCAACGTTTGCCAGAAGAACAAAGACAACTCTTCATAGACATGTTCTTAATAGATTCTATGACACCCACGCCAAACACTTTCACGGGAGCAGTCTCCCCTCAAAATGCACCCCTCAAGATCTTTAATGATCCACTCCCAAATCACAATAACAACAATAAATTAAATCCAAATGGGATGAACAAGGGTGTAATGATAGGAAATAATGATCATGAAGCCTCAACTTCACTAAATCCACCCATCGCACCTCAACTAGGAACTCAACCACGAACCAAGATAGTTGGTCTAGTGGAGTTAGATACTGAGCTACACGTAGAAGCCATAACAAGAACATGAGAATATTCTTCTCAGCCAAATCCAAGTTATCCACTAGAACCAGATAACAGTCAACAAACATTAATGAAACCCATAGGTGCTTATGATCTAATTAATGACTTAACGAAGACCTTCTCTCACATCTCCTTCTTGGATTTGTTAAAAAATTCTCTCGCCCATAGGGCTGCCCTCTTAGAAGCATTAGGCCTTGGCCATTTAATCAACATCACTCCTCCTCCGAAACACAAGTAAACCATGTGGATTTTGACGTTTATCCTCCGGGGCAGCCAGATAGGGATACTGAGTTTATATTTGACGTAAAAAAATGCCAACAGAGGCTGAAATTACATGTAGAGGTGATCCAACCTTACATTTACAAGTGTGGGTTTACAATAATTATGTTAAACATGCAATGGTTGATGATGGGGCAGCAGTTAATATAGTCCCCTTCTCTTTTCTTCAAAATCTAGGATATGGAGAAACAAACTGTTCCACGACACGAAATACGCTAAGAGGTTATGATAGCCTCAAGGCTACTTCAATTGGGACTATAATACTACCAGTCACCTTAGGACCCAAGACGATCCTCACCGAGTTTTATATCATAGATCAGGAAACCAACTATAACATGATCCTCGGTGACCATGGATACATCGCATGAAGGCAATCCCTTCTACGTTATTCCAAGAAATAAGATTCTTGCACCTAGGAAAGATATTCATAGCAAAAGGTGACCCAAAACCATTTGATATACACCTAGCAGACCTGAAGAAAAGGCCAGGCATTCACTCTGAGTTTGAACTCCCAACAAACCAACTTAACAAACCAATCGACTCAAAACCGGAAGAAAATTTGATACCTACAACAGAACTAGAAATTACGAACCTAGTCAAGGGCATCCCAATGCTAAAAATGAGGCTAACATTGTAGAAATGGTATCGTTAGGGACTACCACAAAAATTGTCAAATTACTGAGCAAGATCTACCAATTCTCCTACCATTTGATTCCATAGGTATGGGATGCACCTTAGGAGTTGGTTCCCTTCCAGCAGAGGAAGTTTGCATGGTAGAAGTAACCAAGTAGAAGAAATAGATGTAACAAATGTCCCAACATCCATTTTTCCTAGTAAATATTGGACTCTCCACTTTGATGGAGCTAGATGTCACTTTGGAGCTGGGGCGGGGGTGATCTTTACTTCACCTGAGGGAAAGATCCTACCTTTTTCCTTTAAATTAAACTTTGAATGTACAAACAACGGAGCTGAGTACGAAGCTCTCCTCCTTGGCCTCATCCTAGCTAAAAGAATGGGTGTCAATAACATTAGAGTGCTAGGAGACTCGCAACTAGTCACAAACCAAGTCTCTGAGGTATATGAAACTAGGGCTGAACATTTACAACTATACAAAACAGCCGTGTTAGATCTAAGCAAGGGATTCAACTTCATATCAATTGAAGCAATCCCACGAGAGCAGAACCTTCTCGCAGATTCAATAACAACCTCAGCTTCACGTTTCACTCCAAGCAATGAATTGGAAGATACACGTTTCATGGTATCACTTCGTTCTTCAACCATTGGTGAAGAAAATATCAACAAACCCTCTTCTAACACATATAGCTGAGAAAGATCTTCTATCTTAGATCATATTGATAGTGATAGAGTCACTCTTGACTACCTAAATGCCTATGCAGAGCTACACCTCACACATCACGTAGTAGATTTTTCCTTAATCCCACACTCATCTTCCTACTTTGGAAATCCCAGGCAGAGAGCTCCCCCCGTAAAAGAATCTTGATATTTACAAGATAGAGAATGGAGAAGATTTGGAACTACCTCCAGCCCCGCCTAAATTTGAAGAAGGTAACACTTCTTTAATCGAAGGAACAATTGATATAAATATCAGAACAGAGGAAGAACCAAAGATCTTGAAACTAGGATCCTCATTAACCCCAGAGGAGATAGAAATACACACCAATCCTTAAAGAACATCAAAAGGATTTTGCATTTAATTACAAAGAAATGACGGGCATTGCACCACAAGTCGCGGTACATAATCTTGTCACTAAACCAGATGCGAAGCCAATTAAATAGAAGTCAAGACCAATGAAGCCAAAAGTGGCTCTCATGGTAAAAGAGGAAGTAATAAAACTTCTCCAAGTGGGATTCATCAAACCCATTGAATATTCACAATGGGTATCTAATATCATCCCTGTTCTAAAAAAGAATGGGAAAATACGCATTTGCATAGATTTTCGGGATATTAACAAAGCTTGTCCCAAGGATGACTTCCCATTACCATCCATTGACGTTATCATTGATGCAACAACTGGATTTGAACTATTGTCCCTCATGGATGGATTCTCAGGGTACAATCAGATTAAAATATCAGAGCAGGATCAAGCCAAAACCACATTCATAACTCCCTGGGAACTTATTATTACGTTGTCATGCCATTTGGTCTTAAGAACACCGGCGCTACATATCAGCGGGCAATGACTTATATATTCCATGATCTTATCCATAAAATTGTGGAATCCTATGTGGATGACTTGTTGGCCAAAGCCAAGAAATGTTGTGATCATCCGGAAGTGCTCTCGTATCATCCTCTCACGACTAATTGAGTATGGCGTCACATTAAATCCAGAAAAGTGTGTGTTTGGTGTGACAGGAGGCAAAATTTTGGGCTACATCATATCATCACGAGGGATTGATGTTGACCCAGCCAAAATCTAGGTTGTTCTTGAAATGATTCCACCATCAGATGACTCTGGTATCAGATCATTTCTTGGAAAACTCGGTGCAATCCGAAGATTCATTCCGACTTAAGTTTTGTTGTTCATCCGATCAATAATTTGTTGAAAAAGGATTGCTGCATTATTTGGACAAAAGAATGCCATGAGGCCTTCGAAGTAGTTAAACGCTTCTTACTGTCTCCACCAATGCTAATGCCTCCCAAGCCAGACCACCCTTTGATCCTATACTCACGAGCCACTCATGTCTCGTTGGCCTGCATGCTTGGCTCAAGAAGACGATGACAAACGAGAATGCGTGATCTATTTCATTAGCCGAATGTTGCTCGATTATGAAACATGTTACACATAGGTAGAGAGAGAATGCCTTGCCATAATTTTTGCAACAAAATGTTTGAGACATTACATGTTAAACCAGGAAACAAGGGTCATTGTAAAGATGGACCATTTACGGACATTCCTCACGCAAGGGTCCTTGTCTAAAAAGGTTGGACGTTTCATAACCTTAATGGGTGAATTTGAATTAACATTTATAAACCAAAAATCATTAAGGGACAAATCATTGCAGATTGGTTAGCCGACAACCCATTAGATGGAGGCGATCTGGTAGACCTCGACTTTCCCGATGAATGCATATATTACATCAAAACCAGACCTCCCATCTCTATATGTCCTTGGTATACTGATATTATCAATTTTATCATGGACCATACGTATCCAGAAGGTGCCACGCCACAACAAAGAAGGTGGTTACGCATTATCGTAGCTAAATATGTTATTATAGAACAAGTGCTCTATCACAAAGCTTTCGATGGAATGCTTCTAAGGTGTGTTGACACAGAAGAATCCAAAAATATTCTTTACGAATCTCACAGTGGAATATGTGGAGGCCATTTTGGTGGTCATGCCACCACTCACAAAATACATCGATGGGCTATTTTTGGCCCACTCTCGAGCGTGACGTAGTGGAATTTGTACGTAAGTGCCACAAATGCCAAGAATTCTCTCACGAGATTCACATGCCAACACAATCCCTGCAACCAATAGCGACTCCATGGCCCTTTTCTATGTGGGGCCTAGATTTGATAGGGAAATTCTCTCCCTCATCAATAGATGGCCATAACTTTATAATCACGGCCACATAATATTTTACCAAATGGGTAGAGGCCATGCCTCTTACCACTATACCAGTGTTTGATCACCAAGTTCATCTTAAACTAGATCATTTGCAGGTATGGTGTCCCACAAGTCATTATCTCAGATAATGGCACATCCTTTAAGAATGATGAGGTCCATGAGTTATGTAGTAAATTTAAAATAAACCATCATACGGCCTCTCTTTATTACCCCCAAGCCAATGGGCAGGCCGAAGCGACAAACAAAATGTTGAAAGCTATTCTCCTCAAAATGGTCAAGGAGAACAAGTGAGATTGGCATTTAAAACTATATCCGGCCTTGTGGGCCCATCGAACCTCAATAAGAACACCAACAAGAGTAACTCCTTTCTCACTGGTATTTGGGGTAGAAGCAGTTCTCCCACTTGAGGTTGAAATACCTAGTCTCTGCATCTCATTACAAGGGATTCTGGATGAAGAAGCTTATAGGGAGACACGCCTCTCTCAACTAGAAAGCCTAGATGAGGCCAAGTTAAACACCGAAATAGTGGCATAGAGCCTATGCTGACCGGATGTGCCGGCAGTACAACAAAAAAATTCTATGAGTGAGAAATATATGAAGGAGATCTAGTTCTAAGACTAGATAACCGGATCGATAAGAAAACCGGTGAAGGAAGAAAGTTCCGCCCAAATGGTTGGGCCCATATCGAGTCATGAAAGACTACGGGAATGGTGCATATCTCTTATGCACACTGGAGGGTGAGGAATTCAATGAATCAGTCAATTCCTTACATCTTAAATGGTTTTATGCATGAAGCATCAACACTATTTGTATAACTATATCTACATTACATATTCATTTAGTTAGGTTCATTTTGTTCACTTATTTCATAAAATTTCATGATCAAGGGACTTATTCTTAAGAAATTCATTACAAACTTCTAATAGTATTGGCAGGAGCATTCAAATCATACTTCTTCATTTTCATAACATCATCAACTGTTTCAGAATCATTTCATCAATTAAAACAAGATATGACAAAGTCTTAATGGTAGCCATACCAAGGCCTGCATGCTTGTTCTCACTTTTGGTTTCTTCCTAGGATAGGTGTCTTGCCTATGGTCTATTCTAGAAGCTTCATGGTGTCACATCTATCCCATATATATATATATATATTTGGAAATAAGAACATTCTGACATTTTTCTCAAGTAAGTAAGTCAAATATAAATCAAACAGAAAATTTTACTTTTACACATTTCCTTTCCCTACCAACCTTCGGTGTTGAGCTTGCATCTCTTACTAGTGATGTAGGGTTGGGAAAGGATGGAAATGCCTTTACTCACCTATGCCTTGTCCATGGTGATAAGCCCATGCTTCCTACTAGTAGCATGGGGCAAGGTGTAGGGGGTCCTCTTGATAGTAAACATTGAAGGTCATAAGCAAATAGTTCAAACAAACCTTTGAAATATTTAGTCAAAAACAAATGAATCAGATGTCCAAAATTCCAAGAGAGTTCAAAACCCTAAAACCAGATTTTGTCAACCAAGTGGCCATCTACGGATCTAAGTCTGGATAAACTACAAAGCAAGTCACATTCTAAACTATGGAGTCACTTGAGTAGGATAGGTTTGTAGCATCCTAATTTGGTTCCACCAACTCTTTGTCTATCTCTCATCATTACCATTTCAACACACCTCATAGCTTGTGCCCTTTCTAGCTCTCGGTGGTGAGCCCTCATCTTACTAGTTGTGTGGAGTTAGGAGTGGGGCAAGTTCATCTTACTCATCATACCAGCTCATCATCACATTTTGTCAAAACAATATGAAGTACCGAAAATTGCTTATAGAAACTAAAGTTCAAGATCACATGGTGTCTGCATCATCATACATCAGCATCACGAAATACAAAAAGAAAACATTTGTGACATTTGTTCTCCATTGCATACATTCTGAAAAGCATATAAAAACAAAATTCTAATAAACATCTAGTATACATGTGGAAATGAATCACAAAACTCTAGGTACAAAGAGATCTAGATCCAAAAAGAGGTATATATATAATCAGGTTTCATGTACAATGCCATCATGCACTAGGCATGGTCAAAATGCTCAATGAGCCTAGAAAATACAAAGTGCTCATATAAACAATCTAGCAAGAGTCACTACAAAAGGAGCCAAATAGTCTCTCAATCCCTATGGGATCCCTCAGAGGGTGCGTGGCCACGCCTAGGACTCCGGCTCCGCCGGCGCTCCGAATGCACTGAGGGCTCATGGTCACACCTAGTAGCTACCATCTCACTATGAGAATGGCTCCTCCTCATCAGGCACTCGGTTGTCCTATATCCAGCCACCTCCATGCAGAGAGAAGTCATAATCTTCACCACATACCAGACAGAGGCAAAAACATCGGTGTGCCTACCACTGCTGAGGGCTCCCCACATCCACGGAAAGCTCAGCATGAGTCTTCTCCTGAGGGGAGAAGTAGGGTATCGGTACACACTCAGTGAATCAAGTCTTGCCACTCATCGCAGCAATACACAACAAAGGAGAAAACAAGTTAGAAAATGATCAACGATAAAACCAAGAGTAAGCAAAACAAAAAGAAATAACAAACTAAGATGAGTCTAACTAAAACAAAGGTCAGGAGAAGAGTGACAACTCACTAGGATCACTAGGCCTCCAAGAAGGATCTCTAGGATCCACACCCACCACTGATGCCACCATGACGATGGTGCCCTCGCCCATGTCACGTGCTAGGGGGGCAATGTGATGACCTCAATGCAACAAACTCGCCATCTCCACCTAAGTCCTGAGAGAACAACTCCTCTGAAACCAGAGTCACTCTCTCTGCTCCGCTCCACCCTCTCTACCTATAAGATCTCCTGGGTATCATGCCACTCAGGATCACTATCATCCCCCCACCACCCATCTCACTAATCTCCATGCCCTCTATCTCCTCCTCGGTCTCTCCCCTAGTGAACTCCTCAGACTTGGAGTCCACATCGATGGGCTCATCACTACTATGAGCAGGACCGGTGGTAATCCAAAGTAAGGGTGCCTGAGGAGCACCAGCTCTCCCTCATGCACATACCACCCTCCTAGCCGCAATAGGAGTACCGGTGTAACAATGGTCCACCCCGCCTCTAGGACCTCCCCGAGCCTCGCGGATAGATCTATACACTGGCACCACCGAGGAAGCATGCCACTATAGGGAAGGCCAAACTACTATGGAACTCTATCAAAGGGGTGTACCTCCAACTTCCCCCCTATCTATCAACTGGCTGGTGGTCTGGTAGCAATCAGTGTAATGGTCTCCTCTCCCCATACCCCTACCATGGCCTGATAGGGAGTGGCCTCCATGTCTACTTGTAGTCAGGGAAACCACTGGCTGGTGGGGTGCTCTGAGAACTGTCATCCCCATCCACCTCACTTCCCTGATGGCCCCGGATCCTCCACCTCTACACCTCTCCCATATGGGATAATGTGCTCATACACCCAACTCATGACAAGAGTTTGGGGTGGCTCAGTGACTACCCCTATAAATGGACTACCTTGTATAAGTCATGGTAGGTAGTCCCAAGGATATCTTCTCCCCAAGCATAGACATGTCCATGGCCCTCAATCTGTGCAATAATAGGGGCCCAACAATATAAGAGGGTGTCCCCTCCCTTATCCCCAATCAGTCTGATGTAAGGATGCCCATGATGGCCTTACGGAGCAAGGGAATGTCTGACTCAATAATAGAGTGGATCCTCACGCCCTTCTTCGACCCCATCGATACAACCACATCTCCCATATAGGTGGCCCACTGAACCACCTGTGATCTAGATACAACTATCTTAAGAGACATACCACCCAAGGATCGGAACCCCCAGTATATGGTAAACATCCTCTAGGGTGATAGACCACTCACCCCTAACTCCTAGCAATCGGAAGGTATTCCAATCCACATCCCAATAAGAGAACAAGTCACACAATATGTGATTGGCAGGTGCAACATCAGGAACCTGTGTAATCCTCCATATACCAGCCCTCTAGAGAGTATCCCACTCTACCTGGGAGAGTGCCTCCAACACTGCCGAGAGCCAATCACACTCCCTCTCCTGGCTCCATCTAATGTACTCCTCCTTCTGCATACACCCAAAAAAACACGTAAAAGGAGTAAGTTAGTACCAAAATTGCATTGGAAAAACTATTAAGAACATGCAAGAATGTTAAAAATGTAAAAAAAAATCAAGTGTTGTTTTGACACTTTGTATAATGGACTACCACCCTGCACATGCGGGTGGGCAGGTGGCATTTCACCACCTTCTAAGGCAAGGCCACCCCCCCTCGGGTGGCGGCGGTCTTGTCCCACAGTTCAAATGGGTCACGTGCCCTAAAAATGCTCAAAAACACAAAAATTGACCATTTTAACTAAAACAAAAGCCTACCCATTAGGCGCCCCCCCTAAGTGACCCTATTAACACTAGAATTTCTAAAAATGACCCCCCAAGACAAATATTTCAACATTTTAACATTTTGGGTGCAAAAATGGTAAATCGAGAAGAACTAACCTGAGATCTCATGGGTCGACATTCCGCTCTCGGAGGCATGATCACTATCTCACCACGAACGTTTTGACTATACTCTCGTCAAAAATATCACCGTGGGTCCCAGAGCTCAAAAACTATCAAATCAACACGCGCAAATGAATAGGAAAATGAGCCCATTATATATATATATATATATATATATATATATAGTGTTTTGACTCATTTTGAATGCCCCTTTCGTAGGTTTGGAGCACCGACGGAGGTAAGTTCTTATCCCCACGTAAAATGGTAAGTCCTCATTCCATATTAATTTAGTATTTGTTTTCTCGACTTATTTTATCTATCTACACTTGAGTCCTCTTTTCATTTTATAGGTAGCGGAATTTGGATGGCGTCACTTCGACACACGGGTGTCAGGTATAATTTCTAGCTTCCCATTTTGGGACCACCATACTTGACCCACCATTTTACCTCTTCATGGCTAAAACACTTCTCCGAGGGGGCAATATGTATGTACCCAAAATTATAGGGTACTGCACCACCGGAACGATGTTACACATGCCCCAATGATGATACAGGTCACCTCAAGGTGTTCGGGATCTAGAGAAGCTCACAAAGTATATGTTAGCATCCCAAATGCTTTATCCAAGTTCCTTGTGCTTTGTTTTATCCCTTGCCCCCCTTTTTCTTGGCCTTTTGACCTTCAGTAATGAAACCGCCACCCTTCCCAGGGTGGCGGTCCATGATCGCCTCCCCGCAGGGCGGTGGTATAACTTCCCACCCTTTTCCAGGTCGCGGCGGTCCTTTCATGCATTTTCCAACATGTTCCTTTGATCGCGACTTGCATGAATTTTCAACATTTACCATCTTTTCTCAACCACCTTAGCTTGTATTTATGTTTTTGGTTCCCTGTAATAGTGTTTCTCCATTGTTTAATGGTAAAAGAGTTCCATTCCAAGTTACCCTTTGGTGAATGGGAATTCTATAAATAGCTGGTTTGTTTTCAAACAAATGGCCCCTCACCTTCTCAATTCTATTGTTTAGTCTTTCAATTTCTTGTTTAGAATTCATTTGGTTTCATGTTTTACATCCATGCTAGTTTTCTTCTACTATTTAGAGGCCATGTGATCTTCTTGTTTCAGTTTCATTGTTGTTTCATACAATCAGTTAGAGTAAGGTAGTTTTATTTCAGTTTGGAATCCATTAGAGTTGCAGTCGTGTTCTTCATAGGAAGTAGTGTCTAGAATCTCTTGGTACACTTGTGTTATATTCCCACAATAGATCCCACTAGGAATTACATAAGCCAAGCTCTATCACTTGCACTATCCCTCTCCTACTCACATTATATTCGGTCTATACCCAAAGATTCCATTGTTCGAACACCTTCTTCTGTTGATGCTAGCATATACACACTTTTTGGATTCACGTGAACACGAAGGAATGAGGAGATCACACTGAGGGGACAAAATCACACATGACTGGATTCACCACTATTATTGCAAATGCCAGGTTTGAGTTGTCAAAAGTTCTAGTTAAAACATATCAAATAGAGTAGTGAATTATTTCATTTCAGTTAAATTCACTTTCGATATTACCAGGGAAGTTGTGGGGATTGATAGTTTCTAAGAAACTATGATTCATTCCTCACTTCTGAGGTAGGATCGAGAGTCTTTCAATTTAAGTTAATCAGTTATCTAGCTATTTAGGTTAAAATCACAACTACACAGGCAAGTAGCTATACCAAGCTACCTTGCTTGTTTTAATTTTGTTATTAGACTAGTTGTCATTTTCTGAATATATTAAATAGTTGTTCTTTTAATTCTATTAAATATTCTATCAAAAATACAAAAATAGAGGAATGTATGTATGCTTTATAAATATATCTTGCATAATCAGTTTACTTTGCTTTAGTTAGAATTGTATCATCTTTTGCATGACAATCACGGGACCTAGAGAGCCCAGGGAATACATTTTTGAGCCAATCATGCCTCAACCAAATCTTCCCACGGCACTAGCCAACATAGACCAAAATCTCAAAATTCAGTCTTCCAAACAACATCAGACCTACAAGAAGTTAGCACACAACTGAAGAGGATTAAACATAGAAGACGACAAAGCACACAAGTTCTGGTCAAATCAACCAAATTATAGACTACCTTGATAGATATCCGTATGACTGTAGAAGGACTTGAAAGAGAGAAAACATTCGGTTGTGACCCACTAGTCCCACAGCCTGATGTGGGAGATATCCTCATTGATATAAACACTAGCTTACGAATTCAAGTTGCTAGAACACCTGTAAGGTATTCTGAGAAAATACACAACTCCTAGTTCTAAACATAGAGGCCGAAAAGGCATACGACTACTGGATACTCAGAATTAGGGATTGACTCTTCATATGACCATAGGAGGTCCACAACAACCATGAACTTACGGTTGTGATCCATAGTCCCACAACCCAACGGGCCTACAAATCAATCCGACGTTGATGTTGGTTTGTGAACATTAGTGTTTAGATCTTCACCACTCCCGCTAGATATCATAGCATAGTTTTCCGTATTAAACATAGAAGCCAATCAATCCAATATTTTATGGGCTAGAATAGAAAACCACCCATAGCTAACCACAAAATCCACTAAAACGACCTACCACTACTTTCATGACCTTTTCTGGAGATATATATGAAGCTCCCACAGTCACTTCCCACGTATCCAACAACCAAGAAATAGGATCTCGGTAGAGCTTGACATCGATTGGAGCCTTTGAGCAGCCATTATATCTGAACGAGCCATTACACCAATCTAGGTTAGGAGGGCCTTCTTCACCTTAGATTCGTAGATTCCATTATTGTGTTGAGGATTTAAGATTACCTAATTAGCTTATACATATCCATTCATATTCAACATTCATCAATGTCTCAACACGACCTTAGGAAGTCGGATACAAGAGGAAGAGTACTTGTAGATTCCATGTGAAGAACAATGCCTAAATTGTCAAAAGATTGAAGTAGAACAACACAAACAACCTACTCACTCTATCATGTAAAAATCCTAGTTGTAGTTGATAGATAACAAAAATAACTCATCTCTTACATGTAAAAATCAAATCCTTAGCTGATATAGCTCAAATGTTTGTAAACTAGAATTTTTCTTACATGGTGTTCCCAAGAACTTAATATCTAATCACAACCCTAGATCCACTTCTTCTTTTTGAGATCTCACTTTGGTGAACTAGATACAAGTTTAACTTTCAATATTACCTATCATCCCAAATTATATATTCAAACCAAGAGAATAAATAGAATAATTGAGGACATACTAGGAATTTTTACTGCCAAAAGACCTTAGACATGGGAAGATTATTTACACTTGATTAAATTTGATTATAACCATGGGTACCATTCTACCATTAAAATGTCACCTTTTGAAGCACCTTACGATATAAATTATAATACACATATTTCCTAGTCTAACTCTATTTAAAGAGCTTGGTATGAAACCAAAGATTTAAAGGAAATAGAAAAATAATTAAAAAAGAATAACAAAGCATGAAAATTGCATAAGACAGATACAAAAGTTGAGATGATTCTAAAAGATCTATTTGAACATTTGAAATTGGTGACCAAGTTTTTCTTAGAGTGAAGCTTGAACGTAACTCATTAAAATTAGGAAAATATGCATAAATTTCTCCTTGATTTTGTGGACCATTTGACATTTTTGAAAAGCTAGGGAAGTTATCTTACAAACTTGGTTTACCTCCTGAACTATCCAAAAGCTATAATATTATCTATGCTAGTTTACTTTAAAAGTATGCATATAAATTTGAACATGTAATTGATTATAAAATATAAATATTGAACCTAGTTGTGAATTTAAAATTGAACATGAAGAAATTCTTAAAGAAAGAACTAGAAAATTAAGAAATAGAGAAAAGAACTTGCAAAAGTGAAATAAACTTTTTGCGATGTTAATAGTGCAACTTGGGAAAAGTATGAATATATTCATGATCAATATCTACATTTGTTTAACTAATAATTTGTTGTTTGTGGAATATGTTATAACTAAAACCCATACTTCTAAGGGTAGTAACTAAATTTACACAGAGAAATGTTACGTGACTAAATCTCCATATATTAATAAATGTGTGAAGTGATGAAAATAAGGAGTGGTTAATAAAATATTACCCAAAAGTAATATTAATATTATGTTACCTTGTGAAAATATATGGTAAAGAGGGAATGATTCTTTGTAAAATAATAAATTAACTTGGTAATGACGATGATTGTGATTTTCCATTTAAACAATGAGTTAATTAAATAATGAAAGGGTGTGGTGGTTGTAACTACCCCTTGGATATTATAAAAGAGGTGATCACCCGATGGATGAGGGAAAAAGAAAAATAGAAAGGGAATAATGATTGTATTATTGAGAATAATTTGGAAACCTTTGAGAGTAGAGCCTAGAGTAAGCACTGTGTGAGTGATGTGGGATACAAAGAGTACATCCATTTGGAGTACAAAGTATACCTTAGATGTCCGTAACGGGATTGGGTTAAATGTATGTACATATGTTTACAATACAAATTCTTTATTTGCACAAATGTAATTGTGCTAGAGTGTTTCTATTTAAACGGGTTATATGACTATTCATCGTGGATATCCTTAGATATGTATTTTAAACCCTCTTAATATTAATAATATATTTTTTTAATATTTAATTTTTTTAATTCATATTTACTTTATAATTATATTAATGATTGTCTCTTTAATAAGTATACACAATGAATTATAAGACTTCCTTGGATTTGTTTTATACCATAATTATTTATTATTTTTAAAATTAGGAATATTGGTCATGAAAATCCTCCCCTTCTACCATTATTCGATTTATAAAGATTAGGATTTTTCTCATTCTTTTCATAAATTGGTTCAACGAGGTCACACAATTGTGCTTTTTATTTTGGCTCAAGTGGATGTATCTTTTCAATATTGGTCAATTTGTGTGGAATCAATAAAGCGTGGCTCAAGGAGAAGGTATTGTTGTAGTAAAATATTTTTAGGTTTTGGAGCCCAACCATTACCTCATTCAAATCAATCAGTAATCTTGGATGAAGACAAAGATAGATCAAGAGGCTTTAGTTTTGTAATATCTAAAATAGATTTTAAGGAGATTCAAGATTACAATGTTCATCTCAATTATGCTACAGAAATAACTGATGGTCATTTAAGGTAGGAGATGGAACTCACTTTTACAAAGCTATCCCACAAAATGATGTGGAAAAATGTTAAATATAAATACCAGTTTAAACATTACAAAGCTATCCCACAAATAAATGATAACTTACCAATGGTATATTTTGATACTTTCCTAAAATTTCCACTCCCCAAAATAACTTACCAATGGTAGATTTGGACCTTGGCTTGAACCAATCTTGCAAGAATATTGGCCACTATATCAAAATCCCCACATATGCTTGCAAAACTGTTTGAAATGTAAAGAGTATATGTTATAGTTGATTGTGACTTGGGAGAAATACTCAACCTCAATATTTTAAATCATTAATCAATAATTAAAATGGATATTGTATGGGATGTACTCTTATCTTCACATTAAGGAAGGTTTCAACTTTTGGAGATTGCAGACAGTTTAGAATAAAGGAAACATGCCTGAGTGCAACTTACAATTTTTTGATCTTTTTGTAGTTCTTCATGGAGACTTTGGAGAATCATTTGGAATCAATCTAGAAAGGATAACAATAAGAGTAATAGGCTACATGGAATGTTTTTGGTCTATCATAAGCCAAATTTATTTATCTTGCCTTATGAGAAAGTCAATGTCATAAAGTAAGTCAATAATAAATAAATAAATTCTATTTGAATTAATTTATATCAAAAATGTGAAGTGTAATTAATTAATTAATTAATTTATGGATTTAATTAAATATGAAAAATGTAATGTAATTCAAGCTAAGTAATAGGTTAGGTCTAAAATTAGTTATATGAATACTTTTGAGAGCTAATCCATATGTAAGGCTCGCAAACAATTGTAATTTATGACTCTCATTTTATATCATCCCCAGAGATAATTTTATGCAAGTTTCTATGTACATATTTTCTCCCTAGCTCTATGAATATGATGAATACAAGAAAGTAAGATGATTTTCATCCTATGATTTTATGTTTAGAGATGTTTTTATCTTTTTACTCAAATTAATGCAGTGAAATAATAAAAACAAAACTGGCCTCAGAAGACATGGGTTTACCGATACCTGTAGAGATGGATGTTATAGCTGATGGATGAAATCTCCTTCCTTCTTTCTCGATTGAGGAACCTCCAGATCACAGACACTAAGAAGAAGATGGGATTAGATAGATATATGGAGGATTACATGGTAAAGGCTAGTGCCAAAATTCAATGAACTTCCTTATAAGGATGTCAATCCACGTTCAAGAAATTAATCTGATAATGATAAGCTAAATTGATAAAACATATGATATAACCAAAAATGTAAAGGCAAAGGGATTGACGTGGCCCACAACTATATGATGGTCTAATGATGATACCTAATCCAAAGGGAGTCCAGGGATCACAAAATGGCTCAAAGGAGTAACTATGTGGATAATTTGTGCACTCACAAAGGTGAGCAGGATGATAGATTTGATTTGGATAACTGATAGAGTGTTATAGATGGCTCAAAGGATCTTGATATGACTTGACAGAACTCGTAAAGGTAGAGTAGTGACATATGATTGGATATAAATTTAAGAGAGGCAAGTTGATGTGCTAAAAGGTTTGTCATATAGGAATCGGCAATTGAGGATGGTTGTTGATGATTGGGCCAAATCATCGCGATTAGGAGAATCACCGATGATTTCTAAAGAAATGTGAAGGTTGATAAAGGACAATAGTAACCTTTATTGAAACTTGAAAAAGATGAATGAGTGGGATAATAATATAATGGAGAATGATACTTACCTTTCCCGAGTGATAAATGTAGGAAGGAAGATGACATTACCCGAGAGAGGGAGGTGGTATATGTATAAAGATTTCGACTTGCTTACGGATGTTTGAGTGGCCTCCAAAGGCTGAAGAAGAGATTGTTGATGCTTTGATTGTTGCTATGATGAAGGACTATGATAAAAAAATATTATAGTGTGAAGGCCTTGAAGAACGTCCAACCAATAAGTCAAAGTGGAGGAAGCTAACCCTGAATGAAGGTCTGAGACACGTTTATATAAGTTTGTGTGAACAAAGGAGAATCACCACTAATTGGGTAGAATCGTCGTGGTCTAGGAAATATGGGAAAGTATTTGAAAGAACTTCCCATATCGAGGTTTTTTTGTTTGGATGAAGGATATAGGTTGGAAATAGATCATATGGGTTAGAAATGTTGTTGAATGGTTATGAGGTTGTTGATTTTTTTGTTTTATTTGATTTTAGTTAGAAAGTGGTTTGAGGTGGTTTTAAGAGGGAGTAGAATGGTATTTTACAAATGTAGAAGAATATTTATGGGGAGTAAATATTAGAGGGAGGAATAAGACTTAGGATAAGGAAATAATGTATAATGTGATAGTTATGTAATAATCAAGGGGTGCTAAAGCATACACGGACATGAGGAATTAGTAGTGCTAATTTTAGGTGTCTACATTTTCCCCTTTTGTTGACTGGTTTTAGACAAGCCATGAGACAAAAAAAGATGAGATAGATGAATGATGCAAATTTATATGATGAGGTTCTCCCCCTCAAACTAGGGATTGATGACCTAAAAGGGAATCAATCGCAAGTGTAGACACCTATAATTTGATCTAAGAAATTCTATTACTAGCATTGTAATAATTACTCTATTCCCATGCAAATTGATGATACTTCATCAATTAGGCTCATTTTCCACTAAAAATCCCCTTCATTAACTATTGTATGTTGATTTATCCTCCTACCATGCATTTGACCAATAAACCTTCTTATTCGCTAATTCCCGCTTACAAAGCATTCAAAACCTATCCAAACCTCCTCTAGATGCTCCCATAAATATTTCTAAATCTTACTTGGGGTTCCTAATTAATCCTAAAAGGTTAATTAGCTTCTTATCCTAGTAAAAAGTTCTTTGACTTGCCAAAAGTGCTTTCTGGACTTACCTTTTGTCCCACATGCACCAAAATCATACCATTCTTGGAATGGAGAACCTAAAAATAGAACCCTCATCCTCATCATTTCTTAGAATACTTTTCCTCCTCTAGCATTAACTATAGACAATTAGGATCTTGAGAATTTATCCATTTGTTGAGGTAATATCTTCATAGTGTATCCATTAACTCAAGCTTGAGTAATATGGAGAGAACCATATGGCCTAGTAGCCATTAATGGTGAGACTCCATTCTCAAACCTTGGGATCATACCAACAATCAAATTTAATTTCTAAGGATCATCTTAGGTTCATTTCAAAGTTAGCATTCAAAGAGAAGATATTAACTTAGACATGTTAGTTTGATGCTTTTCATATTTATATGCGTGTTAAATAAATTTGCCTCCCTAAGCTCCTATCTTGATGGTTCTTGTTAGGTTAGTTTAAAGCTTTGGAACTCTTAGATGTTTAGTTTCAATTCTTATAGCTTTTCTAATTTACACATGAGTACATTTTACATGCCCGATGGGACTTACTCCATAGTCCATAGAAGTTGATTTTAATATTGTTTATTTACATAATTTTTTCTAACCATTCCATGCATTTTGAGGATTGAATAGATTTTGGTAATCTTATATGTGTTAAAACCTTCCTTTTGCATGCCAAGTTAATGGGTTTCTATTAGAAATTTATTTAAACAAAAATTTCTCGCTCTGTTTACATTTTTAGAATTCAATTTTCCATCCTATTTTGTGTAGTTCCGTACATGCACAAAGCGTTAGAAGGGGGCACACATATGCTCAAACTCATGTGAAATTGTTTTCTAGGTTGTGCATACGTTCCCAAATGCACGCATACACTTTGCTTTACCGATGCATATGCTCCACCGTGCTTTGAACCCTCTCGTGATAAAAATGCCGGCACACACGTACACCAAGAAGGGAATGCATCCACTTTCAAACATGCACATATGTCTCTCAGGATGTGCATACACTAAAATCTCTCTTTGTGTTATCTCTCTTTTTGCAGATGATGCATGCATATGCTCACATGCACACGCATACACCAAAAAGTGCAAAAGGTGCTTCTTGACCCACGCATACACAAAATAATGACTATGTTTTTGATAGAGGAACAAATATGTAGCTAGGTGTGTACACATGCTACTAAGGGTGTGTATACATCCTAAAGGGTGCACGTGTGTTACAAGATAAATTGGAAAATTTTATTAAGCTAAAAAAGGTTGTTTATTTGGATTTTCTAACCATTTGTAGGGTCTTTTTGAGTTACACTAACTATTTTCACAGTTATATTTTCATTTGAAACACTAGGATCATGTTCTTCCCTCACACCTTCTAGGAGATCGTAGGAATCGAAATGATCCAACACCTCTTTCATGATTTTAAAGAACACTTCATTAAAAGTTTTCTAAGGGAATGAATGTCAATCTAGATTACAAGGGAATGATTTGTGTGTTTGATTCATAGGATTTCATCATTGTTTCCTAAACTAGTTGGGTTCAACATTGTGTATGCTCGTCATTCACATCTTAGGAATAAATAAAAATTTGATCCTCTATGTGTGATGCTTTGAGACTTATATTGTTTTCATGAAGGGAAATATCTCTTCAAAAATAATTGGGATCCAAACGAAGGCTAACACATTTTTCGTAGGTTTCCAAATAGTGTGCGATAAAAACCACATTAAGGTAAAAGATGAGAAAACACACCATATTCAAAACACTTGATTTACGGGTTTGGATAAGGGGAAACCCATCCAATTTAAACTAGGAGAAACTCCCTTTGGCATAAGGCTTAAGCTAAAACAAAAGGGATGCTACTAAAAACCCCAGAGTAGTCCATGTAAGAGGGAACCTTGTGGAAGAAACGGGAAGCGCTTTGCTTACCTACTTCACTAGTTGTACATTTGTGAGTTTAGAGTCAAAAATATCTCCATTGCGACCCTAGTGAAAAAATAACTCAATGCATTTCATGCTCATTATGTGAAAGGGGGTAAAGTAAAGCCGAGATACTCCAAGGTTTATTTAGTGTGAATTCCTTGGCAAACCGATCTCGCAGAGGTATTTTGTGACACCTAGTTGAGAGAACTAATAGGGAGCTATATTGTCTTGGAACCCACATTACCATATCAATCCAATCGTGTTTTATAGAGCTTTAAAAAAGTTAGATTTTTTTGGATTTGACACATTGTTTATCAAACAAGGAGAGATTCCATTCAGGTTTGCACTAAGCATCATTCATCACGAGATGTACAAAGCCTTACTTTATATTAGTTTCTCACTTTCCCTAAGTTGAGGTAAACCTATGCCAAAGTGATGCCAAGTATATTTCAACCTCACTTGATCTACACCTTTGCTATCTTGTTGTCCATTTTGGGATAAAAGAGAATAAAACGCATGCATACAGCTAGAAATAATCATGTCCACCACTTTTTTAGTCTACTTGCATGACTAGGTTGTAATGTCAAAATTAAAGTGTTGAAAGTGTGAATGGTACACATCTTCATGTTCTATTCAGCCCTTTGTCTCAAACCCATATTGAGATGCATTACCATCATAGTTAGGATTGAATCATCATTGATCTTCCTTATAAGTGTTACGTTGTTTGCATCGCCTTGTCACAATTACAATACTTACATCTCATTTCTAATAAACATGGTTTAAGTGTCTATATTATAACGTTACATTGCCAACATCTTAGAAAATCCTTAGCATACTTTGACATTGTTTTATTTAAAACATTACCCCAATATTGAAAGAGTGTTGGTTACTTTGTTTGTGCCATATCAATATTATTTTGATATTAATACCTTACTTTCTTGCAAAGCTTGGGTAACGTATCCTAGTAGTATTTTTATGTGGCCCACATGCGTAACCTCTATTTTTTAGGGTTTGGGTCTTGCTTGTCTCTAAAATCATCATGAGTATCCTTTGATTGGAGATCGCATCAAACCCTTACTAATACTTACACCTTCTTACACCTTTTTTAGCTTGAACTTGACATAAGCATTGACATTGAGTTGATCATATAGCATCAAACTATCTTTGGAAACATTAGCATAGGGTGTAGTTTCTTGTTGATTGATTGGTTTATTGGAAACTTGCATGATTTTTCATTACCTATTATCATAGTCATAGATTTGATTGATTCATTATTCTTTGTTCCATTTATTGATGTACTTAGATATCATAAAAAAATAGTTACATGTTACACTTAGGTTTTTTATACCCTTTATTACATTAGACAAAGCCTTGTGTAAAATAAAACTCACAACGGTCCATGTCATGACTACATAATTAAAGAAACAAGAGTTAAACCCTATTCTAGGTCACAATTTTAGGTCCCCTCTTCTCTGAAGTAAAGGAAACAAATGGGTTGGTAGATCATAGCAGATATAAGAGTGATTCATTTCAAGATATTGACAACATCGATGTCACTCACTTTGACTATTTCCTATTCCAAAGTAGAAATTGAGTGCTTGCACGAGTTTTAGATCTAGGTGTCATAGTGCCACAAGAACGAGAATCCCCAGCCAAGATACAAATAGAAAATAAGAAGAAAAAAAATTCCTCCCTCATGGATGATAACATCGAAGGAAGACATGCTTCTACCTCCGTACCAACATTGATGAGGAAATATTAAGACAAACAGTGGTTCTCGACCGCCACCCCTTAAAATCCGTTGTAGGGTTAACATAGAATGTGAAGATGAGGAGTTACCTCATCCTCCAAATGATGACCAAGAGGACCCTCAAAGCGAGGAAGTCACTATAAAAAATAAAATACAAACCCTTAGCCAACAACTAGTGAACTTAGCTTCTTTTGTATGTAATAACCTAAGCAAGGGTGCATGTCAAGAGAAACCTAGGAATAAGGTTAGTGAAATTAATACTAAAACTCAAGAGGATGAAACCTTCAATAAAATTTGAGTGCTTAGACCATCTTCTCTTACGAAAGATCAACTCTTTACGCAAGATTTATAATCAATAAAGAACATGCTTATGACCATCCAAGAAAGTAAGGTAGGCCATAGCAAAAGTATTAATACGAGGAGCTATATCCTTATCCTTTTGAAAGAGACATGTTGCGAAAACTATTTATAAAAAATTTTGATTTTCCAAAATTTGATAAATATAAAGGCAACGATGATCCTCATGATCACATCAAAGAATTTTAAATGGCTTGCCAAGAAGTAGCCTATAGTGACAATTACCTCATACATTTGTTCCCTCATAGTTTAAGAGGACAATTGTTGGAATGGATCATTTACCAAAAGGGTAAATAATCACATGGCTCATGCTAGAAGATAAATTTGTGCATCACTTCTCATTCAATATGGATAATTATGTAGCCATGTTAGATCTATGTAGCGCTAAACAAAGACCAAATAAAAATTTCACAAGTTTCTTACAATGATGACGAGGGCTAGCTAACCACTTACATTACATTGTTACTAAGAAAAATTGGTTAGTATCTTCATGCCCAATTTGAATATGGACATTTCATTCCACTTACAAATGCACCGCATCACTAACTTTGAGGAATTTATTGAGAAAGGAAGCCAAATTGAGAAGGCTTTAATAAAAAAGGGAACAATAAAACCATTTTCAAAAGACAAACAAGAGTCAAAACCCACGGAAAATCCTAAGTTCTTCAACAAAAATAAAAACGTGGTAGAAGATGGCACCAATGATTCTAAATGAGTTCAAACAATTCAAAGTGATCCTCCTTTAAAAATTACCAAAGGACCTAGTCAAAATCCAATAAAATGATGGGTGTTCACTCCCCTTACAAACTCATTATCCATGATTTTGAGACAATTAGAGGTGGTGAAAATGGTTCAATATCCAACCACAGTACCTTATGCAAGAGGATGCACCCAAACCAGGATGGTATAGAGATCATGACTTTTGTGATTTTCATCGTGTCAAGGGACACAAAATAGATAAATGTTTAAAATGAGACACTTTATTCAAGACCTCATTAAGGATGGGAAGATTGAAGTGGAGTCACTAGAATCAAGGAAAGGACCTAATGGTAAAATAGGAATCTTTAAACATCCCTTTCCTATTCATAATAAACAAGGAATGAAAAAGATAAATCAAGGTCATTCATTTGATGACAATAGAACTATGAATTAAGTGTATACCTCAACCGAGAATCCCTTTGATTCACTCATAGAATGTATTCATTTTTCCAATGAGTAGGTAAATACCATCAAGATCATTAACAATGATTGCACCATGGAAACATGATGTGCTCCTCTAGTAATCCCGAACCTCTTTTATCTACGCCTCAAAAAAGTCAATATGATTTGGTAGATCAACTTGAGACAACCCCGCTAAGATTTTGATCTTAGAATTTCTCAAGCTATCAAGCTCTCATAAGGATATCCTTTATAAAACCCTTCAAGGGTTAAGAGTGTCAAAAATGTCAATCCTTAACACCTCTAAGACATGGTTGCATGACCTTACTCTTAGTGATTGCATTTGCTTTGACCAGAGTGAAGTTCCACTTAAGAACCATACACACAATTTACCCCTATACATTGAGGTATTTGTTACTCACCAAAATATTAAAAGAGTGCTTGTGGATTATGGGTCTAGGTTAAATATTTACACCTTGAATTAAGTTAGGAAACTAAGCCACATCGAAGCAGATATGGATGATCACATAATCACAATCATAGCTTATGATAATGCTGAGCGTGAATCAATTGGTACTGTGGAAGTAGGGCAAAAAAATAATGACATGAAGTTCCATGTCCTTGATCTAGATCTTCCTTAAAATATTGTCTTGGGCCACCCATGGATCCATGCCATGTAGGTTTGAACCCTCCAATTTTCACCAATGCATTAAGTTATATCACAAAGAGCAAAAATCACCATCTTAGGAGATCCTGAGCCATTTGCACATTGTATAGCATTACATAGTTTTTATCGAGCTGCATATGAATTTACGTCGAGTTTATTTTGTTATACCATTACAAACAAAATCCCTTAAAGCTCGAGTAAATCCCGACACATTACAAGCTGGTAATAAGGATCCTTTTTCATCACTCTCTCTCTTTTCCTCATGGGAGATGAAGATGGGAGCATATAGCCCAAGTGAAGATCTTGATCTTTAACAAGCCCTTTTTTTCTCTGACCTCTTGCTATCACCTAAAACATGTGGTAGGCCTGATTTTCAGTTCACAAGATCTCAAGATAATTTTTCTAGTCCCTATGAAAAATTTGTTCCTCGTGGATTTTTGTCGACAAGAAAATTTTGGATACACCTAAAATTTGGATCCTCGAAGGAAAAAAAGCTACATGTCACCAAAATCTAGAATACACCAAAGCACACATAATGATGTATGCCATAGGCTATCATGGATTTGGGTGCGACACATATGCACAAGACGATCTACCCTAGGAAATCAAATAAGCATGGCCTTGACATTAAACCACATGGGGCTCCACCCTCAGAATGGATTATACCTCTTTAGAATGTGAATACTAATCACTTATTTCAGAAAGTGATGCAAATTCCTATTGTATCATGTATGAGGACCTTGAATCGACAACCTTTTCCTAGATTTTGTTGTCTTTAGCTTTTCCTAGTCTAAATCCCAAGAGGATTTCAAAATTACCCTTGTATATTTTGACCTCAATGATTAGGGCAAAAACTTCATGTAACAGTTGATTTCTTTGAAAACGATGAGGTGATTGCAGAGTTCATGGGTATTCGGGATGCCATTCTGATCAATGACCTTAAAAAGGGCTTCTCCATCAATTTGAATGCATGTGTGTACTTTGGGGAAGAGGAAAAATTGTGTGGTCACTTAAGAAAATAATAAATAAGGGAAAAATTCCTACAGAAAAGCCTTACAAAAAGAATAAGTCTAAGTCCCATAGTGAAAACCTCTTTGAGGTGCTTGTGGACAAACAAACATAACAATCAATGGAAAAGATAGTTGACCCACGTGAAGATGATAATATTTTTGAGCCACCTGTAGAAGCAGATCTAAACCTCCCCTTGATCCTATAAGAATGTAAGATACATTAAAATGTTGGTTGAGGAGACTATTAGTGTTAACATTAGGACAAAAGAGGATCCAAAAATAATATAGTTGGGAGCTTCACTCTTGGCATAGGAGCGAGAAAACATTTGTGATGTCATTAAAAGAATTTATAGACATATTTGTGTGGTCTTACGCAGATATGTTAGGTTTGGACCCAACCTTAGTCGTGCATAACCTTGTTGTGCACCCAGATGCCAAACCTATCAAATAGAAGTTAAGAAAGATGCACCCACGTGTTGCACTTTTGGTTAAAGAAGAACTAGAGAAGCTATTGGTAGTAGGTTTTATCAAACCTATTAACTATTTAGAATGGATATCAAACATAGTTCCAGTGCAAAAGAAACCAGTTGGCATCTGAGTCTACATGGACTTCAGGATATTAATAAATCATGCCCTAAAGATGAATTTCCTTTACCTAACATTAACATGATTGTCGATTCAATTGCAGTTTATGAGATGTTGTCCCTCATGGGCGTATTTTTGGGCTATAACTAGATTAAGATTGCAGAGGAAGATCAACATAAAACTACCTTCACAACCCCTTGGGGGACATTTTTCTACCAAGTGATGCCTTTCGGCATTAATAATGTTAGAACCACTTGTCAAAGAGTGATGATAGTCATTTTCCATGACTTAATGAATGAAATCATATAGGACTATGTAGATGATATCTTCGGAAAGTATAGAACTAGTGAAGAGAACCCGAAAGTGCTACGATATATATTTCAACACCTCTCGAGACTAAAATGTCGATTGAACCCTAGAAAATGTGTCTTTGACATACAATAAGGAAATTTATTGGGTTTCATTGTTTCAAGAAGAGGGATTGAGGTAGATCCCGATAAAGTTAAAACTATTAATGAGATGCCTCCACCAAAGAACCTTAAGTAGTTGTGTAGCTTACAAGGTAAAATATAGGAAATCTACTGATTCATTTCATAGCTTGTGGATAAGTTCCATCATTTCACACATATACTCAAGAAATATGCTACCTTCAATTGGGGTCTTGAATGTCAAAAATCCTTTGAATTACTTAAACAATACCTGAATTGAACTCTTATTCTCTTGTTTTCTACCCTAGGAAAACCTTTGTTATTTTACATTTTATCTACCCAACATGTTATTGGTGCACTACTTTCCCAATATGACCTTATCCAAAAAGAGAGGGTGGTTTATTACCTTAACCACACTTTGATCGCATATGAGTTGAATTACCCACAAATTTAAAAAGCATGCTTAGATATGGTATTTACATTTCAAAAGCTTAGCCACTACCTGCTCAATAATAAAACCAATCTCATTTCCAAATTTGACCCTATGAAATACCTTACATCTAAACCAAAGGCTCACCGATAGATGGCTAATTGGATCATCCTCCTAAGTTAGTTTGATATTGAATTTGTAAACTAGAAATCACTAAAAGGACATGTGCTTGTTGATCAGCTAGCTGAGGGACCCCTACCAGAAATGAAACCACTGTGTCTAGATCTGCTAGATGCCTTTACAATGTACATTGAGGATTCCATATTATGGAAGATGCACTTTGATGGATCTTTCAATTACCATGGTTTAGGGGGGTGTGATACTTGTTGGTACCCAAATTTTTCTCCTTTTCGGTGTGAGCAAGCATCAAAGATATGACATGAAGCTTGAAGACAAATAGATCATGATGTATGTCGTTTTGTAGCCGGGATGTGATCTAACGCATTTAGATTTGTGGAGAGATGGATAACACTCAAATAGGACATGATCTTTTCCTAATCTGCTTTTAGGTTGTTCCTTTCAAGGTAAGAGAACCTATTTTGTAACCCTCAAATGGTGAAGGAGATGAATATATCCCTCAATTTGTGTAAATAGTATGAAAAGGGCCTTGGGAAAATATGATCAACAATCTAAATCGACTTTCACAAGTTATCAATTCTAGATTATGGAGATACTTTCAATGTAAGGCAAGGGTTATCAAGACATTTTGAAATCCTGATCATTTCGCATACTTTAGCGAATGGATTTTGATCTTCTGTGGGTATAAAGGTCAAAACATGGGTAAAACAGGTAGGATTAGTTGTTTTGACTGATTTTTTGGGTGGGAGTTTAGATAAGACAAACCAAGGTCTCTAGAATCTTTGAGGATTTCAAGAAAATATGGAGAAACTTAACAATGAGAAAGTATCAAAATGGTTAATCATCCCTTCAACTAGGATATGTGCATCAAATGTAGGCCCATATATACACTTTTCCACACAATCTTTGATCATCTATCACAAAATATTGAGTTAGAATGAACCAATGAAGTATTTAGCAATCACTAATTAATCATGACCTAAGGTGCACCCAAAGGTTTACAAACAATCTCTCGAAATCAAGGAAAGTAAATTGATTTAAATTTTTTATCTCTTTATCGATGAAAGCTCTTCTCGAATGTGAGATTACAAACACCACTAAACTAATCACAAGAAATGAGAATTTTTATGATCAAGAGATATTTCAAACACAAGACTGCAACAGAAACAAGAAACACAAATTTTAAATGCATTCTAAAACATAAGTGTATGCAAATTTTGCCAAGAGACAACACAAAATAATCCAGAAATGATCAAATTTATCAGTAGGGGAATGTTTCAAGAACAATCTCAAAGCTTGTTGATGGATTTACAACTAAAACCAACTCAACATGATACAAATCTGATGTAAAAAGGAATTAGAAATGGTTCTCAAGTGGTTTCTCAGAGAATGGGCTTCTTCCCATATTTTCCCGTGAAATTTTTAGTTTTCTAGGGATTTTTAAACTCTTCCAACCCTTTGCATGAAAAATTCATGCAATATATAGCTTTCAATATCCTTCGAGCCTTCTTTCCCAAGAAAATAATATGCCAAAGGATCAAATTTGTTACAAAAATTCCTCATGATTCGCAAACAGAGACGTTTAATAGAACAGTCCAAAAGTTTCCAACTGTCTCAAAAAGAGATGAATCATTGTAAAATTCACAACATTATCCATTACCGAGGCATGTTTTTCATCTTCAAAGCATACAAACCTCCTTCCTTTCATTATTTCATCCATTTCCCTCCAAAATTTTACCTCGAACTTTTGGATTTGATATTTCACATTTGTGGATGGGTTAGGAAAAAATCATTTCAAAAACCTCTACGATATTCAAATTGATCCTCAAAAACAATTGCATTAGTATTTGTAGGAAAAAATGACTTGAATTTGTAAAAATTCGATAAAAATTGATGCAAAAATGCATTTCACACTTCCCGGAGCTCAAATGGCGGCCAAACTGAAAAATGGACAATTACCATAAATCTTCCTTTATCCTTTAATTTGATCCCTCCACGTGTCACAATGTGATTGCAATGGGCTTGGGATCACTTTTTGACATTTTAACACCTTTTGGAAAAATGTTAAAATTTGACATTTTTCTCCACCCCTCCGCCCTTTGAAAATGAGCTTGGCACGTGTCCCAATGTGGGTCCTGTTATCTAAAATGTGCCCCCTGCTCACTTTGTGGCTAACTCCCTTTCATCTTTCCTTCTCTTATGCCTCAGACATAATATTTTGATTTTTAGGCACTCAAAAACTTCTGGAAATGACACCATTGGATAGAGCTCTTTCTCAGCTTTCCAGAAAGGTAAAGTTTTCCTCCTAACTCCATGTATTTTTGAAGTTATGGCTCGGCGGAGTTTTTGTGGGAAATTTTCCCCGAAAGGCCCGCAGCCAATGAGATGCTGCCACGTGTCCAGGAAGTGGCGGGGGGTGGAGGAGAACTTTTTTTTTACCAAGTGTTTTGGCAAAATTTTCAAAAGGAAATTTTCCCCTGAAAGGCCCGCCGACGAATCAGAAGCTGCCACGTGTCAAGGGGTGAAATTTGGAAAATTTGGCTAAGTGTTGGCACATGGAAATTTTGGAGGGATGGCCCCATGGCCAATAAAAACATGCCACATGGCACGTGAACTAGAGGAGCATGGGGAAATTTTGGAAAATTTTCCCAAATGCAAAAAAGGGTAAAAATTCAAAAAAAATTTCCGCCGACCCGATTTGGTCCTATTTTGCCCTAAATTTTCAAATGGCCATAACTTTCGATCTAGAGCTTGGTTTTTCACGTTATTTATATCAATGGAAAGTTGGTGAAATTATCTATAATATTCTAGGGTCAATTTTGAATTTTGATGGATTTTGAAGAGAGAAAATAAAAAAGTCTCGACACGTGGTGATGAGCAGAAATGACGTTTTAACCACCGTTTTTAATGAAGAATGGCTCGCATTCTCTCCCAACATGGTTAAAAATGTCAGGAATGGGTCTGTAAGGATGCCCATGCTATTTTGAATGCATTTTGGTCAATGATTGAACCTCTCCCATGTTTTCCCGCATTTCTCTCTCCTGGGCTCGTCCCTTGCACTGTAAAAGCTAGATTTGGCTCATTTTCAAAGGGTTGAACATTTTTTGTGTATTGCAGGTCCCCTTTCTCACCTTGGAAGTGATTTTGGTGGAATATTAGACCTTTTCTAAGAACTACAACTCATTTTTTCCTCCCAGGTGTTGTAATGCAAGTGATTTTGATGTTAAAATAACAATACAGGCCCTGTGATTAATTTTTCATCCTCTGCTGGTGTTGTTTGACTAATTTCTGATTCTTCATTACAGTTATCAGTTTGTGCATGTTGTTTTGTTGCATTTTATGAATTGTGTCAATTTGCAGAAGTGATAAATACTCACCACTCCTTTGGTACATCACCTATTAGCATTATTTTTAGCTTTTTCTCGCATTCTCTATCTCTGTCTCCTTTGGAATTTAGGGTAGGGTTAGGAATATAGACCTCTGTAACTTGCAAGTGATAAATCTAACCGGAGGAATTGAGGAACCAGAATCTAAACTTGAGATTTCTTTCTCATTTTACAAGTCCCACACTTGGGGAAAGGATTCAATGTTGTGCAATCACACTGGATGCTAGTATGATCAAACTAGAAATCGATCAACATCCGGGGTGTTAATTGATTTGCAACAACGCTTTGGCACGCCTGTGGGACCTTAGAGGTCTTCATCTTCATTGTAACAAAATTGATGTGCATTTTTTCCAAGTTTCTTGCTTAAAAGAGCTATAAATTGCACATCTGGCGACTCCAAAGGAAGAAGAATCAGCTGGTTTTAGCAGTGTAGACCTGAAAACTCATGAGAATAATCACTACAAGGTCAAGAGCTAGAGAAGAAGAGGTGCTATTTGAATATATACAATTATCTCCAAGAATAAGGAAAAGTGGGAGGAGAATCCAAAGGTCTCCATCTCCATCGAAAGAACTCTCTCAACTCCTCCACCTGGTAGGCCTTTCATTTAATCAACAAGGGTTCTAAGGCCAATTAGAATGGCACAAAACAACCCTTATGTCAATTTCACTGGCAGCAGCCCACTTGCTCTCAATGCACAAAATCCAATCCCAATTGCAGCATTGAAGAACATTCCATACTTCACTGGAGAAAATCAGACCACTCCTAGTGATCATGTTAAGGATATTGCTAACATTTGTGCAATCCATGAGATCAATGAGATGCAAGTTCTTCATCAAATCAGCTGGCATCTTCATTCAAAGGGAAAGCTTTGCAATGGTTCAAGAGTCTTGCCTCAGGTTCTATTCAAAATTGGAATCAGCTATGTATAGCCCTCCATGAGTAGTTTGGGGAAAAGGGAGACAACTTGTCCCTTTTGGAGCAGTTGACAACTATCAAGAGAGATCCCAATGAGCAGTTGACTGATTTTAATTTCAGATTTCAAAGGACTTGGGAGAGAATTCCAAAGGTGGCGGTGCGAATGAAAGCAATGTGAAGGTGCTTTTATTTATTACCTTAAAGCTTTAAATTCTGATATTTCTATGTTAATTCAATCCATGGGAGGCACAACTATCCCCATTGCTTATAACATTGCCATTAGAGCTGAAAATTGTTTGATTCAAGCTGGCAAGCTAGCTCCTAGGCCTCCAATGCCATTATTTCCAAGTTTAGAGAGCCCAAGTACTAGCCAAGTGCCTAATTTAGCTTCTATTCCCACTCCTAGAAATCAGAATTCAAGTGAAGCTTCCACTTCATCTTCTAGTGCCTCAAATGAACTTCAAGAAGTCATGAAGCAATTGCAAAATCTAGGCAATGAGCTGGTTACTCTCAAGAGGCAGCAAGCCCAAGGTTTTAGACCTTCTTTCCAGCCCCAAGCTCAGCCTAACAGGCAGCCATATCAACCCCAAAGACCACCCAATCCAGCTACAAATCTAAATCAAGCAAGGCCTCCTGCCAATAGACCATTTCAGCCCTATAATCCCAATGCTACATCTGCATCTAAAGCATTAGTGCTAGTACAAAACAATATAGCTCAAGAGTATGATTGGTGTTTCCCATGCAATGAACCTCATAACCAGTCCATGTGCTTCAATGGTGCCTTGAAAGCATTGATGGTGATGCAAAAATGTGGAGGTGAAGGTAGTCAAAGAAATGACCAGCAATAAGAAACATTCCAGCAAAGTGAATAGCTCCAAATGATACCACACTTGTAAACCGGCAGCGAAGATTTTTGTGGCATGAATCAAACAGTTTCCCAAAGTGTTGCAGCCAACACAAGATCAAAGAGGAGAAATTTGGGTGAAGAAAAGCCATTGGCCCCAAGTAATTCATGACCTTATGTCACTCCACAAACTATTGGCAAGCAAAATGCAATCCCAAGCACGCAAGGATTTCCTAAAACAGCCCCTAGGCCAACCCAAATGCCAGTTGTTGCTGCCCATATACAAGGGATGAATGTGCAGGCCAAGGGACAGAAAAAGGATACTTCATCCCCATTCAATATCATTGATCAGATGAAGAAGAAAAATGTAAACATATCAATGTGGGAATCACTCTCTATCCCAGGCCAAAGAGACTTGTTACAAGCTGCCATGAAGGACTGGTCAACTTCAAATCAACAAGTCCAAATGCAAGAGAAGGTGCTCACAAATGCCACCCAGCCTGAGGGGAATCATGGAGGACAGCAAGGTAAGATGTTGAAGCCCCCTCCATTCTATGTTTCATTGATCATTGGGAACCAATTAGTACACAATTGCATGATTGATTCCGGGGCAAGTAGTTCAGTAATGCCCAAGCAAATAGCTGATTAGTTGGGAATTCAGTATGAAACCATATCCGAAGGGGTGGTACACTGGATGGGACAGAGAACAATAGTTGGAGTGATTAAAAACTTGAGTCTTACTTTGCATGCCTGTCCCAACGTGGTTGTTTTGCAAGATGTCTCAGTAATAGACCTTCCACCACTCTTTGCCCTATGTTTGTCAAGGGATTTCATAGCTAAGATTGGAGGTTACTTATTTGCTGATTGGTCACACATGTTGTTCAGAACAAGATATGGAACCAAAGCCACAATCAGGTCTGAACCTATTGCAAACTTTCACATTGAGCCTTACACCCCAAGTCAGATAAATGCCAATTGTTCAGCGTTTGATCAAGAAGATCACCCAAGCACTGATGAAGCTGACACCAAGGTCGGAAGTATCCCAGATCTAACTCTTGATGAATGGGCAAACAAGGTGCATGCTTTTGATCCTTATCAAGAAATAGAAGAATTTGAGTTAGGAGTCTATTGCATGCATGAAGAAAATCAGCCTATCCCTAGCATCACCAAGCCAGACCACAAGGATGACAATGAGGTATGGAAGTTTTTTTTTGATGGATCAAGGAGTAGACAAGGTGCAGGAGGGGGAGCCATGCTGGTTTCACCTCAAGGAGTTAAGTATTATTCAACTTTTAGATTTCAGTTTGCATGCTCTAATAACACTGTTGAATATGAAGCCTTGGTGTAAGGACTACATTAGGCAATCAAGACAGGAATAAAGAACTTGCAACTCTTTGGTGATAGTGAGTTGATTGTTAACCAAGTCAAGGGGAAGTATGATATCAAGAATGATCTACTCAAGTGCTATAAGAACAGGGTGTGGGACCTCATTGAAGATTTTGAGGGTTTTGGCATCAAATCCATTCCTAGGAAAGAGAACCAAGCTGCTGACAGGCTTGTAGCAGTTGGGGCAGCCTTTGACGTTGTGGAGAGCATTCAAAAGGACAAGGTACAACCAAACATCCATGTGATTGTAAGGCCTTCAATGCGAACACCAATGTAAGCTGGCAAGTGTTTGAAAATGATCAACGAAATCATCCATTTCTTGCAGAAGAAGAGGCTGAATTCTCGGCCAAAAATTAGGAAAAGTTGGAGCAACGATGGTGACCAAGTGGTGTAGCTGATAACCAGCAAAATACCAAAGGGACTTATTACTTTGGAGTCCATTTGGAATCCTAATGATCAGTTTAGGAAGGAGAAAGAAAACATCATAGTAAAGGGAGAATATTCAGTGTCCATCTCGGTGGAAGGAGGCAAATCACTCCAAATTGGTAAGATGACAACTAAAAAAAGAAAGGTATGAATTCATACAACTTTGTCAAGAGTTCCCGATGTGTTTTCTTGGAGCTATGAAGATTTGAAAGGTTTCAATCCCGAGCTAGCTCAACACACCATTGAATTGGATCCAAATACTAAGCCCATCGGTAGAAACAAAGGCCACCAACCCCACATGGAACCTCTCATGAGAAAAGAATTGAACAAGTTGATAGAATCAAGAATCATATTCCCTATCAAGCATTCTAGTTGGGTTTCCAACTTGGTTCCAATCAGAAAGAAGAGTGGAGAAATCAGATTGTGTGTTGACTTCAGAGATTTGAATAGAGCATCTCTCAAGGATCATTATCCACTTCCTTCCATGGAGCAGATTTTACAAGTTATTGCTGGCTTCGAGAGGTTTTCACTACTTGATGGCTATTTAGGGTATAATCAGATTATGGTGAAGGAAGAAGATCAGTTCAAGACATCCTTTACAACTAAATGGGGAACTTATGCATACAGGAAAATGCCATTTGGGCTGTCCAACACCGGAGCTACCTTCCAAAGAGCAATGGACATGGCGTTCAAAGGTTTGATTAACAACATAGTGCTGATATATCTCAATGATATCACTGTTTTTTCAAAAAATACAGCAGACCACCTCTTTCATTTGAGACAAGTGTTCCAAAGGTGTAGAAGAGTTGGAGTCTCCTCGAATCCTAAAAATGCATATTTTTTTAGCACATGAAGGAAAGCTCCTTGGCCACATTGTCTCCAAAGAAGGATTAACAATTGATCCGAAAAGACTTGAAGCCATAAGAGCACTACCATTGCCAAGCCACAAGAAGGCCCTTCGAGAGATTCTTGGGGAGAATAAATTTTGTTCGAGGTTTGTTCCAAATTTTGCAGCCCTTGTCAAGCCTATCACCCAAGATGCTAAAGAAAATCATGGCTTTCAAATGGACAACGAGAAGGCAAGGAGAGTTTTGAAGTAATCAAAGAAGCCATCTCTCAAGCACGTACTCTCATCAACCTAGATTTCTCCAAGGATTTCATCCTCTATGCATTTGGGGGTGATGATACTATTTCTGTAATTTTGGTACAGCAGAATAAAGACAATAATGAGCAGCCAATTGCTTTCTTCAGCCAAAGCCTAGAGGACTATGAGGTGAGATATTCTTTAATTGAGAAGCATGTTCTTGCAGTAATTAGAAGCTTGAAGAAGTTCAAGCATTTAGTCTCAAACAACAAGGTTCAATTGTTGGTTTCTCATGCGGGGTTAAAGACTTCCTCCTCAACAAAGACTTGAATGAAAAGAGAGCAGGTTGGATTACCCATGTCATGGAGTATGACATAGAGATCAAGGTCACCAAGTTGGTCAGAGGAAAAGGATTGTGTGAGCAGCTGATTTTAAGAAAACAAGAGGAAGCATGCAATGAGAAAGAGACTGTTTTGGCATTACAAGATAGCCATGAGCAAGAAAGCACTCAAGAAGAAAATAATGGTGTCCCCATTCCTTGCTGGACCCAAAGTATAATGCACTTCCTAAGCATAGGCCTATGCCCTCTAGAGATGAACAAGACCCAAAGAAGACACTTCAGATTGCAGGCTGTCCCATATGCCCTTGTTGATGGTGTTTTTTTCAAAAGAGATGTGAATGGAGTACTACTGAGATGCATTGGTACAAATCAGATTCATAGGGTGTTAGAAGATTTCCATGGTGGACCAGCTGGTGGTCATTTTACACCAAGAGTGACAGCTCTAAAGATCATGAGGGTTGGTTATTATTGGCCCAAAATTTTCAATGATTGCTACGCATGGATCAAGAGGTGCAAGAATTGTGCATTCTTCACAAGTAAAGAGAGGCTAGCTGCCCTCCCATTGCATCCAATTTCAGTTGACCAACCATTCATGCAATGGGGTTTAGACTTCATTGGAGTCATTAATCCCAATTCAAGCCAAGGGCACAAATGGATTTTACAGCCACAAATTACTTCACCAAATGGACTGAAGCAATAGCACTCAAGGAAGCAAATGAATCTAGTATCCTAGACTTTTATGAAGGGATAACAACTAGATTTGGCATACCTGCTACAATAATATCAGATAATGCATTGGCATTCATTGGGTCTAAGGTGACTCGAATGGGCATCAAAAATGGGATCTACCTAAGTACTTCATCAAACTATTACCCTTAGGGTAATGGCTAGGCTGAGTCTACAAACAAGAACTTATTGAGAATCATTAGAAGGACCCTTGATGAAAATCAGAGGTCTTGGCATACTAAGTTGAAATCAGCCTTATGGGCTGATAGGATAACTCCCAAGAGGTCTACGGTAACTCTCCATTCAAGACTTGTTTATGGAAGAGAGAAAATTTTGCCCATGTCACTTGAGTTGCCAACATTGGAACTCATGAAACAGTTGGAGTTTTCAGAGTTTGAGCCCATGGAGGTTAGATATGTAGAATTTATGGAGCTCCAAGAAATCAGAAATTAGGCATCCCAAGCAATGGAGAAGGATCAGGATTTGATAAAGAAGACATTTGATAGAAAGGCCAAGAATAGATCCTTCCAAGTTGGAGATTTAGTGCTAAAATGGGATGCAGATAGAGAAAAACCGGGGAGGCATTCAAAATTTGATGCCATTTGGAGTGGCCCATACATGGTCACAAAGTGTAAGGACAAGTAATGCCTTCCAATTGTCTTCATTGGATGGTGAAGAACTGTAGATTCCAGTCAATGGAATCCATCTAAAGCATTGCTACTAAAGGGAAATTCTCCACCTTGTATATATTAGCTTAGGTTTTTATTCCTCCAAGTGCTTGTGCACATTGTTCTGGTAGGTTAGTTTGTTTTCCCTAAGTACTTTGGCACAAGCTTGCTGTCCCTGGGAATGTGTTTGTAGGACTTGCTCCATCAGGTGATATTCCATGTTCCTCCTTGTAATGTTCTAGTCGGGTTAGGGTATCGACGAAAAAATCAGGTGACTACATGCCAAATGGATTGCTTTAGGCAACTGGTAACTTCATCCAGCAGGTAGATGACCCCTCTGAGTCACCAAAATTGTTATCCAAAATGTGCCCCCTGCTCACTTTGTGGCTAACTCCCTTTCATCTTTCCTTCTCTTATGCCTCAGACATAATATTTTGATTTTTAGGCACTCAAAACCTTCTGGAAATGACACCATTGGATAGAGCTCTTTCTCAGCTTTCCAGAAAGGTAAAGTTTTCCTCCTAACTCCATGTATTTTTTAAGTTATGGCTCGGCGGAGTTTTTGTGGGAAATTTTCCCCGAAAGGCCCGCAGCCAATGAGATGCTACCACGTGTCTAGGAAATGGCGGGGGGTGGAGGAGAACTTGGTTTTTTACCAAGTGTTTTGGCAAAATTTTCAAAAGGAAATTTTCCCTTGAAAGGCCCGCCGACGAATCAGAAGCTTGCCACGTGTCAAGGGTGAAATTTGGAAAATTTGGCTAAGTGTTGGCGCATGGAAATTTTGGAGGAATGGCCCCGCGGCCAATAAAAACATGCCACGTGGAACCTGAACTAGTGGAGCGTGGGGAAATTTTGGAAAATTTTCCCAAATGCAAAAAAGGGTAAAAATTCAAAAAAATTCCGCCGACCCGATTTGGTCTTGTTTTGCCCTAAAATTTCAAATGGCCATAACTTTCGATCCAGAGCTCGGTTTTTCACGTTCTTTATATCAATGGAAATCTGGTGAAATTATCTACAAGATTCCGGGGTAAATTTTGCATTTTTATGGATTTTGGAGAGAGAAAATCAAAAACATCTCTCTGGCACATGGTGATGAGTAGAAATGATGTTTCAACTACCATTTTTAATGAAGAATGGCTCGCATTCTCTTCCAGCATGGTTAAAAATGTCAGGGAATGGGTCTGTAAGGATGCCCATGCTGTTTTGAATGCATTTTGGTTAATGATTGAACCTCTCCCATGTTTTCCCGCGTTTCTCTCTCTCTGGCTCGTCCCTTTGCCTTTGTAAAAGCTAGATTTGGCTCATTTTCAAAGGGTTAAACATTTTTGTGTATTGCAGGTCCCCTTTCTCACCTTGGAAGTGATTTTGGTGGAATATTAGACCTTTTCTAAGAACTACAACTCATTTTTGCCTCCCAGGTGTTGTAATGCAAGTGATTTTGATGTTAAAATAACAATTCAGGCCCTGTGATTATTTTTTCATCCTCTGCTGGTGTTGTTTGATTAATTTTTGATTCTTCATTACAGTTATCAGTTTGTGCATGTTGTTTTGTTGCATTTTATGAATTGTGTCAATCTTCAGAAGTGAGAAAGTCTCACCACTCCTTTAGTACATCACCTATTAGCATTAGTTTTAGCTTTTTTGCATTCTCTATCTCTGTCTCCTTTGGAATTTAGGGTAGGGTTAGGAATATAGACCTCTACAACTTGCAAGTGATAAATCGACCGGAGGAATTGAGAAACCAGACCTCTAAATGGGAGATTCCTTTCTCATTTTGCAAGTCCTACACTTGGGGAAAGGATTCAATGTTGTGTAATCACACTGGATGCTAGTATGATCAAACTAGAAACACGATCAACATCGAGGGGTGCTGCTGATTTACTGCAACAACAGTCCCAGCGGAATCGCGGCTCGATTCTACACATTTCTACATTTTTTGGAAAAAGGATTTTTTTCAAATTATCCTCACTCACCTGCATCTCGACTTTGTCCCTAACTCGTGGTGCAATATGACTGATACGAAGTCGTTGCTCAATTTTACACATTTTACATAGTTTTAGACAGGAAATTTTTTCAATTTTCCTCCGTGGCTCCGCCCTCCCACAAGACACATGTCCTCATATGATTGGGCCGAGGGCGGTGCTTCTCATTTCATATTTTAATCATATTCCATGAAGGAAATTTTTTAACATTTCCTCTGCCATCCCGCACCTCCGCCTTTCCTGCCATGTGTCCAATCCCGATTGGTCTTGTGGACTGTGGCCCGTTCATAAATTTTGTTCCCTTTCACCAAAAAGCAAAATTTTTCTAAGTCCTCTCTAGCCTCCATTTCCGACTTTGATGCAAATGTGACATGTGTCCACCTGTGATTCGCTAAGGGCCTGCGAGACTCATTTCATACTTTAACTCCTTTTCACCAAAGGAAATTTTTCACCGTGCCTCTGCAGATTCCGCCCCTCCATTGTTTTTACTTTTCTAACTGCCATGTGTCACTCTTTGATTGGTTGAGGGCCAATGAACTTGTGGGGACAATTTAGACCTTTTTCCAAAAACACAAAAATGCTAAGTTACTCGAGCAGTCCCTTGAACCTTGTCCAATCACAAACAACCACGTAGGAGAAGATTTTTGAGCTAAAATTTGACGGGAAAAGGATGCCCGTATGACCGTAAAAAAGTTGAAATTGCTAAGCGATGCCCATGAATGTCGAGATGAAATTGACGGAAAATGACACTGTCTTACCATCAAAACATAGATTACGCTAGGAATACCATAGAATTTGATTTTTTTGCTAAGGACGACAAATTTCTCGAAATTGAACTAACTGAAAACATGTTTTTAAAGCATTTTTTTAATCACGGAATTGGATTTTCAATGGAAAATAAGTATAAAACAAAAAATTTCGAGCTCCAAAGGCCGGGAAAACATGGGAAAAATGATAGAGGCATTTAAAAGGGAAAAATTAGGGCAAAACGTAGGGAAAACTTAGAGATTCCTTGAAAATGGTGCAAAAATGGAGAAAAAATGAACAACTTAAAGCATTCAAACATAGATACAAGTTATTTTTTCACCAAATGCAAAGGATGGGAGAATCCCAAGCCATTTTTTCTCAGAAACAGTAAAAAAATCACTTCTCCTTAGCAAATTAGGGAAAGGTAATGAGTTTACAAACAATCCAATGCACAAGTATGGAGCAACAACTTCACATCATCAATTTCATGAGGAAAAAACATTTCAGAGCACAAAGAGCAAAGGGGAAACATGGAAAAATGATAGAGGATCAAAATGGGCACCAACATCAGCTCCTTTCGGGTTGGGAAATCTTGGTGAGTGCTACAAGAACAAAAGTAGACCAAGTGCCAAAATAATCCATTGGGAAAAGGGAGTCATGAGCCAAAGCCACCAAAAACCAGTTGAGAAACCGACAAAAATGGCTACCACACACTAAGGAAAACCACAAACTAACAAAACACCAAAAATAGAGAAAAAACTAAACACAAAGACTATACACTATACAAGTGGTGCATACCTCAAATTTGGGGATTAATCTAAGAAATTCTTTAGATGCCATGCCATTAACAGTAGCTCAAGCAATTCCCCATCTAAGTCCTTGAGAAAAAGGTATTTTCACGAATTCCGATGATATCAATGGAGTAAGGGCCCATCCACAATGCATCAAATTTACCATGTTTACCCTTATCTTCATGCCTGATATCCCACAATAAAACCAAATCTCCAACATTGAAAGCCCTAAGAGTGCCCTTCTTGTCAAACAACCTCTTCAATTTCTCTCTAAATCTGACATGCCTTTGGTAGGATGCTCTTCTTTCTTCATCCAACTCAACAATTTGATTAATCCTTTCTTCATATGGACTAACCTCTTGATCTTCAAGTTGTTGAACAAACTGAAATGAAGATAATTACAGATGTAAGGGCAACAGATCTTGAGTTCCATACACCAACTCAAATGGGCTCTTACTAGTAGCTCTTTTGGCAGTGATTTTCTCAGCCCAAACTATAAATTTCAGTTGTTCACCCATTTTCTCTTGTTTAACTCCAAGGTCTCCTAATGATCTTCAACAAGTTCTTATTACTAGACTCATCTTTTCCATTCCCTTGAGGGTTATAGTTTGAAGCATAAGTCATATTGGTTCCATACTCCTTGCACATTACCATCAAGGGCTTAGCTCTGAAACACATGGCATTATCAACAACAATCTTTAATGGCACACCAAATATGCATATGATATGATTATACAATCAGTCCATAACAACTTGGTGGGTTGCTTTCTTGGTGGGGATTGCTTCTACGCACTTGGTGAAGTAATCTATGGCTACAAGGATCCACTTATGTCCAACACTAGAAGGGTATGAAATATCACCAATGAAGTCTATTCCCCATTATTTGAAAGGAGCTTCAATTGATATAGGATGCAAAGGAAGGGATCCTAAAGCTTTCATTCTTCTAGAGAAATGCTGGAAGCTTTCACATTTTCTAACCAATAGGGTTGTATCTTTAAAAAGAGTTGGCCACCAATAACCAACTCTCAAAATTTTGTGTGTTGTAACCCTTCTAGCAAAGTGTCTCCACAAACTCCCCCATGGAAATCAAAAACTATTTTGGAAGCTTTATCTTCGATTATGCATTTCACGAGGACACCTTCGAGTTCCTCCAAGCTAGCCTAAAGTCGGTGATGTTGTATTTTTGAGAATCCAACTTGAGGGCTATTTTTTGATTTTTATTCAAATGATCAGGGCAGCATAGGTTTCTAAGGTAAAATATTACGTATTTGTACCACTAATAACTTATCAACTTCTCAAGAACATCTGCCCTTTCTTCCTCTACTTCATTCACTTCCACAGTTTGCAAGTTGCTCTCAGCCACAAGCTTAGCCAAGCTCAAACATCCTACTAAATTTGTGGTTTGGATGTCCATGTCATATTCCTACAGTTTGTTCACCCATCTACATCTTTTTCTTGAGATCTCCATCTCTGATAAGATGTCTTTTACCATGGTGTGGGGAACATAAGCAATAACTTTTGAACTTAAGATATAAGGCCTGAAAAGCTTTGTTGCTTTCACTAAGGCAAATGCTTATTTTTCCATGATTGTGTATTTTAATTCAGTAGCTTGTAAATCCTTGCTAAAGAAGACAATAGGCCTCTTAGCCCCATCTTCTTCCTTCTACAGCAAAATAGATGCAATGGTATTTTCAGAAGTCAAGGAGAATATTTGGAAAAGATTCTTGTAATTCAAATCTACCAAGATAGGTGCATGTTTCAATGCTTCTTTGATTCCTTCAAAATCCTGAATAATAACCTCCTCCCATTTGATAGCTTGGTCTTTATTTAACATGCATGTAATAGGAAGAGTCAATTCAGCAAAATTAGACACAAACCTTCTAATGAAATTGATCTTCCCAAAGAAGGATTGGATTCCCTTCTTTGCTCTTGGAATTGGAACCTTGCTGATTGCTTCCACCCTCTTAGGGTCAATCATGACACCAACCTTTGAAACAATATGACCAAGCAACTTGGCCTTTTTCACCCCAAAATGGCACTTCTTTGGATTCAAAGAGATTCCAAATTATCTACATCTGATCAACATTTTTTCCAAGTGTTGTAAGTGATCTTTTCTTCTCCTTGAAAACATAATCACATTATCCTGATAAACTGTAATGAAATAATTTATGTAACAAGAAAAATAAACATCCATTTCTATTTGGAAAGTAGCTCCAACATTCATAAGACCAAAAGGCATTCTTACATAGACATATGTTCCCTAAGGAGTGGTAAAGACAGGTTTTAAATCTTTCGACTCCTTCATAACAACTTGATTGTAGCAGAGAAACCATCCAAGGTGGATAACAATTCAGATCTAGTCACTAACTACAACATGTATTCCATGTTTGGAAAATGATAATTGTCCTTCAATGAATCTCTATTCAAATTTCTGGAGTCTACACAAAGTTTGATGTCTCCATTTTTCTTTCTGACTGGCACAAGGTTTGCAACCCAGGATGAATAACTTGTGGTTTGAATGATCCCTCCCTCTTTCAGTTTCTTCAATTCATCTTGCATTTTCATGGAGATGAGTGGATTAATTGGCCTTTACTTTTTCCTGAATGGTTTGTAATTTGTTTTAAGAGAAATCTCAAGCTGAAACAAATCCTCTCTGTATGCTTTCACTCTGAATAAGACCAAGCCGACAATCTGATATTTCTTCAATAGTTGAACATAAGACTATTTTTCCTCTTTGTTTAGATTGATGCCTAACCATACTTTTATTGGTTTATCACTAGTTCCCACGTTATGCTCTTCCGGATCCCTTGAGGAAGACATGTTTCTATTGATAATGCAATCAACATTGTTAAAATTTGACTCAAGAGCAATGGCCCTCTAGGAATGGTGCTAGCTTTCAAATGGATGATATCATTTCCAAACAAAGTATCTCTTCCTTCATTCACACACACCATTGGTTCCTAATCAATATTTTGATCTAAAAAATCACTTTGATTTTGTAAGAAACTTTGTAGTTGAGCATCATCATTAAACACTTTCCAATGCTTGATGTTGTCAGGGATAGTTGGCCTAGTTAACACTTCAATATTATACTCACAATAAGGTGAAATGGTAAAATTTCCAAATCTTGACCCCAACACTTTGCCAACTTGTCAAAATTAGCATTTAAACTTCTGTCATGAGGCACAATGTTGAAAGAAACAAACATCTCAATTAGATCCCAAATTGCATGTTTATATTGTTTCATCCGCTAATTTTGTGTAGCATATAGTTTTCTTATTTGTTTGAAAACTAGATCTAAATATCCCTTTACAATGATGTCCTTGACACCATACTTCCATTCAATTCTCATACCCAACAACAAGACTTCATACTCATCAATGTTGTTAGTACATTCAAAATTAAGCTTGAAGGAAAAAACAAACTCTTCCAATCTAGGAGAAATCAGAATAATACCAGCACCACTTCCAAATATGGATCAAGCTCCATCAAATAGCAAGGTCCAAGGAGAACGTACCTATTCAAGGAACTTTGACTAATCCATCTTGTGTTCTTTTCCATCAGCAAACCAATGAAATTATCTAAATCAACATCAACAAATAATACTTCATAAGAAGCAACTTTGTTTGGATCCTCAATTAGATGCAACATCCTATTATCTCCATATAATTTTACAAGGCTAACTTCAATGGGAATAGTGGAAAAAGACATGTCCATTTGAACAGTCCACCCAACACTTGCAACCCACTTTCTTGACAAAAGCATACCCCATTTGGCAAGGCAATCAACAATCACATTTTAAATTCTTACTTGGATAGGCTGCAAGTTGTACCACCAAACCCTTCACACAACCAACTACTAGATATTCTCTTGAGTCCATGGCAGTACACTTTCCATAGGCTACTATCACTTTGATATCCAACTCATTCATGACTTCTAGAGGCATGACATTACAAGATGCACCAGAATCAAACATACAATTGTGAAGTAGTTTATCCTTTATGATCAAAGTTGTAAAGAATGGATCAAAATTCCATTGGGAATCAACCAAGGATATCCCCAAGTATACCTTAGGTGTTTCTCCAAGATCCTCTATTTTGGTGGAGTTTCAAGGTCTACAATGATTTGAGGAGGAGTTTCAACAATGTTTACATTTCTGCTTGGGTTACTCTTCTCCTCTTTCAATCTCAAGTACTCAAATGCTCTCTTCTTGTGCTCAAGAATCCTAAGCAACTCAATGATTATAAAAATCAATTTTATTTGGCTCAATACTTTGGCTATGTCATATGGAAAACTCTTTGGAAAGGTAGCATTAGAGGAAACAAGCATATTTATTAGATGACATGGGATTCTTGGTAGCTTGGGCATGAGGAGGACCGTAATTTTTACTAGTGATAGTAGAGCTTTTGGCAGGTGTTTATCTTCTAGGAGCTTCTTTGGGAATACTTGTAAGAGAGGGTGTCTTAGTTTTTTCTTGAGGCACAACTCCATTAACAACCTTGCTCTAGTGTTATACTCTTTCTCTTGAGCCACAACAACATTCATTAAAAATTTCTATCTTCCTCTGAAGGGATACCACCATCATACTTCTTAATCATAAAAGCTCTTAAGTATTCAAATTCTTTTTAGGAATCTCAAAATATTGCACTACATCTACCTCAAGAGTATGAGAGGGAAGAAGGACTTGTACCCATTTGATGAAATCCCAAAAGGTTATAGTTGTCCTTGAATTTATTACCTCAGTTGATGTTGCTCCTTCTTGTGATCTGAAGAACAACCCACCATGTAGATATCATCATCAGTACCATCATCATTATTAGCTTCACCATCTTGTTGGTCCACTTCACATGGAGGATGGGGCAGAAAACACCTATCATACCAATCAATATCAACAACTTCCTCAACAACAACCCTAATAATTAGGGGATCAGGTAACACTCTTCCTTCACATGCTTGAGGATTTCTATTTGAACACCCCATGGGTCCTTTCCCTCTATCATCAGATCTCTGATTACCTCTAGGATGATTTAAAAATGTGTCATGTTTTTGTGATTTTTGCTGACCTTTTGAAGTCTTGCCCAATTCCCTTCTCTGCTCGGGCTAACTTATATGAGATTTCTTTGACAACCCCTGCCAAATTTTTCACAACCTCCTCCAAATCAGCACCCTTACTAGCTTGAGGTTTTCGGGGTTTGTAAACTTTACACTATCTCTTTTGAGAGGTTTTCCAATGGCCTTAATGTTATTTTCATCAGTAGTGCCATGGTAAAGGCATGCCTTAAATTGGTAGGGTTATTGTCTATTAAGTGGTAGGCTACCTTCTTATCAAATGCATCTAAATATTTGATCAAACAAGATTGATAACAAGGCCTAAGATTAACAGAAAACCTTCTTAAATTTTTTACAAACCTCGTGTTGAAGTCATGAACGATTCATTGGGGTTCTTCTTGATATTATCAAATTTAGAAAAGAGAAATCTAGGATCAGTCTTGTCACCATATTGCAATTTGAATGCATTCTACATTTCAGTCCAAGAGTCAATAGAATTATCGGGTAGAGCATTGTACCAATCCCTTGCATCCTCCTCTAGTGTATGAATGAACAATTGAACATACACATCTTCATGCTCAATCTCAAATTCCTCCATCATGTGAACAAAAAGTTTTAGGTGCTGATCACCGTTATTGCATTGTTCCTTGGAACTTTGGCAACCTATTCCTTACATCTTCTCGTACACAATTTGGGTAGCCATCCATTCCTATAAAGTCTATAGGACCAAAGGTGTTAACAACAAATGGAGGTCTAGGTGAGCTGTATTGTTTTTAGGTGGTAGTCTTGGAGGAGAAACAAAATGATGAGGAGTGAGAGGTATTTGGGGAATAGAAATGTAATCTTCAAAATGGATATCCCCTATAGGATCAGATTCTTGATAAACTCTAGTTGATTTGGAAAAAAGGGGGCGAGAATGAGGAGCAAGATTGGTATTCTCTAGGTGCTGATTTTCTTAGAAATTTTTACTAGAATTGAAACACACAGTGCAGATTAAAGGAGGAACTCACCAGGCTACAACAGCAGAAGGACATTTACTAGTTGAAGTAAACAAGTTCATGTGAAGATTTCTTGAATCGGAATCACCGGAAGAAGAGTGATAATCCTATATTAAAGGTTGATCTCTTTCACTAATGGATATTCCTTTTCTTGATGTCGACCTTCAACAACCTTCCAAATTTTTCTCTCTTCAAATACTTTGTCTTTCCAAATTCTTGAAATAACTTTCTACTTGGGTCCCTCCGGAAGAGAGATATTCTTCCTTCTAGTTTTGTAGAGATTAGCAACACCAAAAACAAATGACAGAAAGCTAAGACACTGGTATTTATCAAGATAAAAAAACATGGAGTAGCCACTAAGGAATTTCACCCTAGTTGTACAAATGCACTAAAATACTCTGTCAAATAGCTATCAGCACTAAAAATCTTTCCAAACTTTATAGATCATATCTTCCTTTTCTTGAATATATCAACCACAAATGCAAATGAAGTGCAACTATTGCTGAAAATTGATAAAATTACACACAAAACTTGCAAGAGAAATTACCGGGGTTTGATATGTATTCAAATATTTCAAATATGTATGCACATGGATCGATTGAATTAAGAATATCCTTGGCAATGGTGCCACTAGTGTTGGTACCCAAATTTGTTCTCCTTTTCAGTTTGAGCAGCATCAAAGATATGGCATGAAGCTTGAAGATAGATAGATCATGATGTATGTTGTTTTGTAGCCAGGGATGTGATCTAATTGGCACTCAAATTTTTGGAGAGATGGATAGCACTTAAATAGGAATAGATCTTGTCCTACCTATTTTAGGTTGTGCCTTTCAACCAAGCTAAGAGAACCTATTTTGTAACCCTCAATTTGTGTAAACAAAGATGAAAAAGGGCCTTGTAAAAATATGATCAACACTCGCAAATCTAACTTTCACAAGTTGTCATTTCCATATTATGGAGATACTCTCAATACAAGGCAAGGGTTACTAAAGACATTTTGAAATCCCGATCTATTCTGCATACTTTAGCAAATGGATTTTGATATTCGTGGGTATACAAGTCAAAACAGGGGTAACACAGGGTAGGATTATTTATTTTGAATGATTTTTGGGTGGGAGTTTAGATAAGAAAAACCAAGGTCTACCCAAATCTTTGAGAATTTCAGCAAAATATGGAGAAAATTAACAACAAAAAGTATCAAAATGGTAAATCATCCCTACAACAAGGATATGTGCATCAAATGGAAGCCCATATCTGGACTTTTCCACACAATATTTGATAATCTATCACAAAATATTGAGTTAGAATGAACCAATGAAGCATTTAGTAATCACTATTTAATCATGACCTAAGGTGCACCCAAAGGTTTACAAACAATCTCTAAAATCAAGGAAAGTAAAGTGATTTTAAATTTGTTTATCTCTTTATCAGATGAAAGCTCTTCTAAATGTGAGATTGTAAATGCCACTAAACTAATCACAAGAAATGAGACCATGTATGATCAAGAGAGATTTTAAACACAAGACTGCATAGGAAACAAGAAACACAAATTTGAAATGCATTCTGAAACATAAGTGTATGCAAATTTTGCCAAGAGACAACACAAAATAATCCAGAAATGATCAAATTTATCAGTAGGGGAATGTTTCAAGAACAATCTCAGATCTTGTTAATGGATTTACAACTGAAACCAACTCAACATGATACAAATATGATGTAAAAAGGAATTAGAAATGGTTCTCAGGTGGTTTCTCAGAGAATGGGCTTCTTCCCATATTTTCCCATGAAATTTTTAGTTTACAAGGGATTTTTAAAATCTTCCAACCCTTTACACGATAAATTCATGAAATATATAGCTTTCAATCTCCTTTGAGTCTTCTTTACTAAGAAAAGAATATGCCAAAGGATCAAATTTGTTACAAAACTTCCTCATGATTCGCAGACAGGGACGTTTAACATAACACATCCAAAAAGTTGCCAGTTGTCTCAAAAAGAGATGAATCATTGCAAAATTCACATCATTATCCATTTTGGAGGCACATTTTTCATCTTCAAAGCATGCAAAACTCCTCTCCTTTCATTATTTCATCCATTTCCCTCCAAAATTTGACTCTGTAACTTTTGGATTTGATATTTCATGTTTTTGGATGGGTTAGGGAAAAATTCATTTCAAAAACATCTCTGATCTTCAAATTGATCCTCAAAACTGATTGCATTGGTATTTACAGGGAAAAAAGACATGAATTTGTCAAAAATTTGATGAAAATTGATGCAAAAAATGCATTTCCACACTTCCTGGAGCTCAAATGGCGGCCAAACTGAAAAATGCACAATTACCATTGATCTTCCTTTATCCTTTAATCTGAGCCCTCCATGTGTCACAAGGTTATTGGAAATGGGATTAGGATCAATTTTTGACATTTTAACACCTTTTAGAAAAATGTAAAAATTTGACGTTTTTCTTAGCCCCTCCACCCTTTAAAAATGAGCTTAACACATGTCCCAATGTGGGTCCCAATGAAATCACGGCTTGATTCTACACATTTCTACCTTTTTTTGGAAAATGGATTTTTTTTCAAATTATCCCCATGGACCCGTAGCTCCAACTCTGTCCCTTACACATGGCGCAATATGATTGGATATAGAGTCGCATCTCAATTTTACACATTTTGCATTTTTTAGACAAAGGAAATTTTTTCAATTTTCCTCCACGGCTCTGCCCTCCCGCAAGACATGTGTCCTCATATGATTGGTTAAGGAGCAGCACTTCTCATTTCATATTTTAATCATATTCTATGAAGGAAAATATTTAACATTTCCTCCGCTATCCTGGACCTCCGCCTTTCCCTGCCACGTGTCCACTCTTGATTGGCCTGGCGGACCCGCAACCCTTTTCACAACTTTTGTTCCCTTTTGCCAAAAAGAAAAAAATTTCTAAGTCCTCTGCTAGCGTCCATTCCCACCTTTGATGCAAATGTGAAACGTTTCCTCCTATGATTCGTTGAGAGCCTACGAGACTCATTTCACACTTTAACTCCTTTTCACTAAAGGAAATTTTTCCGCCGTGCCTCTGCAGCTCCACCCCTCCATTATTTTGACTTTTCTAACTGCCACGTGTCACCCTCTAATTGGATAAGGTCCTACGGACTTGCGGGGAAAATTTAGATCTTTTTCCAAACACACGTAAATTGCTAAGTTTCTCAAGCGGACCCAAGAACGCGTTGTCCAATCACAAACGACCATGTAGGAGAAGATTTTTGAGCTAAAATTTGACGCAGAAAGGATGCTCGTATGGCTGTAAAAAAATGTAGAAATTGCTAAGCGACACCGATGAATGCTGAAGATGAAATTGACAGGAAAATGATGCCCATCTGACCGTCAAAACACAGAAAATGCCAGGGATGCCCTAGAATTTAATTTTTTCACTAAGGATGACAAATTTCTCAAAATTGAACCAACTGAAACATGTTTTTAAATCATTTTTATCATGGAATTAGATTTTCAAGGGCAAATAAGTATAAAAAAACAATTTCAAGCTCCAAAGGCCATGAAAACACAGGATAAATGGTGAGGAATTTTAATGGGCAAAATGCAAGGCAAACTTAGAGATTCCTTCAAAATGGTGCAAAAATGGTGAAAAAACAAACTCAAACCATTCAAATGTAGATACAAGTTGTTTTTTCACCAAATGCAAAGGATGGGAGAATCCAAATCCATTTTTCTCGAGATAGGGAAAAATGCACTTCTCCATAGAAAATTAGGGAAAGGTAATGAATTTGCAAACAATCCAATGCACAAGAATGGAGCTACAACTTCACATCATCTATTTCATGAGGACAAAACATTTCAGAGCACAAAGAGAAAAGGGAAAACATGGAAAAATGGGAGAGGATCAAAATGGGCACTAACAAGTTACTTATCACACCATTAGGAGACTTCATCCCACATGATTTTCAAATGATTTTTCCATGTACTAATAATATAGTGGATTATGAAACACTCATTGCTGGTTTGAAAATTGCTATCAAATGGAGTATCCAACATCTAAGAGTCTTTGATGATTCACGAGATAATCATCAAGCAAGTTAATGATGAATATAAGGTCAAGGATGAAAAACTCATCCCATACAAGAAGATGGTTGATACCTTAAAGGAATAATTTATATACATTGATTTTGAATAGATGTCAAGGGCACACAATTCATCAACAGATGCCATGGCCATAATCAAATATTTTCTTTGCATTCCACCTCAGGAAAAGAAAATGCCTTTCTTCGTGGAACATCTGTGAGAGCCTGCATATGATATGCCATAATAATTTTTGGTATGTGAAGTTGTTGGTCCTTTCTCTCCCTGGTATGAACCAAAATATAATTACCTACAAGAAAATATATTTCCTGCAAATATTTTCCACACAAATAAAAATACGTTATCTCGCCGTAGTATAGCCCGCTACACCCTCATAGGAGGCACCCTTTATCATTGAGACTATGATGGGCATCTATTGCGATGTCTTGATTTGTTCGAGTTAGTCTGAGAAATCAAAGAGGTACATGAAGGATTTTGTAAAGCACACAAAAACGACATGATGCTTACCAAGAAACTACTACGATTAGATTACTATTGGCCCACCATGGAAGTAGATTATCAGTAACTATGTCAAAAATGTGAAATTTTTTAGAAGTATGGAAACATGAATCATGCACTAGCACAAGCTTTGCAACCAATTACTACACCATGGCCATTTTAAAAATGTGGTTTAGATATCATAGGGAAGATCACTTCTAAATCCTCGGATGGCCATACGAGATATTATAAATGCCACCGAGTACTTCATAAAAATGGGTAGAGGCTATGCCTCTTACATATGTTACCGTGCATAAATTTCAAAATTCATTATCAACCACCTCATATGCCATTACGACATCCACTCTGCCATTGTAGAAGAAAATGGCAAGTCTTTTAAGAACAAGATAGTTAAAGCGTTATGTCAACTATTCCAAATCCATTTAAAGTGGTTTGCTACCTATTACCCTCAAGGTAATGGATAAGCTAAGGACATTGATTAAATGAAAATAGAAATTTTATGTGGTTTTTAATCTATTTTATAAGTTAATCTAAATAGAAACTAAATGCTATATTGGAATGCAAGACCTATTTTATTTTTAATATTTGAATATATCAAAATAATGGAAATAAGAGGGATATGGTACTAACTCAGTAAAATAACTTACCTCGATGTGTCTTGGGTATCAGAGCATTGGTATACGAGACTCGTAAAGCTATAAATCGAATGGCCTCGGAAGGGAAATATTTGAGTGTTTGTTTGTACAAGAGGCACTGGAAGAGTATCTTGGGGCACCTTGGGGTGCCTTGGTCTATAATCGAGGCACTTTATGTAGACCGTAGGAAATATTAGAAGTTTAGTTTGATAGTATCACAATATCTTTGTAACACCTTCACTCCTATTGCACTAGTTTCATAATAATATTCTCTATGTCATTGTAAATGTTCTATGAAGAACTACCTACAAACCCCTGCAAAGCATCAATTCCTTAAAAATAAAAATGCATATAAATAGGTTAGACCGACCTAAGGTGCCAAAATAGTGGACTTATGACTAGCGTTGAACTACATTTGAGCCCATGTAGTACTATGTGCTTGTGTGTGTAATCTTATGCCTAGGATGCCCTAGTGCTAATGACGTTATAGTAGTGGGAAATAACTTATTGATCAAAGAATACTTGGCAAAGATCACACAAGGAGTTTGTCTTTGGATAGAAGGCCAAGGTCAAAGGCGCGGAAGGAAAGGAAGGACCCATGTGTGGAAGGAAAGTTCAGATTTTGGAACTTAGCCGATTTTGAGCATACGAGATCAATTTTTAGGGGATGGCGTGTGGAACACACTAATGAAGAAGAGATACACGTGCCATGCATTGTCTATATTTGGAGAAGCGGTTCAAAGTGTCTATGCATGGAGACAAGCTAAGAATATAATTGACACTTTAGTTAACTGTAAGAGGACTATAGATAGTGCACTTGCATGTGTGGCTATAATTGTAAATGACATGTGGCTATCAATAGCATGCGACCTATTTCTAGAATAGTTAAGCGGTGAAGGGCAAGTCCCCACCCTATATATATGATGTTAGGTGCATAGTAGAAGATATATAGATAAGTAGTACATGTAACACAGAGAGTGGTATGTATGTGTTTCAGATCCATACACGCTTTGATATAAATTGATAGTACTATAAGGAGCTTCTATATTTAATACTAGATGGAAGATATTATATGAAACTAAGTATCATTTTGTGTAATTGAGTAGTACATGTTATTAATTCAATGATGATTACTATTTAAGTTTGTTCTTTCATAGATCTGTGGGTAGCATGCACCTGTAGAATGATGGATTATTTATGAATCTATATGTTTGTATCTTCATCATGTTAACATCCTATTATAAAAACCCTAAAAAGGGACTTGGTACCTTTGCGTGCTTTAGGGTGAGCACTCGATCTAGGTTAAGTGATGTGCCAAAGTGTGACTAGGGTGTTATATTGCAAATTCTAGGTTGTGTCATTGTTCCATTGCTAGGACCTCTTTTTGATTGTTTTCGGGATGGTTCGTGATGAAGATGTACCGATTAACTCTAGAAAGTATTGAGGAATGGATACATGATTTGAAGGAAGAATATGCACGATGGTTCACTAGTGGATCTGAGTTCAACACACGTACATGGGTAGAATAGAACCTGTATAACAGTTTATATGAGAGATTTTTCACTATCTTTCCAGGTAGAAACTATAGGAGTGGCTTATTGCTTATGCACCTCGGCGAATTGGAGGTATCATGCACATTTACTGGACAAAAGAAGAATTTTAGGCCCTTTATGATGATGATATGATCTTGAATCGTGTGGTGGATACATTGTTTTGTGGTGTTCTAAATAGTTATATTTTAAAATATTTAATTTCAACATACTCATGACTAGAGGTAGCTGAATTCTAGTTTTTTCGGTATCCAAGAGGGACATATTTATACGGTATTCCACTGGAAATCAAGATCTTAATGGTAACCTTGAACCCGGAGAGAAAAATGATGGCTAGAAAAACTTCACCGTGCGCCAAGGTAGGAACAGGTTTGGTATTAAGATGGTAGACCTAGCGGTAGAAAAGTAGAAGGAGGAAAGGCAACTTAGATATAATGAGGTGAGTGAGAGGGAAATAGAGAAGCAACATTCTTTTTCAGAAAGTATGGTGTTGAGGAGAGAGCTGGATCATGAAGGATTTACAGCTCACGTAGAAGACGTGGAGCCAGAGCATCAGGAACTCCCCCATCTTGGAAATCATGATAGAGATCCCTTCTCGGCCTTACATGGAAGTGCACTAGTAGAGACTATTTGGGCCATAGGCGTGCATCTTAATCCAACTGGTGACCTAGCCTTTGAGCTTGGTTTTTAGTATCTAGTACGACAAGTAACCAAAAAACTAACTTTGGAAGTAGGAAAGCAGGAGTAAGTCAGGGATCAAGTACATCAATGGTAGGACAGATGACTTCAATTTAATTTGGAGGAGCATTCTTGGTGCATTATCCACACGAGAAATGTAAGCACGTAGAATCTGGACTCACCTCCGGAAGTGGAACTTCTTCATAGATGGTAGGGGTTTTATACGGTACTACTATCGGAACACATGGGAGTACATCTACGAGGCCCTATTCAACCTATAGGTGGTGGATCGAAGGTATAGGTGGTTCTAGTTCCAATGGATCTGGTGGTTCTAGAGGTAGAGGGAACACATGAGGTTCTAGATCAGGTGGTCAAGGTCCACAACAACCACAGAATATCTATATGGAGATGTCTCTTCATCTCCCCGTATATACGTATAGTGAATGCAATGAACATGTGCATATGTGTGAAATATTATTGCGCTATAAATCGATTACAACTAATGAGTGAAAGGAAATTCAATTTACTACTACATTATAGGGGCGTGCACACACTGGTATAGGAAGTTTGACCTTGATCAAACTTTCATGGATTATGTAACACTAAGGGATGCTTTCTTAAAATAGTTCCATATCCCTGAGTTTGAGTAGAAGAGTATAAGTGTACTCAAAGATATCAAGAAAGGAACTACTAAGAGTGTATGTGAGTATGATTCTCATTTTAAGAAACTTTTATCTAAGTTGTCTTATGATATCCATGCTATCCAAATGACCAATGGTTCGTTGGAGGATTGATTACACCTTTTAGGAGGGCACCTTTGTCACATAATACATACACGGATTTGCGTAAAGCACTAGAAGAATCTTTACACATTGAGGTAGTTGGGAGCATTGACACTAGAGTTAGTCCATTCCTAAAGGCATAGATTACAGCTATGGTTAAGTAGTTAGAGAAGCTGAAGAAAATTTAGCCCATGAAATGTGCTCGGGAATTTGGTGTATAGATTGTAAAGTGGAAGGTCACACCAAGGATATTTTCCCTCGCATATATATGTACGCTCATTAGTGTTGGACTATGAAATTTTCCATTTGAATCATGATGCTAGCCACTATCCTCTATTATAGCACGTGATAAGGAAGAATGTATCTTACTTTTGTAAGATTTGCATGTCCATGACCCATGATACGAGGATTTTTAGTTGATTGGTTAGACCTAGGATGCCATAGACATTGAAGTAAGAAAGACAAGTATAATAGATAATTCTAAGGGTAGGAATGAGCACTATGATTGAGATCATAATCAAATGTGCTATGACATAAATGAGGGGTGCCTTGAAGGAGGTCATGGAAGGGGACGTGGATATCATGGTGGATATGGATGATGAGGGCCGAGGTGGAGGAAAAGGAGAGTTTCCTCATGGAACATGTTATACGTGTGGATCTTCCACCACTATAGTTGTGAATTTCCTCGAGAATAATGTATGTTCTTTCTGTGGGAAGAACCATAGCTATTAAGAGTGCCCAGACCTATATGAGCATCTGAGCAAGCAACATAAGCAAGAAAAAAAAGGCATCGGAATGGTTAGAATGCAACGCACGGTAGAAGACCAATGGATGCCCAAGATAACAGAGGGACCTAAGGCATTGACAGTGAAGATTACTACATGCATGTGAGAGGAATTGCACAGAAACCCACAATCACCAAGGAGGAGGTTTTGCATGCGAGGTACCCAAGTCCTGCTCATCAGAAGGAAGTTTACCAGGATACCATAAAAGTGATAAGGAATCTTCAAGGTGAGATACAATACCTAAAGGAGTAGAAGAAAGCCTTAGAGATAGTTCAAAATGATATCGATGATCTGTGGGAGGTGTGCAAGATGTTGCGCTAGGAGAACATTATTCCACTATTAGGAAGTTTGTTGAAAGGGAACACTCCATGTGCAAGTCTTGAGACTAGACAATAGATTCTACATGAAAATATTCCCCCTGATAGCATTGACTATGAAAAAGAGATTACTCTGAATTCTATTGTGGATGGGTGGCTTTTGAGCAACATATTGATCGATACAGGTGCGGAAGTAAATGTGTTGACATTAGATGCATGGGTACAAATGGGGAGGCCTCCATTGTAGAGACATCATCTAATGTGTTATTCATGGAAAACCGGACTAAGGCCACTCCCATAGGAGTGTTGAAAGATGCATCTATAACTATACAAGGGGCCAAGTTCACTGGGGATTTTGAGGTATTAGCACTTACAGAAGCAGACAATTTTCTAGCCTTGCTTGGATGCCCTTGGTGTTATGCAAATAATGCTTGACTTGAGATTCAATAAGGCATATATCAACTTTGAAAACAAGGAGGAAAGGGTTGTAATACCTTTGATACATGGGAAGTCTATGCCATATGTTGAGCCTCTAAGTGAGGAGGATTTGAACAAAGTCTATGTACGTGCTATTCAGGACCCATAGGTCAATGAGCCATCAAAAGAAGGCATTCTATAGTGGGAGGATTCTCATTCTATTAGTGATACTATGAGTATTGTTTGTGACAATTGGGCTCATGGTGCATATGAACCGATAGGGTGCGAGGTGAAAAGCGTGGTTGCACGCATGAATAAATTTTTCTCAATTCGACATAAAGGAAGAACAATACCTTGGTATACAGGGAAAAAATATCTTTCTACCTTATTGGAGGCCATGGAAATGTAGTGGGAAGATCCAAATTAAGAGAGAGATATGTTAGTGTATACACTACATATGACAATAAGCGCGTTGGTATGTAGTCCATAGAGATAATATTATAAACTAGGAAGATATTGGCATAGCTTTGTCTAATAGGTTTATAACAAAAATGCACCTACACAAATATGCACTTATCATGGTGATCGAACTATTTAGCATCACATTCAATAGTGTGGGAGACTCGGAGAGCAAGATAAGAAGCATTACCACCTTCACTCTAGGTACATAGATTATATTCCATGCTCCAAGGATGCACACATGCTTGGTATGTATATGCAAAACTACATAGAGAAATTGGGAACTGGCAAGAGTTGGCTGCAGGTATGATCTAGACATTTGACTACTTCTCAACTAAACCTCCTATAGTAGAGGCATTAAAATTTATCAAGTGCTTAACTATGGGAGATAGTGCAAAATCATAAGATCATATTCAAGAATTATTTGGTGAGATAGAGTTTGGTGCATGTTTTGAAAAGGAAGAAGAAATAGACTCCAAACTACTTGAGCACGCTTGCCTTGAGAAAGAGAAAGGAAAGATGGTCTACATCGTGGATGACGAGGAAGTTGAGAACCTAGATATTGAACATTCACATGGGGTGCGTGAGGTCTTGGATAGTGCAAACAAGGATACATGTGCCTACCATGAACCCATGAAGACAAAAAAGGTGAATATAGGTTTGGAGGCTAAGCCTAAGGAGGCCATAATTAGAGATTACTGGTCAGACTCAAAGGTAGCAAAGATCATCGAGTTACTTAGGGATTATCAGGACTTATTCCCTTGAGGATATCATGAACTTAAATGCGTACATGAATCACTTGGGGAAATGAAGATCAAACTTAAGGAAGGTACATAGCCAACTAGGAAGAGGCCTTATAGGATGAATCCTAATTTGTGTGAAAAGGTGAAAGAGGAAATTGATAAAATGTTGAAATCTAGAATTATCAAGCCCCTTGATGAGTTAGAATGGGTTAGCCCAATGGTGATCATTATCAAGAAGGATGGACGAATTAGGATATGTGTGGAGTAAAGGGAGCTGAATGCTGCATGCATCATAGATCCTTTCCCTACGCCATTAACTGAGGAAATACTAAAAGGATTTGTAGGGTGCAAAATATATTCTTTCATAGACAAATTTTTCGAGTATCATCGAGTTCAAATTGCTCAAGAGGATCAAGAAAAGACAACATTTACTACTTTGGATGGGGAATATTTGCCTATATTGTGATGCCCTTTGGATTGAAAAATGTACCTATTGTATTTTCACACATAGTTGTTCATGCGTTCAAAGATTTTATTCATAACTTCTTACAGTCTATCTAGATGATTCGATAGTATACGGGCTTGTGAAAGATCATTTTGATAATATGTTCTTAATGTTTGAATGATACAGACAATTAAGTATCTCCTTGAATATCAAGAAGTGTATATTTTCTATGCTATTTGGGTTCTTTTGTTAGGACATATAATCTGCAAGGAAGGTTTGCTAGTTGATCCAAATGCCCAAGGTTGCACTCATTTTAGGCTTGGAAGCACTTACTAGTCAAAGTGAGGTGCATGGATTTTTGGGTCATGCAAGATATTATAGAATACTTGGAAATGATCACACAAGGAGTCTGCACGGGAAAGAAGGCCAAGGTCAAAGGCGTGGAAGGACAAAAAGGACCCGCGATTTTGAGCATACGAGATCTATTTTTAGGAAATGGCGTGCGGAACACACTAAAAGTAGAGACACACATGCCATGCATTGTCTATATTTGGAGAAGTGGTTCAAAGAATCTATGCATGGAGATAAGCTAAGAATAGAATTGACACTTTAGTTAACTACAAGAGGACTATACATAGCGCACTTTCATGTGTGGCTATAATTGTAAATGGTGTGTGGCTATCAATAACATGTCACCTATTTATAGAATAGTTAAGCAGTGAAGGGCAAGTCCCCACCATATATATATGATGTTAGGTGCATAGTAGAAGATATATAGATAAGTAGTACATGTAACACAAAGAGCGGTATGGATGTGTATCGATCCATACACACTTTGATATAAATTGATAATCTGTAAGGAGCTTCTATATTTAATACTAGATGGAAGATATTGGTTGAAACTAAGTATCATTTTGTGTAATTATGTAGTACATGTTATTAATTCAATGATGATACCCGTTTAAGCTTGTTCTTTCATATATATGTGGGTAGCAAGCACTTTGTAGAATGATGGATTAGTTATGAATCTATATGTTTCTATCTTCATCATGTTAACATCCTATTATAGCAACCCTAAAGGGGACCTAGTACCTTTGCGTGTTTTATGTGAACACTTAGTCTAGGGTGAGTGATGTGCCAACATGATTAGGGTGTTATCTTGAAAATTCTAGGTTGCATCATAACTAGATGTAAAAATGTAAATGGTGGATGTAATAGAAAGAATACAACCCTTTCCCCCTATGTAGTGTGTAATGCAATTGTAGAAGATTCCCAAATACAATCCCTTGCCTTATTAGATAACTTCCTTTGATAGTAATATATTCACCCTCAATGTAGTAATTATACTATGTTTATATATGGATCTCTTGCTCAAATTTTGACACTAGTGAATCAAAACTACCGACTATGACCTAGGGGAATGCACGGGGTAACCGTTAGAACTGACCTCGAACAAATAAATCAATACCACAAATTACAATGATAAGGGTGCCTAAAATACTATATTGGGTACCCTGGGGTGTCCTAGTACAAATCTAAGCGCCCAACACAAAATTAAATATGACAACTAAGCAAATTATGAAAGCTACAACCTCCTAAAAGACACCAAAACTATAGAAATAAGTGATGGCTGACCAAGAAAAACAACAATGGTGATAAACTAACTGAAAACAAGACCAAAGGATGGGTCACTAGTGAATAATTTTATCACGCAAGATCCATATATAAAATAACATACCCGGTGGTATAAATGTAATAGTAAGTGCATGATTTTGTGACTACATTTGCCCCCACTTTATGTTGGTGAGTGGAAATATTGGTAACATAAAGTAGATAGAGATGTGTACCTAAGAAAAAGCTAGAGAATCCCATGCTATAGAAGAACACACAAATGTGTAGTAGAAGTGTGCTAATAGAACTATAGAAGTGTGTCAAACCATGGATCAACGAGTTGATCCATACAATGTAAAAAAATTTAAGTTTCATGATGACATTTGGGAAATGAAAATGATGATTAGGATTTTGGATAATTTCGAACGTGATTTAATAATGAATAGGTGGGTAGGGAGTGATCGGTTCCCAACTTGAATGCTTGTATAAGAATGGAATTATTGGAGCATTTGGGTGTTCTACTACCGGAGGAAGAGTATAGGGAGAAAATTGTGTTATTCTCCAATCTTTAACTACATCCTTAAGATTTAGCCACTGCAGATGGACTCAGATCAAAATGTTGTGATTTTTGGATCCAAATGATTTTGATTAAACAATTGACCCATATAGGAGTGATAAAGGAAAGACACTCTTTCCCCACTCTACGGTGTTTCCACAATGTGAAGGCTTCCAAGTTAGGTCATCTAGAAGAAAACATGATAGAGAATGAGACAACTTCCAAGTTAGGTCATCTGGAAGTGAACGCGATAGAAATAGATAGCTTCCAGGTTAGGTCATTAGGAAGAAAACACGGGATGAAAGAGACAACTTCCAAGTTGGGTCATTTGGAAGTGAATGCGGAATATAGAATAAAATCCCAAGTTAGGTCATCTAGGAAAGAAGTGGTGAATGTAACTCCCAAGTTAGGTCATCTGGGAGACCACTCGTGGATTTGAATGATCTAATTTGAACACATTGATTTTGATTGGTTGATTGATTGTTTTTATTGGTTACTCACGGAGAGATTTTTCACTAAGTTCCCCCACATTAGGTCATTAGAGTAAAGTTACTTGGAAAATTGATGAGACATCATGTGAAAGGATTTTTAGTTTCTTATTTCCTCCAAGTTAGTTCACTAGGGGAATTGATAGATTGTGGCATGTGATCATGTTTGGTAAGTGTTAAATGATTATTTCCCTTAGATTAGGTCATTAGGGGGATTGATGGTGAAATGCTATAGTATAATTTGTGAGGTTTTGGATTCATGTTATTGAAACACATGGTGATGTAAGGGGGATTATAGGGGGACCCCAAATAATATTCCCTCCCTTTTGGCGAAAGAGAAAGTGATGAGCAAGATCGAGAATCTAAGCCAAAGTAATGACAAGAGGTTAAAATGTGAGTGTAATGGGTAAGAAGCAATAGGGAAGGGATACAACACATGTGAAATGTGTAAAATACGGTGGTAGATGAAAGTATGAAAATAATTCCATAAAAAGGATGTAAAATGGAGTACAAACACTCAAGATATGAGCGAAACGATGTAGTGTGTATTAGTTGTGGTTATAAGCGCTAAATATAGATTAGAGTAAAGGTGGCATATGTAATGTGACTATGAATAATAAAGTGAAAAACCAACTCATCACTTTATTTGTCTTTTATGCAAGTGTGAGAGTGTAGACAGGGTGAGTGCAAATGCCTCTAGCAAGACCATTACATCTTAGTTGATTTGAGAGAGTGGCAACCGTGGGCGTCGCGTAATATGATGGAGTTGGTAAGTGTATTATTTTTACAAAAATATAGGGTGTACTAGAAATTTGAGTTGAATTTTTTAAAATTTTAGGGTTTTTCAATTTCTCACCATTTAGGACCTAGCTAATAGCGGTGATGGTGCTAATGAGCCCTCGAATTAGAGTGCCTAGAACTGAGTGCTAGTGTCTTGCCTTGGGTGCCCCAGTCCTACATCTAGGCACCCTAGTTTAGAAATTTTTATTTTAGTGAATAATGCTAGGGAGATGTTTCTAGGATGTTTGAAGAGTTGTATTAGACTATGTAAGATGTTGTAACATTGTGTTTATTGTTGTTTGGTGTTGTGTAGAGGGATATCCACTTGAGGGAGTTCCATGGTGGTCGACACTTGAGTACATTACTAGGATTGGGTTTGGCAGACAATGAGTGTGATGTGATGGACCAGGTTAGCTTGTGACACATAACATGGATGGGGGATGTGCCCATAACATTCCCATGTTGATTACATTGTTTTAGAGGTTGTGTGCACACACATGCACATTTTGGTTTCCCATAGGGGAGATGACAAAGTGGACAGTGGAGGATGTCTATCACATATTGCAATTGAAATTTATTGGGGAGAGGGTACGAGTGATGACAATAGTGGATATGGAGCATCATATGCACTCAGATAGATAATATTTAATAGGGGCCTAGGTACCTACCAAGGCCGATATCAGTTTGGATGTGATATTATAATCTAGGGTTCTGCGGTTGTGGAAATTTATTGTAGTGGTGATAATGTCATGTATAACAATGGAGGGAGGAGATGTCGGCATCTTGTATAAGATGCACAACATATGCCGAGATGATAAAGGAGGATGGGAAATGATATGCATGGGCAAGGTGTGTGTTGGACCATCTATATAGGGACTTGTATTGGTTTACGTAGGATGATAATGGTGGGGGTATAGGGGCCACCACACTATTACATGTATGGGTGTATGAGCATATAGACATATTGAGGCCGTTGTAGGGCCACGTGGAGAGTAGGCATGGACAAAAATATTTACTCAACATTGGGTGGATATCTCAGAATAGGAAGATGGAAATGGATATTTTTAGAGCCCGATAGATAGGATGGGGCTAGATTTAGTGATATGGAGGCCATATCAGGATTATGGGGATGGCTGGAGGATGCTACAGAGTTGTGATGTATTTGGAGGACCATGTGGCTAGAGGAACACTTTCCAGGTGTGGCAGAGTTGTTTCAGGTAGAAAGAGTATCACGGCAGTATGGTATGGTGCAAGATGTGCCTCGAGAGCCATACATATGGTTATGAGTTATCAAGTGTTCTAGGAGGGTGGGTTTTAGGCCAGGGCCCACAAAAGAGTAGTTTATGCCACCGGGCCGAGGCAGGTGAGACCGGTGATAACAACTATAGATAAAGATGAAATAGGGTGTACATAGGATTATCAAGCATGGTGGGTAGTGCATCGGTGGGTATTTTTAAATACAATTTTTGCAGGCTTTATGGATCTTCCATCAAGAGGATCGAGCTAGGAGGTGCCTTTAACCTTGTAGCGGTGGCTATGGCAGTGTAAGTATTTGTGTATGGTTATAGTGTAGCAAATAAAGTTTATATGTTGTTTCGTATGCGGTTTACTAACATATGGTTGTATGTTGTGTATATAGGAGATGTCTATTGGTCATTGATAGTAGACACATCGATCTATACATTGATGCGAGAATGTGCCTAGTGATGTGCTATGCGGAGGGATAATAGAGTGCATGGACAATATTGTAGGTGAGCATGCCCATCTATTTGAGCTAGTGGCCATAGTAGTGGTGACATGTACAATGTTTTTTTACAAGAGGGACGAGGCATGTGAGGAGACTCAATGTGCCCGAGAGGTAGTAGGTGGTGTCATTTGGCCCAGAAATGTTCACATGATATGTAGATTTACAATGTTAGTTCTTGGAGTAGAACATGGAGATTTCAATGTTTCACAGATAGGTGGATATGTTGTGGTGCTTTGAAATGTGGTGTTGTGTTAGTGGTGAGGCATCCAATTCTAGGGATCTCGTGGTACACGAGAGTGATAGTGATGATGAGGTTTGATAGTTATGATTGTATATGATATGGGGCATTTCCCCTAATTATGAAACATATTTTTGTGATGATGATTGTATGGACGATGTATGTATGGAAACCTATTTTTGATATATATGATATCGATGTTGATATGTTTTGGCATTGTGATGTAATGGGTATGGTATAGTTCTATGGTTGTTGTGTGAGCATGTGTATTATAATATATGTGATGAATATAAATTAGTATGATGATATGAGTAATGGTAAATAAAATATTCATAGTAAATTATAATGTAGATAACTAATGTAATGTAAATGATGAGATGAATAAAATATGTAATGTGTAGGAAATATAGTGAAGATGATAGAATAAATGTGGAAAAAGATAAATGAATCATAAGGAATAGATGAAAATAGAGGGGGAGGGGATTAACGATGCCCCCAACATATGGATGAGTAGGATCATGTAATAAGACCCCTCAACAGTCAAATATGATCCATATAAGAAAGAGTGTGTCATCAGGAGAATATTGAGGTGTGCTAGATGAATGATGGAGTGCGTGATGAAAGTTTCTTAGAAATAAACCCTCAACATTCATGTAAGAACCGTAAGAACACAAGTGTGTCATTAGGGGGTAAGGTGATAAGAATCACCTACCAAAGACCAAGATGATGGGTGGTGGTGGAAACATGTGGAATGGATGGAGCATGAGTGTATGAACCAAATGTGATATCTTATGGAGTGACTAAAAGGTATGTAGGAATTGATGGAAAACTATGAGATGTAGGGGAATGAAGTGGTGGATAATGTGAATGGAATAGATGTAGCAAATGGGATGGTGAAAATAATGGATGTGGTGCAGAGCGAGCATGTGGCGGTGGAGCATGATGAGAAAATTGGGCCCCTAAAGGAGAGGAAATATGTGGGGCATGCCTACACTGATGAGGTGAAGGAGATAATGAGCACTCATGAGAGGAAAAGGAGATGATGTCGAGTCCATAAGATGTATATTTTCATGCATGACAAGGCAATCATTGTCCTATGGCCAAAAATGTGATGGTAATTACAATAGTGTTGGTCATGTTGACGTTGTAAGCCATGTGGAGAGTGATTTTGATTGGAGGGTAATAGAATAAAATCTTCATTGATTAGTATGTGAATCACATAATTTTGTCGAGTGTGAGGAGAGAAGGACAAAGGATCTCATGAAGGAGGCGAGTGGTGGAAGAGGAGCACTTTGTGGGGCCGGATGAGAATGTAATGGATGGGAAGAAAAGGATTGATTTTGGGGTTCCTGATGAGTAGGTACCTAAACTGGCTATGCGAACATGTTGAACCTGAACCGGCCCCTTGGACACCTTGCTATCTACAATGTCCTCTAACACTATGTATTCTTTCTTTGATTTCTCTTTACTGTTCATGCAACTGATCTTTATACATGATTTTTTCATTAAAGACAATATCTCTAGACTGAAATATTTTCTTTTCTTTAAGACTCCAAACACGGAAACCAAAATCATCTTCACCATATCCAACAAAGGTGAATTTCTCAAACTTAGCCTCTAACTTGGTCCTATCATCTTTATCAATGTGAACAAATACCTCACATCCAAATACTCTAAGAAATGAGTAATTAATTTTCTTACCAGACCAAGCCTCCTTAGGTATACCTCCATCCAAGGCCATAGAGGGTCCTCTATTAATTAGATAAATAGTTGTGCTTACTGCTTCTACCCAAAACATGAGTGGCAGCCCTGCATGTAACCTCATGCACCTAGCACGCTCCATGATTGTCCTGTTCATTCTCTCTAACACTCCATTTTCCTATGATATTGTTCTTTGCCTATGGATCCCATTTACTAAATAGTAATCAAGAAATTCATTGCTGTAATATTCCCCTCCATTATCTGACCTAAGACATTTCAACTTGAGACCTGTTTCATTCTCAACCAAGGCTTTCCATCTTTTGAAAGTTTCAAACACATCAGATTTCTTTCTAATGAAATATACCTAAAATTTTCTAGTTGCATCATCAATGAAAGTGACGTAATAATATGAACCACCAATAGATTTTACCTTAGCTGGCCCCCATACATCTGTATGCACTAACTCCAACTTACCCTCCTTCCTGGTAGGTCTAATATTGAGGAATCTCACCTGCTTCTATTTATCATAAACACAGTCCTCACAAAAGTCAAAATATAACTCCTTTAATCCGGGTAACCTATCCTTTATAATTTGCATGCCCTTATGACTCATATGACCTGAGTCTTTGGTGCCACAAAGTTGCATCTCCATCTATAGTAACTAAATTACAATAATCAGCACCACTGGTTAAATACAAAGTACCATTTTTCTTACCTCTTGCAACCACAAGATCTCCCTTGGTAACCTTCCAAGAATCCACTGTAAAACTAACCGTACAACCATCACTACCCAACTGTCTTGTTGATATCAAGTTCCACCTCAACTTAGGCACATGCCTGACATCCTTAAGTAGCCATGTGTTCCCATTCTACATTTTCACCTGAACACAAACTTTCCCTACTATGCTTTGCATGGTTCATCATCACCAAGATATACATGTCAAAAATAACCTTAAACAAAATCAATAAAGTAATGTCTATGTGGGGTGGCATGGAAAGAAGCCCCGAATTCTAACACCCAAGATTCATCAAGATTATCTAAAGAAATAATTAAGGCATCTTGACAAGCATCAACTGCTACCAAATTTACCTCTTTAATTTCCTCCTTCTTGTTATTCTTATCCCAAGAGCCCAAAGCAATATTTCTTAGCATGACCAACCTTCCCACAATGCCAACATTCTAACTTACTCTTGGAATTTAGCCTTATATGATCATTCGACTTCCCATAGTTACCTTTCCCTCTGTTCTTTTGTCTCCCTCTGCTCTCCACCATCAAAGCATTTTGAGAAGTAGAAGAATCTCTAGTGCTCTTCCTTCACATTTCCTCACTTAGGATCACACCTATTACATCCTCAAACTTCAGCTTTGAGTTATTAGATATTGAATTACTTACAACCATAACCAAGCTGTCCCAGCTATCTGGTAAGGAGCAAAAATAAAAAAGCCTTGACCTCATCATCAAAGTCAATTTTTACCGAGTTTAACATACTCACAACCTTATGAAATTCATTCAAATGATTAGCAACAGAACTATTCTCAGACATCTTCATATTAAATAAATTTTACATCAAAAATATTTTATTAGAGGTATAGGGTTTTTCATATAACTTCCCCAACACACTCATGAGACCTTCTCGTGGTCTTCTCCTACGATATGTTGAAAGCAACCAAAGATGCAAGGCATAAATGAATTGCCCCGAGCACCTTTCTATCCAACAACTCCCAATCCTCATCTGACATGGTTGTAGGTTTCTTTTCTTTTCCATCCAAAGGAACATGGAGGTCCTTCTGATATAAGTAATCCTCCATTTTTATCTTCCACAAACCAAATTTCTGCCCATTGAACTTCTCAACCCTCGATCTGCCCTCATCTTCCATAGCTCCCACTCAAGCTTAACTTTCCCTGTGATTTACAACTTCAGCAAAAAACCACCAAAGCTTTGATACCAATTGTTAGGAATTAGAGAACAAGTATGTGGAAACAATTCCTCAAACCACAGCAGTAGGAAACTATATAGTAGAATTATACTTGCAGAAATATAACAACATAAATAAATAATGCACAAAAAAAGACAAGACAAGATTTAACGTTGTTCACCTAATGTGGGCTACGTCCACCAAGAACTTGCTTAGATTTTATTATCAATAAGAGTAAAATAACTCTTACAGTCTTCTCTCAATTATGAACTCACAACAAAATTCCAAAGATGTTAAACCACATCTAAACCACAATTGACACCCAATTGCTTAACCTTGATCACTCTTGAATCACCTCTTGATCATTAAGAATCAAGAACTTTTGAAAACTCAAGATATATTCAAGATACCTTAACACCTCTATTTATAGGATTAAAATCCTCTTAAGAAGTGCTAAAGATGACACTAGAAGTTTGAAAGTCATTATCTTTCAACTTCCCATGGTTGGAAAAATAGTCTCGACATTAGCAGCCAATTAACAACATTTTAATAGCAACTTTGTAGCAATGGCACAACAAATCCATAGAAACATCATAGAAAATGAATGTAGAATGCTCATGAAGTCTCCAAACTTAACCGTTCAAGATCCAATACTTCAACACCGATTCAAGAAGACTGAAAATAGGCTCCACACCCCAACAATCTTCCACTATGAAAATTTCTTAACCCTTCATTATCAACCATGAAGGCCAATCAAAGTTGAACACAACTTAAAATTCTCCCTTGTGACTACCTTAGTCATCATATCTACAGGATTCTCGACCGTATGAATATTTTACACCTTCAACTTATCTTCTTCCAAAGCTTTCATGATGAAATGATATCTCAGCTAAATGTGCTTCGTCCTAGAGTGGAAAGTGGAGTTTTTCACTAAATGAATAGCATTCGACTATCATTGTGTAGTCTCCCAACTTCCGCTTATGACCCAACTCATCAAGAAACTATTATAACCAAATCATCTCGCTTGCTTTCACTGGGTAGTAACATACTCAAATCTGTGATTAACAAAGCCACAACCTTTTGTAACCATGAAATCTAACTCAACTGCTATATCACCAACTGTAAATAAATAAAATGTCATGCTCCTCCTACTGTCCCAAATATCTTGCCATGTTTGAATATACATATCCATGTAATGTAGTTTTTGATCCACTGAAACACAATGCTACTCCCATGGTCCCTCTCAAATACCAAAGGATCCACTTTATTTTGTCGCTCTCTACTGGATCACTCATAAACCCGCTCACCGCTCCCACTGGACGGCAATGTCGGGCCCTAGTGCATACCATAGCATACATCAAGCTACCAACTTCATGAGTACGGTAACCTAGACATCTATATTATATCCTCCTCAGTCTTAGGACTTTGTTCCGTTGATAATTTAAAGTGACTTGCCAAAGGAGTACCAACCGGTTTAGCATCCTACATACTAAACATCTCCAAGACCTTATTTATGTACTCTTCTTGAGATAATACTAGCTTCCTCTCCTTCCTGTTTTGAGTTATTCTCATACCAAGGATTTGTTTTTGCCCCCAAATCCTTCATAGCAAAGGAGTCACCTAGCTGCTTCTTGAGTACCTTTATTTCTTGCATGTTCTTCCCTGAAACAAGCATATCATCTACATACAGGCACAAAATAATATAACTACCATCAAGAAACTTTTTGATGTACACGCAATGGTTTTAGTAACACCTAGAGTAACCCTGCTTCTGCATAAAACTGTCAAGCTTCATGTACCACTACCATGGATCTTGTCTCAGGCCATACAAGCTCTTCTTCAATTTTCACACTAACCTCTCCTTCCCTTTGACCTCATAACCATGTGGCTACTGCATGTACAATTCCTCCTCCAAATCACCAAGAAGGAATGTAGTCTTAACATCTAACTATTCTTAGTGCGGGTCTTCTACTCGCAACTAAACTAAGAATAGTCCTAATAGAAGTCATTTTAACAACCCGGATAAAAAATTTCATCAAATTCTATACCTTTCTTACCTGTGTAAATCCTTTGACCACCAACTGATCCTTGTATCATTTCCTACCTCCATCTTCCTCCTTGATTCTATACACCCACTTGTTCTACAATGCTCTCTTACCCTTGGGTAGCTCCACCAGATCCCAAGTCCGGTTCTCCATAAGAGATCTATGTTCTTCATCCATGGCATGCTCCCACTTATTCTTGACATCCACCTACACTACTTCCTTAAAGCACTCTAGCTCTCCACTTTTAGTGAGCAATAAATAATTCAAAGATGGAGTAAATCATTTAGGTTCCCTTCTTACCCTAGAAGACCTTCTCACCTCAGGAGTTTGGGGTTCCTGATGAGTAGGTACTCGGCTCGCTATGCCTGTAACATACCGAACTCTGAACTAACCCCTTGGACACCTTACTATCTATAATTTCCTCTAACACTGTGTATTCTTTCTTTGATTTCTCTTTTTGTTCCTGTGAATCGATCTTTATACGTGCTTTTTCATCAAAGACAATATCTCTAGACCGAAATATTTTATTGTCTTTAAGACTCCAAACACGGAAACCAAAATCATTTTCACCATATCTAAGAAAGGTGTATTTCTTAGACTTAGCCTCTAACTTGGTCCTATCATCTTTATCAATGTGAACAAATACCTCACATCCAAATACTCTAAGAAACGAGTAATCAATTTTCTTACCAGACCAAACCTCCTTAGGTATACCTCCATCCAAGGCCATAGAGGGTCCTCTCGTTAATCGGATAAATAGTTTTACTTACCACTTCCACCCAAAACATGAGTGGCAGCCCTACATGTAGCCTCATGCACCTAACATGCTCCATGATTGTCCTATTCATTCTCTCGACACTCCATTTTCTGTGGAGTATTTAGAACCATTTTTTTCCCGTAGATCCCATTTACTTGAACAAGTAATCAAGAAATTCATTGCTTGTAATATTCCCTCCATTATCGACCTAAGACATTTTAGCTTGATACCTATTTCATTCTCAACCAAGGCTTTCCATCTTTTGGAAGTTTCAAAGACATCGATTTCTTTATAATGTAATATACACAAACATTTCTAGTTACATCATCAATGAAAGTGATGTAATAAGATGAAACACCAATAGAGTTTACCTTAGTTAGCCCCCATACATCTATATGCACTAACTCCAACTTACCCTCCTCCCTGGTAGGTCCAATCTTGAGGAATCTCACCCGCTTCTGCTTTCTCATAAACACATTTCTCATAGAAATCCAAATCTAACTACTTTAATCTGGGAAACATGTCCTTTATAATCTGCATGCCCTTATGACTCATATGATTGAGTATCTAGTGCCACAAAGTTACATCTCCATCTGTAGTAACTAAATTGTAATAATCAGCACCACCGGTTAAATATAAAGTACCATTTTTCTTACCTCTTGCAACCACAAGATCTCCCTTGGTAACCTTCCAAGAATCCACCTGTAAACTAACTATACATCCATCACTACCCAAATGTCCCACGATATCAAGTACCACCTCAACTTAGGCACATGCCTCGACATCCTTAAGTAGCCATGTGTTCTCATTCTGCATTTTCACCCAAATGCAATCTTTCCTTACTATGCTTTGCATGCTTCATCATCACCAAGATATACATGTCCAAAACCACCTTGAACAAAATCAAGGTAAAGTAATGTCTATGTGGGCTGGTATGGAAACAAGCCCCTGAATCTAACACCCAAGATTCATCAATATTATCTAAAGAAAGAATTAAGGCATGTTGACAAACATCACTTGCTGCCAAATTTACCTCTTTAGTTTCCTCCTTGTTCTTCTTATCCCGAAGAGCCCAAAGAATCTTTCTTAGCATGACCAACCTTCCAACAAAGTGCCAACATTCTAACTTACTCTTGGACTTTGACCTTCCATGATCATTCAACTTCCCATGGTTACATTTCCCTCTGTTATTTTGTCTCCCTCTACTCTCCATCGACAAAGCATTTCTAGAAGTAAAAGAATCTCCGTTGCTCTTCCTTTACATTTCCTCACTTAGGATCATGCCTATTACATCCTCAAACTTCAGCTTTGAGTTATTAGAGACTCGAATTACTTGCAGCCATAAACAAGTTGTCCCAACAATCTGGTAAGGAGCAAAAAATCAACAAAGCCTTGACCTCATCATCAAATTCAATTTTTACCTAGTTTAACATACTCGCATGACCGTATTAAATTCATTCAAATGATTAGCAACAAAATCATTCTCGACATCTTCATATTAAATAACTTTTGTATCAAAAATATTTTTAATAGAGGTAGATGGTTTTTCATATAACTTCCCCAATGCACTCATGAGACCTTCCATGGTATTCTTCTGTGATATGTTGAAAGCAACCGAAGATGTAAGGCATAAATGAATTTCCCCGAGTGCCTTTCTATCTAGAAACTCCCAATCCTCATCCAACATGGTCAGTAGGTTTCTTTACTTTTCCAACCAAAGGAACATGGAGGTCCTTTTGATATAAGTAATCCTCCATTTACATCTTCCCCACACCAAGGTTTTTCCCATTGAACTTCTTAACCCTCGATTTACTCTCATCTGCCATAGCTCCCACTCAAGCTTAACTTTCCCTGTGATTTACAACTTCAGCAAAAAACCACCAAAGCTCTGATACCAATTGTTAGGAATTAGAGAACAAGTATGTGGAAACAATTCCTCAAACCACAATAGTAGGAAACTATATAGCAGAATTATACTTGTAGAAATATAACAACATAAATAAATAATGCACAAAAGAAGACAAGACAAGATTTAATGTGGTTCACCCAATGTGGGCTACGTCCACCAAGAACTTGCTCAGATTTTATTATCAACAAGAGTAAAAAAACTCTTACAGTCTTCTCTTAGTTATGAACTCACAACAAAATTCCAAATATGTTAAACCAAAATTGACGCCCAATTTCTTGACCTTGATCACTCTTGATCACCTCTTGATCATTAAGACTCAAGACCTCTTGAACACTCGTGATATATTAAAAATACCATAACACCTCTATTTATAGGATTAAAATCCTCTTAAGAAGTGCTAAAGTTGACCCTAGAAGTTTGAAAGTCACAATATTTCAACTTCCCATGGCTAGAAAAATAGTTCAGACATTAATAGCCAATTAATAGCATGTTAACAAAAACGTCACAACAATGGCACAACAACTACATAGCAACGCCACAAAAAAAATGACTGCAGAATGATCCCAAAGTCTCCAAACTTAACCATTCGAGCTCTAACACTTCAATACTAATTCAAGAAGACAAAAATTGGCTCCACACCCCAATAGTTCCCAATCAATACTTTAATCTGCAAAATCAACTTGTTTTTGTAAGAAACTTTGCACTTACGCATCATCATTAAACACTTGCCAATGCTTGATGTTGTCGTGGGATAGTTGGCCTAGTTAACACTTCATATTGTACTCACAATAAGGTGAAATGGTGAAATTTTCAAATCTTGACCGCAACACTTTGCCAACTTTTCAAGAGTAGCATTGGAACTTCGTCATGATGCACAATGTTGAAGAAATCAAACATCTCATTTAGATCCCAAATTGCATGTTTGTACTGTTTCATTTGCTGATTTTTTGTAGCATATAGTTTTCTTATTTGTTTGAAAACTAGCTCTGAATATCCCTTTATAATGATGTCCTTGACACCATACTTCCATGCAATTCTCAGACCCAACAACAAGGCTTCATACTCAGCAATGTTGTTAGTACATTCAAAATTAATCTTGAAGGAAAAAACAAACTCTTCCAAGATAGGAGAAATCAAAATTATACCAGCACCATTTCCAAATTTGGAGCAAGCTCCATCAAATAGAAAGGTCCAAGGAGAACCTACATGTTCAAGGCACTTTGACTGATCCATCTTGTGTTATTTTCCATCAGCAAATCCAATAAAATTATCAACATCAACATCAACAAATAATACTTCATAAGAAGCATTGTTTGGATCCTCAATTAGATGCAACATCTTCTTCTCTCCATATAATTTTACAAGGCTACCTTTAATGGGAATAGTGGAAAAATACATGTCCATTTGAACAGTCCCACCAACACTTGCATCCCACTTTCTTGACAAAAGCATACGCCATTTGGTAGGGCAATCAACAATCACAACATCCAATTTTAAATTCTTACCCGAATAGGCTGCAAGTTATACCACCAAACCCTTCACACAACCAAATACCAACACTTCTCTTGAGTCCATGGTAGTACACTTTCTATAGGCTATTGTCAGTTTTATATCCAACTCATTCATGACTTCTAGAGGCATAACATTGCATGATGCACTGGAATCAAACATACAATTGTGAAGTAGTTTATCCCGTATGATCAAAGTTGTAAAGAATGGATCAACATTCCATTGGGAATCAACCAAGGATATCCCCAAGTATACCTTAGGTTTTTCTCCAATATCCTCTACTACTGGTTGTGTTTAAAGGTCTACAATGATTTGAGGAGGAGTTTCAAAACGTTTACATTTACTGCTTGGGTACTCTTCTCCTCTTTCAATATCAAGTACTCAAATGTTCTCTTCTTGCACCGAGGAATCCTAAGCAACTCAATGATTGGAACACTCAATTTGATTTGGCTCAATACTTGGGCTATGTCATATGGAAAATATTTGGCAAGGTAGCATTGGAAGGGAAACAAGCTAATTTATTAGATGACATGGGATTCTTGGTAGCTTGGGCATGAGGAGGACTGTAATTTTTGCTAGCGATAGTAGAGCTTTTGGCGGTTGTTTCTCTTCTAGGAGCTCTTTGAGAATACTTGTAAGAAAGGGTGTCTTAGGTTTGTCTTGAGGCCCAACTCCCTTAACAACCTTGCTCCTTGTGTTATACTCTTTCTCTTGAGCCACAACAACATTCATTAAAAATTATCTATCTTCCTCTCGAAGGGATACCACCATCATACTTCTTAATCATCAAAGATCTTAAGTATTCAAAGTCATTGTTAGGAATCTCAAAATCTTGCACTACATCTACCTCAAGAGTATGAGAGGGAAGAAGGACTTGTACCCATTTGATGCAATCCCAAAAGGTTGTAGTTGTCCTTGCACTTATTACCTCAGTTGATGTTGCTCCTTCTTGTGAGCCTGAAGAACAACCCACCATGTAGATATCATCATCAATACCATCATCATTATTAGCTTCACCATCTTGTTGGTCCACTTCACATGGAGGATGGGGTAGAAAACACCTATCACACCAATCAATATCAACAAATTCCTCAACAACAACCCTAACAATTAGGGGATTAGGTAACACTCTTCCTTCACATGCTTGAGGATTTCTATTTAAACACCCCATGGGTCATTTCCCTCTATCATCAGATCTCTGATCACCTCTAGGATGATTGGAAAATCTGTCATGTTTTTGTACTTTTTGCTGACCTTGTGAAGTCTACCCAATTCCCTTCTCTGCTCGGGCTAACTTATATGATATTTATTTGACAACCCCTGCCAATTTTTTCACAACCTCCTCCAAATCAGCACCCTTGCTATCTTGAGGTTTTTTAGGGTTTATAAACTTTACACCATCTCTTTTGAGGATGGCCTTAATGTTATTTTCAATCTTTAGTGCCATGGTAAAGGCCTACCTTAAATTGGTAGGGTTATTGTCTCTTAAGTGGTAGGCTACCTTCTTATCAAATGCATCTGCATATTTGATCAAACAAGATTGATCACAAGGCCTAATATTAACAGACAACCTTCTCAAAGTTTTGTTAAATCTCATGTTGAAGTCATGAATTGATTCATTGGGGTTCTTCTTGATATTATCAAATTTAGACAAGAGAAATCTAGGATCACCTTGTCACCATATTGCAGTTTGAATGCATTCTACATTTCAGCCCAAGAGTCAATAGAATTATCGGGTAGATCATTGTACCAATCCTTTGCATCCTCCTCTAGTGTATGAATGAACAATTTAACATACACATCCTCATGCTCAATCTCAAATTCCTCCATCATGTGAACAAAAAGTTTTAGGTGTTGATCACCAGTTATTGCATTGTTACCTTGGAACTTTGGCAACCTATTCCTTACATCTTTTGGTACAAAATTTGGGTAACCATCCATTCCTCTAAAGTCTATAGGACCAAAGGTGTTAACGACAAATGGAGGTCTAGGATGAGCTATATTGTTTTGAGGTGGTGATCTTGGAGGAGAAACAAAATGATGAGGAATGAGATGTCTTTGGGAATAGAAATGTAATATTCAAAATGGATATCCCATATAGGATCAACTTCTTGATAAACTCTAGTCAATTTGGAAAAAATAGGGGCAGAATGAAGAGAAAGATTGGTATTCTCTAGGTGCTGATTTTCTTAGAAAGTTTTACTAGAATTGAAACACAGAGGTGCAGATTGAAGAAGGAACTCACCAGGTATAGGAAAAGGACCTTCACTAGTTGAAGTAAACAAGTTTATGAGAAGATTTCTTGAATCAGAATCACTGGAAGAAGAGTGATAATCCTATATTAAAGGTTGATCTCTTTCACCAATGGATATTCCTTTTCTTGATGTCTGACCTTCAAAAACCTTCCAAATTTTTCTCTCCCCTAAAACTATCTTTCCCAATTCTTGAAATAAAGTTCTACTTGGGTCCCTCCTGAAGAGAGATATTCTTCCTTCCAGGTTTGCAGAGATTAGTAACACCAAAAAACAAATGACAAAAAGCTAAGACACTGGTATTTATCAAGATCAAAACAACATGGAGTAGTCAATAAGAACTTTCACCCTAGTTGTGTAAATGCACTAAAATACTGTTTCAAATACCTATCAACACCGAAAATTTTACAAAAATTTATAGATAATATCTTCCTTTTCTTGAATGTATCAACCACAAATGCAAATGAAGTGTAACTATTACTTGAAACTGATAAAATTACGATGTAACTTACAAGAGACATTACCAGGGTTTGATATGCATTCAAATATTTCAAATATGTATGCACATGGATCAGATTGAACTAAGAATATCCCCAGCAATGGCACCAATGGTGTTGGTACCCAAATTTGTTCTCCTTTTCAGTCTGAGCAGCATCAAAGATATGACATGAAGCTTGAAGACAAATAGATCATGATGTATTTCATGTTGTAGCCGGGATGTGATCTAACCGGCACTCAGTTTGTGGAGAGATGGATAACACTCAAAAGGAATTGATCTTGTCCTACCTATTTTAGGTTGTACCTTTCAACCAAGGTAAGAGAACCTATTTTGTAACCCTCAAATGGTGAAGGAGATGAAGATATCCCTCAATTTATGTAAATAGTATGAAAAGGGCTTTGGGAAAATATGATCAACACCGCAAATCTGACTTTCACAAGTTGTCATTTCCAAATTATGGAGATACTTTCAATGTAAGGCAAGGGTTATTGAAGGAATTTTGAAATCCTGTTCTATTTTGCATACTTTAGCAAATGGATTTTGATCTTCTATGGGTATGCAGGTCAAAACAGGGTAAACAGGGTAGGATTATTTGTTTTGAATGATTTTTTGGGTGGGATTTTAGATGAAAAACCAAGGTCTGCTAGACTCTTTAAGGATTTCAACAAAATATAGAGAAAATTAACAACATAAAGTATGAAAATGGTTAATCATCCCTTCAACAAGGATATGTGCATCAAATGGAGGCCCAAATTTGCACTTTTCCAAACAATATTTGATTGTCTATCACAAAAGCTTAAGTTATAATGAACCAATGAAGTATTTAGTAATCACTAATTAATCATGACCTAAGGTGTACCCAAAGGTTTACAAACAATCTCTCGAAATGAAGGAAAGTAAAGTGATTTTAAATTTGTTTATCTCTTTATCAGATGAAAGCTCTTCTGAATGTGAGATTGCGAATGCCACTAAACTAATCACAAGAAATGAGACCATGTATGATCAAGAGATTTTAAACACAAGATCAGAATAAGAAATAAGAAACACAAATTTGAAATGCATTCTGAAACATAAGTGTATGCAAATTTTGCCAAGAGACAACATAAAATAATCCATAAATGATCAAATTTATCAGCAGGGGAATGTTTCAAGAACAATCTAAGAGCTTGTTAATGGGTTTACAAATGAAACCAACTAAACATGATACAAATATGATGCAAAAAGGAATAAGGAATATTTTGAGGTGGTTTCTCGGAGAATGGGATTCTTCCCGCTTTTTTTTCTGTGAAATTTTTAGTTTTCTAGGGATTTTTAAAATCTTCCAACCCTTTGCATGACAAATTCATGAAATATATAGCTTTCAATCTCCTTCGAGACTTCTTTACCAAGAAAAGAATATGCCTGAGGATCAAATTTGTTACAAAAATTCCTCATGATTCGCAGACAGGGACGTTTAATAGAATACATCCAAAAATTTGCCAGTTTTCTCAAAAAGAGATGAATCATTGCAAAATTCACATCATTATCCATTATGGAGGCACGTTTTTCATCTTCAAAGCATGCAAACCTCCTTCCTTTCATTATTTCATCCATTTCCCTCCAAAATTTTACTCTACAACTTTTGGATTTGATATTTCATGTTTTTGGACGGGTTAGGGAAAAAATTCATTTTAAAAACATCTTTGATCTTCAAATTGATCCTCTAAACCAATTGCATTGGTATTTTCGGGCACAAAAGACACGAATTAGTCAAAAATTTGATGAAAATTGATGCAAAAATACATTTCCACACTTCTTGAGCTCAAATGGCAAATTAAACCGAAAATGCACAATTACCATTGATCTTCCTTTATCATTTAATCCGAACCCTCCAAGCATCACAATGTGATTGGAAATGGGCTTGGGATCACTTTTTGACATTTTAACACTTTTGGAAAAATGTAAAAATTTGACATTTTTCTCCGCCCCTCCACCCTTTGAAAATGAGCTTGACACGTGTCCTAATGTGTGTCCCAGCGGAATCACGGCTCGATTCTACCCGTAGACCCACAACTCTAACTCGTCCTTAACACGTGGTGCAATATGACTGGATACGGAGTTGTGGCTCAATTTTACACATTTTGCATCTTTTTAGACAAAGGAATTTTTTTCAATTTTCCTCTGCGGCTCCATCCTCCCACAAGACACATGTCATCATATGATTGGCTGAGGGGCGCACTTCTCATTTCATATTTTAATCATATTCTATGAAAGAATTTTTTAACATTTTCTCTGCCATCCCGCACCTCTTTGCCTTTCCTTGCCATGTGTCCACTCCCGATTGGCCCGGGAGGACCCACAACCCTTTTCATAAATTTTGTTCCCTTTTTTAAAAATAATTTTTTTTCTAAGTCCTCTGCTAGCGTCCATTCCCACCTTTGATGTAAATGTGACACGTGTCCACCTATGATTCACTGAGGGCCTGCGACTCATTTCATACTTTAACTCCTTTAAACCAAAGGAAATTTTTTCACCATGCCTCCGCAGCTCCGCCCCTCCATTATTTTGACTTTTCTAAATGCCACGTGTCACCCTCTGATTGGATGAGGGCCTACGGACTTATGGGGAAAATTTAGACGTTTTTCCAAAAACATAAAAAATGCTAAGTTGCTCGAGTAGACTTGCCAAACCTTGTCCAATCACAAATGGCCACACAGAGAAGATTTTTGAGCTAAAATTCGGCGAGTAAAGGATGCCCGTATGACCGTAAAAATTGTAGAAATTTCCAAAGCAACGCCCATGAATGCTGAAGATAAAATTGACGGAAAATGATGCCTATCTCGACCTTCAAAACACAAAAATGCCAGGATGCCCTAAAATTTGATTTTTTCAAGTAAGGATGACAAATTTATCAAAATTGAACCAATGAAACATGTTTTTAAAGCATTTTTTCTCATGGAATTAGATTTTCAAGGGAAAATAAGTATAAAAGAAACAATTTCAAGCTCTAAAGGCTAGGAAAACATGGGATAAATGGTAGAGGCATTTGAATGGGAAAAATGTAGGAAAACTTAGAGATTCATTCAAAATGGTGTAAAAATGGAGAAAAAACAAACAACTCAAAGCATTCAAACACAGATACAAGTTGTTTTTTCACCAAATGCAAAGGATGGGAGAATCCAAAGCCTTTTTTTTAGAAACAGGGAAAAATGCACTTCTCCTTAGCAAATTAGGGTAAGGTAATGAGTTTGCAAACAATCCAATGCACAAGAATGGAGCTACAACTTCACATCATCGATTTCATGAGGAAAAAATGTTTTAGAGCACAAAGAGCAAAGGGAAAACATGGAAAAATAGCAGAGGATCAAAATGGGCACCAACAATACTTATCACACCAATAGGAGACTTCATACCGCATGCTTTTCAACTAATTTTTCCATGTACTAATAATATAGCGGAGTATGAAACACTCATTTCTGGTTTGAAAATTGCTATCAAATGGAGTATCCAACATATAAGAGTCTTTTATGATTCACGATAATCATCAAGCAAGTTAATGATGAATATAAGGTCAAGGATGAAAAACTCACCCCATACAGAACATGATTGATACCTTCAAGGAATAATTTATATACATTGATTTTGAATAGATGTCAAGGGCACACAATTGATCAATAGATGTCATGGACATAATCGGATCTTTGCTTCACTTTCCACATCGGAAAAGAAAATTCCTTTCTTCATGGAACATCTGTGAGATCCCACATATGAAATGCCATAATCATGTTTTGTATGTGAAGTTGTTGGTCCTTTCTCTCCCAGTATGAACCCATATTTAATTACCTACAAGACAATACCTTTCCTACAAATATTTTCCACAAAAATAAAAATACCTTATCTCATTGTATAGCTTGCTAAACCCTCCTAGGAGGCACCCTTTATCATCGAGACTATGATGGGCATCTACTGCGATGTCTTGATTTGTTCAAGTTAGTATGAGAAATAAACGAGGTAGATGAAGGAGTTTGTAAAGCACACACAAACGACATGGTGCTTACCAAGAAACTAATACAATTAGATTACTATTGGCCCACCATGGAAGTAGATTATCAGAATTATGTCAAAAATATGAAATTTTTCAAAAGTATGGAAACACGATTCATGCACCAGCACAAGCTTTGAAACCAATTACTACACCATGGCCATTTTCAAAATGGGGTTTAAATTTCATAGGGATGATCACTTCTAAATCCTTAAATGGCGATACACATATTATAAATGCCACTTTGAGTACTTCATGAAATGGGTAGAGGCTATGCCTCTTACATATGTTACTGGTGCACAAATTTCAAAATTCATTATGAACCACCTCATATGCCATTATGACATCCCCTCCACCATTGTAGAAGAAAATGGAAAGTCTTTCAAGAACAAGATAGTTAAAGCGTTATGTCAACTATTCTAAATCCATTTAAAGTGGTCCACTCCCTATTACCCTCAAGGTAATGGATAAGCTAAGGACACCGATTAAATGAAAATAGAAATTTTATGGGGTTTTTAATCTATTTTATAAGTTAATCTAAATAGAAACTAAATGCTATAATTTGAAAGAGAGACATATTTTATTTTTAATATTTGAAAATTTCAAAATAATGGAACTAATAGGGATATGGTACTAACTTGTAAAATAACTTACCTCGATGTGTATTGGACTATAGCAGATTGGTATGAAGACTTGGAAAGCTATAACTGAATGTCCTCACGAAGGGAAAGATTTGAGTGTTTGTTTGTACCTAGGCACCTAGGAGGCACTGGGGCACCCCGGGTGCCTTGGTCTATAATCTAGGCAATGTAGACTCGAAGGAAATATTAGAAGTTGAGTTTGATAGTATCACAATATCTTGTATCACAATATCTTTGTAACACCTTTACTCCTATTGCATTGGTGTCACAATAATATTCTCTATGTCGTTGTAAATGTTGTATGAAGATCTACCTACAAAACCCTATCCAAAGCATCAATTCCTTAAAAATAAAAATGCATATGAATAGGTTAGACTGACCTCGGTGCCAAAATAGTGGTCTTACGATCGAGTGTTGAACTACATTTCAGAACCCATGTAGTTTTATGTGTGTGTGTGTGCGTGTGTGTGTGTGTGTTTGTGTGTGTGTGTGTGTGTGTAATATTACGCCTAGGATGCCTTAGCGCTAATGATGTGGTAGTAGGGGGAAATAACTTGTTGATCAAAGAATACTTGGTAAAGATCACACAAAGAGTCCACATGGGATAGAAGGCCAACGTCAAAAGCGTGGAAGGACAAGAAGGACCCACGCATGGAAGGAAAGTTCAGATTTTGGGACTTAGCCGATTTTGAGCATATCGATTTTTTTAGTAGATGGTGTGCGAGAACACACTAACAAAGCAGAGACGCGTGCCATGCATTGTTTATATTTGGAGAAGCGGTTCAAAGTGTCTATGCATGGAGACAAGCTAAGAATAGAATTGACACTTTAGTTAACTATAAGAGGACTATAGATAGTGCACTTGCATGTGTGGTTATAATTGTAAATGACATGTGGCTATCAATAACATGCGACCTATTTCTGGAATAGTTAAGCATTGAAGGGCAAGTCCCCACCATATATATATGATGTTAGGTGTATAGTAGAAGATATATAGATAAGTAGTACATGTAACACAAAGAGCGGTATGCATGTGTTTTAGATCCATACACGCTTTGATATAAATTTACAAGATCTTGTAAGGAGCTTCTATATTTAATACTAGATGGAATATATTTTCTGAAACTAAGTATCATTCGTGTAATTGAGTAGTGCATGTTATTAATTCAATGATGATTATTGTTTAAGCTTGTTCTTTGATAGATCTATGGGTAGCATGCACTGAAGAATGATGGATTAGTTATGAATCTATATGTTTATATCTTCATCATGTTAACATCCTATTACAACAACCCTAAAAGGGACTTTGTACCTTTGCGTTTGGTGAGCACTTAGTCTAGGCTAAGTGATGTGCCAACGCGACTAGGGTGTTATCTTATAAATTCTAGGCTACATCATTGGTTCCATTGCCGGGACCTCTTTTTCAGTTGTTTTCAGGATGGTTCGTGATGAAGACGTACTGTTAACTCTAGCAAGTATTGAGGAATGGATACATGATCTAGAGGAAGAATATGCACGATGGTTCAATAGTGGATCTGAGTTCAACACACATAGTTGGGTAGAACAAAACTTGTATGATAGTTTATATGATAGATTTTTCACTATCTTTCCAAAGAGAACTATATGAGTGGCTTACTTTGCTTATGTACCTTAGCAAAATTAGAGGTATCACAAACTTGTCTAGACACAAGAAGAATTTCAAGTCGTTTATGATGCTTATATGATCTGGAATTACGTGATGGATATGTGGTTTGTGTTGTTCTAAATAGTTATATTTTGGAATATTTAATTTCAACGTACTCGTGCTCGTGCCTAGAGGTTGCTGAATTATAGTTTTGCGGTATCAAGAGGGACATATTTATATGGTATGCCACTCGCAATCAAGATCTTAATGGTAACCTTGAACCCGGAGAGCAAACCGATGGCTATCAAAACTTCACCGCTGTGCACCAAGGCGGAACAAGTTTTGTATTAAGATGGTAGACCTAGTGGCGAGAAAAGTAGAGGGAGGAAACGCGGCTTAGGTATAATGAGGCACATGAGAGGGAAATAGAGAAGAAGCGTTCCATTGCAGATAGTATGGCATTGAGGAGAGATCTAGCTCATGAAGGATTTATAGCTCATGTAGAAGACATGGAGCCGAGCATCGAAACTCCCCATCTTGGAAAACATCACGAGATCCCTTCTCAAATTTTACATGAAGTGCACTAGTAGAGACTATTTGGGCCATAGGTGTGCATCTTAATCCACCTGGTGACCTATCCTTTGCAATTGGTTTTTTAGTATCTAGTACGACAAGTAACCAACAAACTAACTTTGGAAGTAGGAAAGCGGGGAGTAAGTTAGGGATCAAGTACATCAATGATAGGATAGATGAATTCAATTTAATTTAGAGGATCATTCTTGGGCACTTCATCCACACCAAATGTAAGCATGTAGAATATTTGACTCACCTCCTCCGGAAGTTGAACTTCTTCATAGATGGTAGGGTTTTGTATAGTAATACTATCGAACACATGCGAGTACATCTACAGCCCTATTCCACTTACAGGTGGCGATCGGGAGGTATAGGTGGTTCTAGATTTGGTGGATCTGGTGGTTCTGGATCAGGTCGTCAGGTCCGCAAAGAACCACAAAATACCTATATGGAGATGTCTCTTCATCTCCGGAGTATAGAGGTATAGAGGATGCTACCAAACATGTGCATATGTGTGAAATATTGTGGCACACTAAAGGGATTATAGTTCTTTGAGTGAAAGGCTATTCAATTCGCTACTACATTACAGGCGTGTGCATAGCTGGTATAGGAAGTTTGACCTTGATTAAAATTGCGTGGATTATGTAACACCGAGGATGCTTTCTTAAAATAGTTCCATATCCCCGAGTTTTAGTAGAAGAGTATAAGTGCACTTGAAGATATCAAGCAAAGGCACTATTGAGAGTGTATGTGAGAATGATGCTCATTTTAAGACACTTTTATCTAAGTTGTCTTATGATATCCATGCTAGCTAGCATGCACAATGGTTCGTTGGAGGATTGATTACACCTTTTAGGAGGGTGCTATCACACAAGACATACATGGATCTACATGAAGCACTTTGGAAGAAACTTTACACACTGAGGTAGTTGGGAGCATTGACACTAGAGTCAGTCCATTCCTAGAGGCATAGATCATAGCTATGGCTAAGCAGTTAGAGAAGTCAGAAGAAAATTTAACCCATGAAACATGCTTAGGAATTTGGTGTATAGATTGTGAAGTGGAAGGTCACACCAAGGATAGTTACCCTCACATATCTGTACACTCATTAGTGTTGGACTATGAAAATTTCCATTTGAATCATGATCCTAGCCACCGTCCTCTATTACAAAGCAGACGATAAGGAAGAATGTATCTTCCTTTTGGAAGATTTATAGGTCCACAACTCCCGATACTAAGGATTTTCGGTTGATTGGTTAGACCTAGGATGCCATAGACATTGGAGTATGATAGACAGGTATAACAAATAATTCTAAGGGTGGGAATGAGCATGAGGATCAGGATCATAATCAAATGCGTTATGATAGAAATGAGGGGCACCTTGAAGGAGGTCATGGAAGGGGACATGGATATCATGGTGGATATGGAGGATGAGGTCGAGGTGGAGGAAGAGGAGAGTTTCCTCATGGAACATGTTATACGTGTGGATATCCTAACCACTACAGTGTGAATTTCCTCATAATAATGTATGTTATTTCTATGGGAAGAACCATAGCTATGAAGATTTCCCAGGACCAATATGAGCATCCGAGAAAGCAACATAAGAAAGAAAACAAAGGCATCGAAATGGTTAGAATCCAAAGGTGCACGGTAGAAGACCAATGGATGCCAAAGATAATAGAGGGACCTGAGGCATTGAAAGTGAAGATTACTACACATTCTAAAGTTGCACGCACATGAGAGGCATTGCACTAGAAACCCACGATCACCAAGGAGGAGGTTTTGCATGTGAGATACCCGATCCTACTCATCGAAGGAATTTTACCAAGATACCAAGAAAGTGCTAAGGAATATTCAGGGTGAGATACAATACCTAAAGGAGTAGAAGAAATCCTTGGAGATAGTTCAAACTGATATCGATGATCTACGGAAGGTGTGTAAGATGTTGTGCCAGGAGAAAATTATTTCACTATTAGGAAGTTTGTTGAAAGGGAACACTCTGCGCGTAATTCTTGAGACCAGATGACAGATTCTACATGAAAATCTCCCCCCTGATAGCATTCAATATGATAAGGAGATTACTTTGAATGTTGTTGTGGATGGGTGGGTTTTGAGCAACATATTGATTGATACAGGTGTGGAAGTAAATGTGTTGACATTAGATGAATGGGTACAAATGGGGAGGCCTCCATTGTGTCCATCATCTAATGTGTTATTCATGGCAAACAAACTAAGGCCACTCCCACAGGAGTGTTGAAAGATGCATCTATAACTATACAAGGGGCCAAGTTCACTGGGGATTTTGAGGTATTAGCACTTATAAAAGTAGACAATTTTATAGCCTTGCTTGGATGCCCTTGGTGTTATGCAAATAATATTGACTTGAGATTCAATAAGGCATATATCAACTTTGAAAACAAGGAGGAAAGGGCTGTAATACCATTGATAGTGTTATCCCGTAAAATTGGCAAGGGAAATTTTACGGGTAAACATACCAAAAATTTTGTTCTGGTCCCTCATCGTGGACCATGCTGCATTTCGAGAACATTGCAAAACCCTTTCCTGGGAAATTTGGTTTTCCAGACTTAGCCTTTTTGGTCTTTTTGGTTGGGTGCACCTTTTGTCTGTGTAACACAGGGTAAATCTGCACCCCCTTTCATTTCCTTTGGCACACCCTTTGGCGTGTCGACACACATTTTGGTGCGCCTCACCATGTTGCGCCTTTCTTGCATGCGCCAAGGTGCATGCGCCTTCGTGTCAACAATATTTTTGTTGCGCCACATTTTGGTGCACCAAGGGCACACGTATTTCCATGTTGACAACACTTTTGGTGTGCTAAAGGTGCACATAACAACGTGTTAACACACATCTTGGTGCGCCACAGGGGCATATTTTTGCAATGTCGACAGGTGTTTTGATGCGCCACTTCAAAAAGTGGTTGGCGCATTTATTACACCTTTGCTTATATATAGGCATCCACCCTGTCATTATCACCAGTCAAAAACACGTGATTGATCTTATTCCTATGCACCTGTCAGCATGCCTGTTGTCCTCATGTCACGTTCGTGGACCCCGCTTCACTTCTCACGTTATATATTCCGGGTAGGTGGTCTTTTCCCCCTGTATTTTTGCTGGTTGTTGTTTGTTTGTGTAGTAGGTTGCATAGATTTGTCAAAATCCTCCTTTGCTGCCCTGGCTGTCTTTCTCCCATGCTCTCCCTCCTCTTTCCAGATCTGCTGGTAAAGAGAGCCTTGCCTCAAAGCACTTGGGTCTTTTTGTTGTACCCCCTTCTCTATCTGGAACCCTGCAGAAGAGGCTTAACACCCATTCAAACCCCACAGAGAAAGAAGAGGCTTAAAAATTGATAAACTTGCATTTTTACCCTTTGGCGCAATCGTCACCCTTGCTGACATGAGATACGGTTGCCCCAGGTGCATCACCATGGTGCATCAAAAAATAGCCATGCCCTCAAGCACACTTTCTTGCATAAAAATAACCGCGCCCTCTTGGCGCACCAAACGCATGTGTAACATTGCGAAAAAATTACGCCATCGGTGTACCCTGCATCCATGCAACACCAACCGTGCTTGCGCCAAGTATAAAACTGTTAGCGGCGCAGGAGCATCCTCTATTGCAGAAACATCATGTCATGCAGACCTCCCATGCACCGCGCCAAGTTCCCCTTTTTCACACCTGAAGTCTATGTTACACATGTTAAACTTGCGTGCCTTTGGCGCACCAAATCCCCGTGTAACATGAAAATTATATGCACCTTTGGCGCATCATTGCCCGTGCAACATGAAAAATACATGCGCCCGGTATAAAACACATATAAATGGCACAGCACACTCCACTTGCAAACAAAAAAATGTCATGTGCAGTATCCATGCGCCTTGTGCCCTTTGGCTCTGATTTGTCCTTGTAACACCATTTTTTGTGTGCCATGCTATTTAGCCTATGACTGCAAAGTGTGTCATGCCACCCTACACCCGATGCCTTAAAATTGCTAACTCTTCCTTCTGTCAATACTTCAATGGGAGATCAAATAGCTAACATGACTCTCCTGCGTTGGGTTTCACTTCTTCTTCTTGCAGATCAACAACTAAGTTTAGAACTACATATGTCTACATCAAGCAAGAGACCTACCAAGTCTAAGGGTAAGCCAAGCTTACGAGAGGAAGAAATGAAGTACAAATATCGGAGAGGTCGGGATGCCCGAATCCCAGGCAGAGTGTGACCTAGATATAAGAGACTCAAAACTTGGTCATATCGATATGGAGACTTCTGGCCAGAACTAGAAGGGTCACAGGAAGTCTGTGGATGGACAAACTGTAGGCGGTGGCTTTGCATTTTGCTTTGGAGGATCCCGGTCGATCTTTGTGAACAATGAGTTCATGATGGTAGTAGCCATTTGCTGCTACAACAAAGACACTGGTGTGTCCCGAGAATGAGAAAGGCAAGGTCGTGATCAACCTCACTTTGCCCGACACTTCAAATAATGCTTGGCATTCCTCACCACCGGCACTTTGTGGCCGTAAGCCAAGAAAGATTGCACCAAGGCTTGGGAAGATAATGAAGATCGGTGTATGTAATTAATGAATGAGGTATACCTAAAAACAAGAAGGTGGTGACCGGATGGCCACAAGTCATTCATCGCAGTGATTTCTCAGAGGAACTCGGTGATACCATCACATTCCTAAGCGAGTATTTGGGCTTCTGATGCCCACTACTTTCATAAATGGATGCTTAGATACACGGAGACAATGAAAAGAATGTGCCGATCAATGCTTTGAGTGGGCGGAGATCATAAGCGGCACTATATCCGAGCGCTCCAACAACTGACTTACCACAACGGGGGGTTCTACATGAACTCCTACGTAGTTTATGTTGCGCCTCGAAAGAGATTATCCGGCGTTGATGCGGTGCGGGGTTTGGCCCCAAGTAAAAATATATGAATACTATCCAGAGCTGAAGCTGGAGAACAATATTTCTCAGTTTACAAAGATTAATGATGCCTTCTTCTATAACATCATCTTCCTTTGAGGCCAAACATGACTCACGGTCGTACGACCAAGAGCATTGTTGTAGCAACAGAGAAATGGGGGGCCTTGTTCACTCAATTCCCCACCTTCACTTATCTAAGGGCAGCCAACTTCTTGGGGAACCAACCAAATTGCCAAGATATGCCGGCCCCAAGCTGATCCTGTTGGAGCTATCAAGACAGCTCATAACCTATCACGAGAAGTGCTTGAAGAGAAAGAAGGGTGGAACTCCTTTCCCCCTCACAGTGGGCAGGTACACTTGTCTTTCTCACCACAAAGCATGGGAGATGTTTGCAGAGTTGGAGCTGCTAAATCTAAAGCACAACTTCCCAAAAGGCCCACTTTCAACCCAAGGATTTTCCTGCCTAGGGCCAAACTCGATCAATCCACATTCCACAGATCGAGGATATTTATATCGACCTGTATCATGAGGTCAAGCTTAGAAGGAAAGACCATTCCCTTGGCCTTGGCTGAAATCATCGATGCGGCGTAGCCATCGTCCCCAAAAGGTTATCAAACTGCTTGATCAAGAAGTTGATCGGGTATATCTTGACATGGGTGGGGATGGTGGCCATTCATTTGTCATTGACAAACTAAAGCACCTCGACTATAGAAGAAAGTCAAAGAAACTCTGCGGAGAACAGAGCACTTTGTGCGGGATGAATGGTCTCATCTACCTCGGAGTTGATTTCACCACATCTCCATTGGGCAACGCACCTTCCAGACCAAAACATCTACCAAATAGCAAAGGTAAAGAAAGGGAGGCGAGTCAAGCTCTGCGAAGAAGAGACTCTGAGAGTCCCCTTCCACCACATAAGAACAAGTTATAACTCTAGCTTCTCCGGAGAAAGAAGCGGCCGAGGATGTTTTGATGGGCACATCCATTCGGGATGTTGCCACTCTGCTGACTATTGAGTCCTTCTATCTCTTCTCCCTCTCCTCCTTCCCCTCCTCAGTGACCCAAGTGACCATTCCTTTGGTCATATCCTCTCCCCATCTTCTCTTGTTCCCCCTTCCTCATCATCCATCTTCTCTTCTCTCTGCGGAGTTGTCCCCACCATTTCTTCCTCATCTCTCGGCTCCCTTCCATTCCCATGTCTACCTCCCCCTATAGTATCTCTTCCTCCCACGAGCACTTCCTCGGCCTCTCTCTCAATGCCACCTCCAGTGTCTCCACGCATTTTCCTTCTACTACTACAGCTTCTCCCTTTTCTATCTCGGCCCCTCTCCCATAAGTCTAGCATGGATCTCTCAGCTCCTGAGCCAACAAAAGAGGAAAGTTCCCATCGCACCGATGGACTTCTCCCATCATCCCATCTAAGGGGACCAAGAAGCAAATCCTTTAACCCACTTCTCTCGAGTGCGTCGGAGAGAGTAATGGAGATAGCTTACCCCAATCCTTTAAAGGATAAAAAGGATCTGTCTTCAACAGATTATACAGTGACCCAAGTCACAATGGGGACATCTTCAAAAACCCTTCAAGGAGAGGCCCTATCTATAGCAGTTGACGCCCTTTGCAAGAAGCTCCAGGAAGCAAAGGAAGAAAAGAGGCTGTTAAAGGAGAAAAATAAACATCTTCTCCATGCCTTGTAGAAAATGGGCAGTGCACCTCCTATAACTACCTGAAAACTCCTGAGCCTCTGAGCCAGGACAAGATTAATGAATACGCCAAAATCGGTGAGCAGGGTATGGCAGTTTCCACCTGGAGGAGCCAAATCCTCAAAGAAAGTGAGGGAGTGATCGCCAAGTTCACCGGTTTATATCAAAATATCAATCGGGTGAACAAAGAGCTCCAGGCGATAGCAGGACCCATCTCTGAAGAGCTGGACCATGCCAAGATGCAGCATGAGACCTTTCAGAAAATGCTCGACTGTTCAGTCAAAGATCTGGTCAAGTTCGACGTCTTTGGGCACCCCAGAGCCCTCAACAAAATCCTTTCTACTCTGGATTACTCGGGTTGATCAATTGGAGTTCGTCTTGGAGAAGATTGACAAGATCAAGGAGGAAGCCCTGGATGCAATGCATCAAATGGAGAAAATTGTCTTGAGAATGTCTCCGGGCTTGCTCACTCCTTCTTTCACCTTAAGAAAGGTAGAGGAAACTATTCGGATCTTCAAGGAGATCGTTTCACAAGGGCTAGGACTAGAAGTCACTTTCGACGCCGAATCCATCAACAACCTAGTTGGCTGTCGTGACTTCATTGGGTACCTGATAGATGCGGAAAACAAATATTCCAAACTCCCAGAAAATCTCACAGATGAGCGGGAGACTTGCGAGGCTATCAGTGATCGACACAAGGATCCTTCCCAGGATCAACTTCAACCCATGATCACCAAGTTCATGGAATACCGTGCCCAGTTCCACATCTCATCACCTGAGCAGCAGCAAAAGCAGGATACCCCCTTTCAGCCGCAGGACGATGATGAATAGTTTCATTCTTCCTCGACTTTCTCCTTGTAAATATCTAAAGTATGTTGACACAAATGATGACATCATCCATGTTGCACCATGGGATGATGTCATCCACAAAGTTGTCAAAAGTCAACAAATGACTTTGAGATATTTTGTAAGATATTTTTGTAATTAAGTGGTTGGTTTGTTTTTGCCTTCTCTTTCTTCTCTTCTTCTATAAATACTTGAATACTTGTTGTATTCAAGGGTGGATATTTTTCAGATGAGAAATAGAAGTAGGAAGAAAAGATTTTGAACTTTTTGTAACAGAAACGAATATTAATACAATATTTAGACTTTGTGCTGAATACATGTGTTTTACATCAGACCTTTCTTATGTTAGATCTGTGTGATTGTTCTATTGAATCTACTTCTACTTTGTTGTCATTTATTCATCAGTATTGCTTTATTCGTCTATGCAAAGTAGGTTCGGCTCTGTATACTACCAACCCAAATCATAGACCTTCTGACCTTTCTGCTTTGGAATTCATTTCTTTTCTCCCTTCAGATCTTTCCTATCTCCCCACCCCGTTTCTTTCCCTTCTTTTACAGTTGGAAATACCTCTACTGGGATGAGATCCCAACCCTAAAGGAAGAATATTGTGAGACTTACACAAGATTCCTTCTGGTAGAATAGAAATAAACCGATTTCACTTTCTTTGACTCAAAGAGGGGCTATGCCTTTGCTTTGTTGGCTCGTCATCCATAGATCTATCCACTCGACAGATTTTCAAACCAATAGTTTTTGGTGACTCTACTGGGGATCGAATAGATCTATCAGATCTATGATGGTGGTGTGTTTAAAAATCGTAAAAATCGAAAAAATCACTACTGTTTTGCAAATTTTAAACTTTTGTTCAAAATCTAAATTTTTGCAAAAGTGACCCAAATTGAAAATTTTCTTCAGAGATCCATAGATCTGGGCTAGATAGAGATCTTTAGTTCACTGAGTTTTTACAAAAATCCGTATTTTTCCATAGATCTGAGTTTTTGACAGTTTACCAAAATTTTCAAACTCTTTGAAAAGTCAACTCTAGATCTAAAAATCAGCTTACTAAGTTTTACCATCATTTTATCCTTGTTAATCAAACAAATAAACCGCAATCGGTTTTCAAGAGGAGGATAAAATTTAAATATTCAGAAAAGTACATGCTGCTGATTTTTGTCAGAATAATCAGAAAATCAGCAGGTACAGCCAAAAAGAGTTCTTAAATCCACTCCAAAAATTACAGATCTAGAAGGTACACTGGCAGGTGAACCATTTACTCGTAGTAGGAGAGCTCGCGGAGAAGTTGATCTTACCTTCGACTTGCTTCAAAGGCACAACTTCAGTGTAACACCGGCTCACTTCTCATCATCAGTTTGAGTTGGTGACCAGTCATCCAGAGTGTCTCACCTCCACGAAGGAAGCATCTCTCATTAGGAACGTCTACATCACTTTGTAGTGCCTTGCTGCTCAGTGGAACTGTGCTTCCAGCCCGCGTTCTTTTTCCGGCCGTCCAATGGCAGTACCATGGGGAAATGCTATGGGCCCCCTGGCTTTGCCACATCCTATTCACGCGCTCCCACATGGAAACCGAAAGAATTTTCCCAAATTTGATGGGAGCGGAAACCAAAGCACGGATTCACACATATCTACATTCATCATGTCATGTAGTATCCTGGATGTGACCCATGAAGATGTGTCGGTTCACCTTTTAGAACCTTTGCGAGGACCGCGTGCGAGAATGGTTTCAGCATTTGCTGGCCGGATCTATTACTAGTTGGGCCACCTTGCGGGCTGCTTTTGAAGACAGGTATAAGCCTTCCAAAGATGCATTCATGTTACTGTCAAAGATCACTCACCTAAAGAAGAGGTCAATGAAACTATGCGTGACTTCATCGCCCGTTTCAATTCACTGATCAACCGTGTTCCGCCTACCATGCTTCCAACACCGGAGAATCAGAAGTGTTTCTTCGTAAATGCTATGAGCTCAAAGTAAGTTTCTTACTCCTACAAGAACAAGTAGCTACCTTGATTCTCACCTAGGCTGCTGCCATCCGAATCGAAGATAACTTGCTAATATCTGGCGAATTAAAAAGAGAATCATCCAAGCTTAAAGCTTCGAGCCCTTCTCCCACTACTTTTCGATCGGCATTTCAAAAGATGGCAATGAATTTCTCACATTAAAGAAACATTAGCTCAAGCTTCCCAGTTCCTCATCCGGGATATTCCATGAAGAACTTTCACTCCCAAAATGTCTACAAAGGCCGCACCGCGTTTTCTGCTGCTTGCTCCACGGTTGGCACTTGAGGCTCCTCCGGTCAATGCTTTAGCTCGAAATCGAAGAAGAAGAGAAAAATTATGAAGAACCTTCATCTCAAGGTGAAGATGATCAAGATGTCGGTGAACCACTGGTGACTCTACTATCGGGTATATGGAATTTGATGAGGAAGAATCTGATGAAGAAGAGGGTACCCAAGGATATGCAAGCGGACAATCATATGTTGTTTTTACCCACTTCGCAAGGAAAAGAAGCAGAGGTCGCTTTGCCAATGTGCAGAAAGAGAAGGCTACATCATCCACGCCCCCAATATTGCTAAAAGAGGTAATCCTCTTCCTGCTCAACCCCCTATTAAGTCTTTTACAAAGAAATATTTTCCTCCCATCTCTCCTCCAAATCAGCCTTCTTCTATTTCCATGAAGGCCAGTAACCTTACTTTACCATTGCGAAATGAAGGACTCATTCCTCCATCAATGCAGCCCTTGGCCGCATTTGACATAATTGACCATGCTAAAAAGACCAAGATCCAAATGTCTGAAGCTGAGTACCTTCAATCAAACCCCGAACAACTTGTAAGGTTGACTGAATACATCTAAAGTCAGGCTATCATAACTAATCAGGTTTCCCCAAAAGGAATCCTTTCCACCCCTCCTTCATCCCACATAAATGTTGCCTCGACTTCCACATCAGGCAAGATAGAACCTTTCTACCTCTCCCTCCTAATCAATGGCCACAAACTAAGCAACTGCATAATTGATTCTGGAGCTTCCGATAATGTCATGCCGGTAAAAAGTCACCCATGCTCTGGGCCTCACCCTTACCAAGCCTTTTGGCCAATGTTATTCCTTGGAAACCAAGCAAGTTCCGCTGATCGGTCAAATCAAGGATGCACAATTTGCGTTTGCAGCATTCCCGGAGAAAAGGGTAAAAATGACCGTCCTTGTTGCCGATATTCCAGCAGCCTATGGAATTCTATTGGGAAGGAGTTTTTGCAGTGAAGTTGGTGGGGAGATTCATATGGACTGGTCTAAGGCTAGGATCCCCGTCAAAGGTGTAATGCAAACTTTGGAGCCTGAATCATAAAAGAAGTACCTGGTTACTAACTCCGATGACCCTAAAGCACAAATTCTCTTCGAATCATCAGGGATGGGAAACTATTTCTTGTCTACTGAGTCGACAAAATGGATGTCCTCATCCAGAAGGGGATCTTAACAAGATCTGGACTTTGCAGTTTGATGGCAGCTTCTGTGTGACTAGTGGGTGTGGCACTGGTGCCATACTAATATCTCCCAAAGAAGAGGTTATTCCTCTCTCTTTTAAGTTACAATTTTTCAACACAAATAATCCTGCTTGAGTATGAATCTCTGCTACTTGGCATGCAAGCCGCAAAGGAAAGAGGGATCAAGAATCTTAAGGTACAAGGTGATGCAGAGCTGGTCGTAAATCAAGTTAAGAGGATATACCAAGTGAAGAATGAAAGGCTCAGACATTACCGCAACGCGGTGTGGGACAACATCGAGGAGTTTGACGCTTTTTCAATAAAATCCATCCCAAGAGCTCAGAATGACATGGCTGATTCATTGGCTATTTCAGCATCCCTCATGCTCCCTCACCCAGGTTTGAAAACAGACAAATATACCATTGAGGTGGTTTTCCACCCAAGCGTGCCAGACAATTCTCAGCATTGGCAAGTATTCAACAATGACAATCAACTCATTGCCTTTCTAGAAAAGGTGGAAAATTTTAGTGAACTTCATTTTGAAGGATCCACTTCTACATGCCACGAATCAGTTACCGATCAAAATGAAGAATCAAAAGGAAGCGATGGCATATGTCAGCTCAAAGGAAATAAAATTCCAAAAGGTTTGGTTTCTCTAGAGCGTTTGTTCGATAGGCATGATCGTTTTGTAAAAAAGAAAAGGCGAGATGATCCTGGCTCCTCCCCAGAAACCGAAACGGTCAATTTAGGTTCGGTTGGACATCCGCAGTTTGTAAACATTGGAAAATGTTGCACACCTGAAGAGAAGCGGAAGTTTGTCAAACTGCTGAAGAAATACATGGATGTATTGGCATGGTCCTATGCTGATCTAAAGTCTTTTAAGCCAAAGGATGTCGAGCATGACATCCCATTGAAAGAGGACGTCAAACCTTTTCGCGAAAGCGAGACATTATAACCCTAAGATCTCAGGTACTATCCAGGGCTGAAATTTAGAAAATGCTTGGACCTTGGATCATTTTCCTATCCATCACAGTACTTGGGTGGCAAACATTGTGCCAGTGCACAAGAAGAATGGCGAGATACGCATATGTGTAGATTTTCGCAACCTGAATCAGGCATCCTTGAAGGACAACTACCCACTTCCCATAATGGATCAGGTTCTGTAGGTAGTAACTAGATCATAAATGTTGTCCATGCTTGATGGTTTTTTAGGCTACAATTAGATTGAAGTCTCACCTGAAGACCAATTTAAAACAGCATTCACTACTCCTTGGGGTACGTTTTCTTACAACAGGATGCCTTTTGGCCTGACCAATGCTGGTGCCACTTTCCAGTGGCCATGGACCTTGCGTTCAAAGGTATGATGGGAAAGGTCATCGTAGTCTACTTAGATGACTTAACTGTGTTCTCCAAATAGCGAAATGATCATTGTGATCATTTGGAGCAAGTATTGATTAGATGCCGAGAGCACGGGATCTCCCTGAATCTGAAAAAGTCTGTTTTCGGAGTCACAAAAGGAAAATTGTTGGGACATGTTGTTAGAAAAGAAGGGACAAAGATAGATACCAAAAGAGTTAAGGCTATTCAGAGCCTTACTTTACCTACAAGCAAGACTAGCGTTCACTCTTTCTTCGGAAAAGTGAATTTTCTCAGTGCTTTGTTCCCGACTTTGCTTGAAAAGACTCGTCATATATTAGACATGATGAAAGGGTCACCAAATTTCCGATGGAGCGAAGAAGGGAAGAAGTCATTTGAGGAAATAAAAGCCTCCGTCACTCACGCGCCAGTCTGGTATGTCCCGATTTCTCCAAAGATTTTATTATGTATAGCTATGCATCTGAGCACACTGTGTCAGCCATCCTAATGCAAAAGAATTCTCAAAATGTTGAATCCCTGATTGCGTTTATGAGCTCTCCTCTCAAGCCTCATGAATTAAACATGTCTCAGTTGGAAAAACATGCCTTCGCCATGGTTGTGGTCAGCGTTAAGAACTTCAAGTATTACATTCTAAACTCTCATACGGTAGTGTTGGTCACGACACGGCGATCAAGTCAATTTTAACTCAACGGGAGTTAGGAAGCTTGCGAGGAATTGGATTGCAAAAGTCAAGAGTATGACACTGGATATAAAACCAACCAAGTTAGTAAGAGAGAAGGCCTATGTCAACTTATGGCTGAAAACCAAGATTGAAGTTTCCGAGAGAAAAGATGATTACACCAATGGAGCACAAAGCCAGCTGGAGAAAGCCGATTCACTTACCTATGGTCCTATTTTTCGCAACCAGTGACGAGTGGTATTCCGATATTGCTTTCTTTCTCACCTATGGTGAATGCCCAGCTCATCTAACTACAAAGGAGAAGCACACTATAAAGCTCAGAGCAGCTAGATATATCATCTGGGATGACGGTTTATACAAACGTGGAATAGATGGCATCTTCTTGCGATGTGTTGACAAGCCACAACAAGTGAAGTTACTTGAGATTTTTCATGATTCGGCCTATGGGGGCCATTTCTCCTCTTCCGTGATGGCACACAAGATCATCCGGGCTAGGTACTATTGGCCAACACTTTTCCAAGACATAGCCACCTAGGTAGCAAAGTGTGAGCCTTGCCAGCAGTTTGTCGGCAAGCCCAAGTTGGCTGCTTTTCCCCTCAGGCCGGTCATTGTCGACGAACCATTCAAGCAGTGGGGAATTGATTTTATTGGTGCACTCAATCCCCAATCGAGTGTCGGACATAGTTATGTCTGACAATAATAGATTATTTCACAAAATGGGTAGAAGCCATACCTGTCAAACATGCCACTTCCGAGGTTGTTTGCAGTTTTATCAAAGAAAATATCATTGTCAGGTTTGGCATTCCAAACAAGATTGTTGCTGATAATGCTTCCAACTTCTCCTCACGAGAAGTTGTTGGTTTTTGCTATGAATACGGAATAACTCTGGCTCATGCCTCAGATTATTACCCTCAGGGAAATGGTCAGGCAGAATCCAGTAATAAAAACTTAGTAACCATCATACGAAAGCTAGTGGATGAAAATCAACGAATGTGGCATAAGTCATTATATGATGCTTTGTGGGCGGACCGCATCACTCCCAAGAGGTCTCTCGGCATGTCACCTTTTCAAGTGTTATATGGCACCGATGCCGAGCTTCCCATTTCTACGGAACTCCCTGCTCTGCGCTTGGCATGAGTAATCGAAGATGAGACTTTCCAAAATTCCCTTGAAAAGAGGATCATGTATCTAGCAGAGCTCGAAGAAAAGAGAGTAAGAGTGGTCGACAGGATCACCGAACATCAGAATCAGGTCAAGAGATTGTTCGATAAAAAATCTAAGCAAAGAGAGTACTAGGTGGGAGACCTCGTCCTTTTGTGGGACAAACGAAGAGAGCCAAAGGGCATGCATGGAAAATTTGATTCCCTATGGAGGGGACCTTTCAAGATCAAACAGCTCAACGGAGAGAACAACTTCTATCTCTCGTATCCGACGGAACTGGACTCCCACTTCCCTATAGCGGGCAGCATCTGAAAATCTTCAGGAAGTAGAGCTTGCTCTCTTCTTTGTACAGTTTACTTCAGTTGTGTGTTTGTTTTTGTTGTGTGTTTTTTTGTCGTGTGTTTGCTTTTGTTGGTTGTGTGTTTCCTTTTTCGGTCACCCTTGTTTTTGACTCTGTACCCAATGGATAGGCACGTATGGATCTGGGATTCTCTACCCCTGAGTTCCGTTTAGAGATAGTCCCCAGAAAGAGCTAGTTTGTTATCCCGTAAAATTGGCAAGGGCAATTTTACGGGTAACCATACCAAAATTTTGTTCTGGTCCCTCGTCAGGGACCCCTCTACATTCGGAACGTTGCAAAACCCTTTCTGGGAAATCTAGTTTTCCGACTTAGCCATTTTTGGTCTTTTTGGGTTGGGTGCACCTTTTGTCTGTGCAACACAGGGTAAATCTATGCCCCCTTTCATTTCCTTTGGCGCACCCTTTGGCGTGTCGACACACATTTTGGTGCACCTCACCATGTTGCACCTTTCTTGCATGCGCCAAGGCGCATGCACCTTCGTGTCAACAATATTTTTGTTGCGCCACGTTTTGGTGCACCAAGGGCACACGTATTTCCATGTTGACAACACTTTTGGTGCGCTAAAGGTGCACATAACAACGTGTTAACACACATCTTGGTGCGCCATAGGGCACAAGTTTTGCAATGTCGACAGGTGTTTTGATGCGCCACTTCAAAAAGTGGTTGGCACATTTATTACACCTTTGCCTATATATAGGTGCATCCCCTGTCATTATCACCAGTCAGAAAACACGTGATTGATCTTATTCCTCTGCACCTGTCAGCATGCCTATCATCCTCGTGTCGCGTTCGTGGACCCCACTTCGCTTCTCACGTTATATATTCCGGGTAGGTGGTCTTTTCCCCTGTATTTTTGCTGGTTGTTGTTTGTTTGTGTAGTAGGTTGCATAGATTTATCAAAATCCTCCTTTGCTACCCCCGCCGTTGTCTTTTCTCCCATGCTCTCCCTCCTCTTTCCAGATCTGCTGGTAAAGAGAGCCTTGCCTCAAAGTGCTTGGGTCTTTTTGTTGTACCCCCTTCTCTATCCGCGAAACCTGCAGAAGAGGCTTAACACCCATTCAAACCCCATAGAGAAAGTAGAGGCTTAAAAATTGATAAATTGCATTTTTTACCCTTTGGCGCAATCGCCGCCCTTACGAACATGAGATACAATTGCACCATCCACCATGCTTGCTGCATAAAAATAGTTGCGCGCCTCTTGCACACCAAACACATGTGTAACATTGAAAAAAATTGTGCCATCGATGCACCCTACATCCATGCAACACCAACCATGCTTGCGCCAAGTATAAAACTATTAGCGGTGCAGGCGCATCCTCTATTGCAGCAACATCATGTCATGCAGACCTCCCATGTGCCATGCCAAGTTATCCTTTTTCACACCTGAAGTCTATGTTACACATGCTAAACTTGCGCACCTTTGGCACACCAAATCCCCGTGTAACATGAAAATTATATGCGCCATTGGCTCATCCTTTCCCAAGTGCAACATGAAAAAAATACATGCGCCCATATAAAACACATGTAAATAAATGCGTAGGCACACTTCCACTTGCAACAAAAAAATGTGTCATGTGCGGTATCCATGCGCCTTGCACCCTTTGGTGCTGATTTTCCTTGTAACACCATTTTTCCATGCACCACGCTATTTTAGCCCTACGACTGCGGTGTTCATGCGCTCTGCGCCCTAATGCCTTAAAATTGCTAACTCTTCCTTACATCATACTTGAATGGGAGATCAAACAGGCTAACATGACTCTCTGCGTTGGGTTTCACTTCTTCTTCTTGCGATCAACAACTAAGTTCGAACTACATATGTCACATCAAGCAAGAGACCTACCAAGTCTAAGGGTAAAGCCAAGCTTACGAGAGGAAGAAATGAAGTACAAATATCATAGGGTCAGGATGCCCGAATCCCAGGTAGAGTGTGACTTGGATATAAGAGACTCAAAACTTGGTCATATCGATATGGAGGACTTCTGGGCCAGAACCAGAAGGGTCACAGGAAGTCCGTGGATGGAAAAGCTGGTAGGTAGGTGCTGCATTTTGCTTTGGAGGGATCCCGGTCGATCTTTGTGAACAACGAGTTCATGATGGTAGTAGCCCACTGCTACAACAAAGACACAAGGTGTGTCCAGAATGAGAAAGGTGAGGTCATGATCAACCTCACTACCCGACACTTCGAAATAATGCTTGGCATTCCTCACCACTGGCACTTTGTGGCTATAAGCCAAGAAGATTGCACCAAGGCTTGGGAAGATAATGAAGATCAGTGTATGCAATTAATGAATGAGGTATACCTGAAAAAAAAGGTGGTGACTAGATGGCCGCAAGTCATTCATCGCAGTGATTTCTCAGAGGAACTCAGTGATACCATCACATTCCTAAGCAGAGTATTTGGGCTTCCTGATGCCCACTACTTTCATAAATGGATGCTTAGATACCTGGAGACAATGAACAAGAATGTGCCAGATCAATGCTTCGAGTGGGCGGAGATCATAAGCAGCACTATATCCGAGCAGCTCCAACAACTTACCACAACGGGGAGGTTCTACATGAACTCCTACGTAGTTTATGCTGCAGCCTCGGAAAGAGATTATCCAGCGTTGATGCGGTGCGGGGTTTGGCCCCAAGTAAAAATATATGAATACTATCCAGAGCTGAAGCTGGAGAATAGTATTTCTCAGTTTACAAAGATTAACGATGCCTTCTTCTATGGCATCATCTACCTTTTGAGGCCAAACATGACTCACGGTCGTATGACCAAGAGCATTGTTGCAGCAACAGAGAAATGGGGGGCCTTGTTCACTCAATTCCCCACCTTCACTTATCTAAGGGCAGCCAACTTCTTGGGGAACCAACCAAATTTCCAAGATATGCCGGCCCCAAGCTGATCCTGTTGGAGCTATCAAGACAGCTCATAACCTATCACGAGAAGTGCTTGAAGAGAAAGAAGGGTGGAACTCCTTTCCCCCTCACAGTGGGCAGGTACACTTGTCTTTCTCACCACAAAGCATGGAGATGTTTGTAGAGCTGGAGCTACTAAATCTAAAGCACAAACTTCCTAGCAAGGCCCACTTTCGACCCAAGGAATTGCCTGCCTAGGGCCAAACTCGATCCAATCCACATTCCACAGATCGAGGATATTTATATCGACCTGTATCATGAGGTCAAGCTCAGAAGGAAAGACCATTCCCACTTGGCCTTGGCTGAAATCATCCAGTATGGCATAGCCATCATCCCAAAAGGTTATCAAACTACTGATCAAGAGGTTGATCAGGTATATCTTGACACGGGTGGGGATGATTGGCCGTTCGCTGTCATTGACAAAACTAAAGCACCTCAGACAATAGAAGAAAGGGTCAAAGAAACTCTATGGAGAACAGAGCACTGGTGTAGGATGAATGGTCTCATCTACCTCGGAGTTGATTTCACCACATCTCCATTAGGCAACGCACCTTCCAGACCAAAACATCTACCAAATAGCAAAGGTAAAGAAAAGGAGGGCGAGTCAAGCTCTGCCCAAGAAGAGACTCTGACGAGAGTCCCCCTTCCGCCACATAAGAACAAGTTATAACTCTGGCTTCTCCAGAGAAAGAAGCGGTGAGGATGTTCGATGGGCACATCCATTCGGGATGTTTCCTACTGCTGCAACTATTGAGGTCCCTTCTATCTCTTCTCCCTCTCCTCCTTCCCCTCCTCAGTGTGACCCAAGTGACCATTCCTTTGGTCATATCCTCTCCCCCATCTTCTATTGTTCCCCCTTCCTCATCGTCCATCTTCTCTTCTCTTGCGGAGCTATCCCCCACCATTTCTTCCCTCATCTCTTAGCTCCCTTCCATTCCCATATCTACCTCCCCTATAGTATCTCTTCCTCCCATGAGCACTTCCTCGGCCTCTCTCTCTCATGCCACCTCCAGTGTCTCCACGCATTTTCTTCTCTCTGCTATTTTCTCCCTTTTCTATCTCCGGCCCCTCTCCCATAAGTCTAGCATGGATCTCTCAGCACCTGAGCCAACAAAAGAGGAAAGTTCCCATCACACCGATGGACTTCTTTTCCATCATCCCATCAAAGGGGACCAAGAAGCAAAAGCCTTTAACCCGCTTCTCTCAGAGTGCGTCAGGAGAGAGAGTAATGGAGATAGCTTACCCCAATCCTTTAAAGGATAAAAAGGATCTGTCTTCAATAGATTATACAGTGACCCAAGTCACAATGGGGACATCTTCAGAAAGCCTTCAAGGAGAGGCCCTATCTGTAGTTGACGCCCTTTGCAAGAAGCTCCAGGAAGCAAAGGAGGAAAAGAGGTTGTTAAAGGAGAAAAATAAACATCTTCTCCACGCCTTGCAGAAAATGGGCAGTGCACCTCCTACAACTGCCACCGAAACTCCTGAGCCTCTGAGCCAAGACAAGATTAATGAATACACCAAAATCGGTGAGTAGGGTATGGCAGTTTCCGCCTGGAGGAGCCAAATCCTCAAAGAAAGTGAGGGAGTGATCACCAAGTTCACCGGTTTATATCAGAATATCAATCGGGTGAACAAAGAGCTCCAGCGATAGCAGGACCCATCTCCGAAGAGCTGGACCATGCCAGGATGCAGCATGAGACCTTTCAGAAAATGCTCGACTGTTCAGTCGAAGATCTGGTCAAGTTCGGCAGTCTTTGGGCACCCCAGAGCCCTCAACAAAATCCTTTCTACTCTAGATTATCGGTTGATCAATTGGAGTTCGTCCTAGAGAATATTGACAAGATCAAGGAGGAAGCCCTGGATGCAATGCATCAAATGGAGAAAATTTTCCTTAGAATGTCTCCGGGCTTGCTCACTCCTTCTTTCACCTTAAGAAAGGTAGAGGAAACTATTCGGATCTTTAAGGAGATCATTTCCCAAGGGCTGGGACCAGAAGTCACTTTTGACGCTGAATCCATCAACAACCTGTTGGCCTGTCGTGACTTCATTGGGTACCTGATAGATGCAGAAATCAAATATTCCAAACTCCCACAAAAGCTCATAGATGAGCGGGAGACTTGCAATGAGGCTATCAGTGATCGACACAAGGATCCTTCCCAGGATCAACTTCAACCCATGATCACCAAGTTCATGGAATACCGTGCCCAGTTCCACATCTCATCACCTGAGCAGTAGCAAAAGTAGGATACCCCCTTTCACCGTGGGATGACAATGAATAGTTTCATTCTCCTCAACTTTCTCCTTGTAAAATATCTAAAGTATGTTGACACAAATGATGACATCATCCATGTTGCACCATGGGATGATGTCATCCACAAAGTTGTCAAAAGTCAACAAATGACTTTGAGATATTTTGTAAGATATTTTTGTAATTAAGTGGTTGGTTCGTTTTTGCCTTCTCTTCTTCTCTTCTTCTATAAATACTTGAATACTTGTTGTATTCAAGGGTGGATATTTTTCAGATGAGAAATAGAAGTAGGAAGAAAATATTTTGAACTTTTTGTAACAGAACAAATATTAATACAATATTTAGACTTTGTGCTGAATACATGTGTTTTACATCAGACCTTTCTTATGTTAGATCTGTGTGATTGTTCTGTTGAATCTACTTCTACTTTGTTGTCATTTATTCATCAGTATTGCTTTATTCATCTATGCAAAGTAGGTTCGGCTCTATATACTACCAACCCAAATCATAGACCTTCTGACCTTTCTGCTTTGGAATTCATTTCTTTTCTCCCTTCAGATCTTTCCTATCTCCCCACCCTATTTCTTTCCCTTCTTTTACAGTTGGAAATACCTCTACTGGGATGAGATCCCAACCCCTGAAGGAAGAATATTGTGAGACTTGCACAAGATTCCTGCTGGTAGAATAGCAATAAACCAGTTTCACTTTGCTGACTCAAAGAGGGGCTATGCCTTGCACACTGTTGGCTCGTCTATCCATAGATTTGTCCACTCGATAGATTTTCAAGCCAACAGATAGATGGGAAGTCTATGCCATATGTTGAGCCTCTAAGTGAGGAGGATTTGAGTAGAGTCTATGTACGCGCTATTCGGGTCCCAGGAGGTCAACAAGACATCAAAAGAAGGCATTCTATAGTGTGAGGATTCTCATTCTATTAGTGATACTACGAGCATTTCTTGTGACAATTAGGCTCATGGTACATATGAACTGGTAGGGCCCGAGGTGAAAAGTGTGGGTACGTGCACAAATAATTCACTCAATTCGACGGATAGGAAGCACCGTTGCTTGGTATATAGGACAAAGATCTTTCTACCTTTATAGAGGCCATGTAAACATAGTGGGAAGATACAATTGCGAGGAGAGATATGTTAGTGTATACACTACACATAACAATAGCGCACTGGTGGGTAGTCCACAGAGATAATCTTATAAAATGGGAAGAGATTGGCATAGATTTGTCTACCAGGTTTATAAGGAACAATACACCTATGAAAATACACACTTATGATGGTGATTAAACTGTTCAACATCACATTCAGTAGTGCGAGAGACTCTAGACAACAAGAGAAGAAGCATTACCACCTTCACTCTGGGTGCATAGATTATATTCCATGCTCTAAGGATGTGCACGCGCTTGGTATGTATATGTAAAACTACATAGAGAAAATGGGGACTAGCAAGAGTTGGTTGTAGGTATGATCTAGACATTTGACTACTTCTTGACTCAACCTCCTGTAGCAGAGGCATTAAAATTTATCAAGTGCTTAACTATGGGAAATAGTGAAAAAGTAGAAGAGCATATTCAGGAATTATTTGGTGAGATAGAGTTTGGTGCATGTTTTGAAAAGGAAGAATAAATAGACTCCAAACTACTTGAGCACACTTTCCTTGAGAAAGAGAAAGGAAAGATGGTCTATATCATGGATGACAAGCAAGTTGAGAACCTAGATATTTAACATTCACATGGGGTGCATGAGGTTTTGGATATTGTAGAAAAGGATACACATGCCTACCATGAACCCATGAAGACAAAGAAAGTGAATATAGGTTTGGAGGCTAAGCCTAAGGAGGCCATAATTGGAGACTACTGGTCACACTCAGAGGTAGCAAAGATCATCGAGTTACTCAGAGATTATCAGGACTTATTCCCTCGAGGATATCATGAACTTAAATTCATACATGAATCACTTAGGGAAAGGAAGATCAAACTTAAGGAAGGTACACGGCCAGCTAGGAAGAGGCCTTATAGGATGAATCCTAATTTGTGTGAAAAGGTGAAAGAGGAAATTGATAAAATGTTGAAATCTGGAATTATCAAGCCCCTTGATGAGTCGAATGGGTTAGCCCAATGGTGATCGATATCATAAAGGATGGAGGGATTAGGATATGTGTTGAATATAGGGAGCTAAATGCTCCATGATTCATAGATCCTTTCCTATGTCATTCAATAAGGAAATACTAGAACAATTTACAAGGTGTGAAATATATTCTTTCATAGATGGATTTTCTGGGTATCATCAGGTTCAGATCGCTCAAGAGGATCAAGAAAAGACAACATTTACTACTAAATGGGGTAGATTTACCTATACTATGATGCCCTTTAGATTGAAAAATGTGTCTCTTTATTTTTGTGCATAGTTGTTCGGTGTTCAAAGATTTTCTTCATAACTTCTTACAGTCTATCTAGATGATTGGACAATATACGGGCTTGTAAAAGATCATTTTGATAATCTGCGTTTAATGTTTGAATGATACATACAATTGAGTATCTCCTTAAATATCAAGAAGTGTATATTTTCTATGCCATTTAGGATACTTTGTTAGGACATATAATCTGCAAGGAAGGTTTGCTAGTTGATCCACCAAGGTTGCACTCTCATTTTAGGCTTGGAAGCACTTACCACCAAAGTAAGGTGCATGGATTTTTGGGTCATACATGATATTATAGAAAATTCATAAAAGGGTATGCTAAAATTGATGTACCCTTAAAAAAATTACTGAAGGGGAAAGGTAAATTTTATTAGGGAGAACATGCAATAGCGCGCATTTGAGGTATTAAATGAGAAACCCGACTCTCACGCACCATTTTTGTGCTTCCCCTCATGGGATAAACCATTTCATGTGCATATGGGCGCTTCGGTATGGCCATTGGAACTATGCTAGCTTAACATGGTGAGGGTATTATACATCATCCACTCTATTTTTCTAATAGGAAGTGACTCTGATAAAAGGAATTATACAACTACAGAGCATGAAAATTTGTCAATGATCTACGCATTGTACAAGTTTTAACAATACTTATTACCAACACCATTTGTGTTTTATATAGATCATATGGCATTAAAGTACTTGTTAAACAAGCCCGTCTTATATAGGGTGCATATGTACATGGGTGCTCTGTTTCAAGAGTTTCAATTCACGGTTGTGGTGAAGCTAGGGAAAAGTAATTTTGGACCACACCATCTATCTAGAATCAATTCAATAGAGGATGCACATAAAATTGAATAAATAATTCCCGATGCATAGTTATACATGTTACAACGTGTGCCCATGAAATTATAAGACATTGTTGTCTTTCTACGATTATGTATGACACCGTAAGGAATGAAAGCATTAGAAAAGAATCAGCTTGCTATATGTGTGCCACCATTTATGTTAATCGGTGGTGACCTATACAAGCTAGGCGCAGAGATGAAGTACTACGCCACTTGTGTGTTAGAGCATGAGCGCAAGGATATCATGGAAGAGGCTCATGTTGGTATTGCGGGAGGCCATTATGAAGGTGATCCTAATTCTTTGGATTATAGTGGGAGACACCTGTATAAATACCGTCAAGATTATTGTAAGGCATGTGATCATTTTCGGTGCTTGTGAAAATTAGTACAAAGAGATGAGACACCTTTGAGACCAATTACTAGTGTCGAACCGTTTGAGAAATGGGCCATTTATTTTGTAGGACCTATTTTGCCAGCCACGCGTAGGACTAGATTGCGCTATATCATTACTTACACATATTATCTTACATGATGGGCGGAAGCAACACCTACGAAAGATTGTACAATAGCTACATCATCTAGATTTCTATGGGACAATGTTCTTACATGATATGGATGTCCTTTAAGTTTGACAAGTGATAGAGGTATGCACTTTTTGAATGAGATGATCGGGGTCTTGTTAGATGAGTTTATGGTTACACACCATAAAACTACACCTTACCATCCTCAAGAAAATGGAACTGCTGAGGTTTTCAACAAAATTTTGGGCTAGAATTTGACAAAAATATGTGATGTTGGAAGAAAGGATTGGGATGAAAAAGTGTCAGCTATGATTTGGGCATATAGAACAACTCACAAGAGATTGAACAAAGCCACACCATTTCAGTTGGTGTTTGGCATGGAAGCTATTCTCCCTATAGAATTTATGTTACCTTATTTGCACATTACACACGCTAGAGGTCTAGCTAATGAACATGCTTTAAAAGAACATATTGCAAATATGATTCAGCTAGATGAACACCAAGCCATAACAAGATGGAGTCATAAGTAGGAAAAGGTCAAAGGCGAAGGCATGGTATGACGAAACATAAGGGATAAAAAGTTTGAGATTGGACAAATTGTACTTCAGTATGACTCAAAGTTCTTGCGCCATCTAGGAAGATCAAAGTGCATTGGTTGGGGCCGTATGTTATCAATTTTATACTTGAATCAATTTTGTGCCGCTTAGAATCACTTGATGGATCATGGCTATCTAGTTACTTTAACGAGGAGTAGGCTAAAAACCTACTATAAATAAGTCTTCTTGGTGTTTGTAATAAGGAAGTGTTGCCATTTAGTTTAGGTTTTCAATTCAATATTTCCTTAATGTATTTCCTTCATTATCACTATGATTTGTAAATTTAGTTGCTATTTGTGTAATAAGCGCACTTGCGTGCCTAAATCTAATTATTGTATGAAGAATTTTCATGCATAAAGGACTACACATAATTTTAGTGTGGGGTGGTTGTAGTGATCTAAGAGAAAGACAGAAAAAGACTGCATGGGAATTGGAAGATGAAAGGAATAAGCTACTACGGTGTAATTTATGTCAAAAGAAGATTGCTTCTCAATATTTACCAAGGATGGAGGTGGATGAAGGAACAATAAAATGTGAGGTAAGTGGAGGCCATGTTAGCTACCAAGAGAAGGTGCGGTGATGAGGTACTCGAGGCACGGAGTGCACACTAAAGAGAATTCTATGACCGAGGGGGTAGGAAGGTACGCTAGAAGGTTATAGTTGGATGCGAAGATGTACCACATAGAACAAATAGATTTGGTCGATAAATGAAGGGATAGTTGATAGGTGAGGAGTAATAAATGCATCAAATTTGAAAAATTTATATAAGGGATTTAGATTCGTTTTTACCGTTGCAATTAAGAGCATTCACGAGAAGAGACAAGTGTGAAGAGATGAGTGATAGAGTTAAGGTGCAAAGGGTGTGAGACCAAGAGTGATAACCAAATCATGTGCTATAAGAAGCTTGCATCCCTAATGCTCAAGGGTTTGAGTGAAGCGGGAAGATAGAAAAGAATTGGGTTATGAGGTTTTCACCTAGGGCATAATTGAATCGAGCTAGGGTTTGATTCGCAGAGTTATAGGGTTGAAGAAGAGACATTTGCAAGGTAGAAATGGCACCAAAGAAGGCATCTGTAGTAGTAGCAAAAGAAAAGAAGAAGGTGGTCATTGAGGAAGAAGAGATGGCACCTGAAATTTATTTTTGAGATGTAATACCGAGGAGTCATTATCGACCAAGAGTGGGAGTCACCCATTAGAAAAAGAAATGTAAGTGAATATAATCATAGGACCTCGGAGAACAAAAAAGAGCTCGAATCCTTGTTCACTTCTAGAATAAACAAGCACATGGTAGATGACATGCCAGTGTATAACAATGCAGGTGAGAAACTTTTGAAGAGGATTGGGGTATATCAGTTGTATGAGCTTCCATATTTCGAGAAGTATGAGCCCTTGTACTAGTGTCTCATGAGCAAGGTACATGAAGACTTCTTCTACTTTACAAGACGTAAAGTTAGAATTTTGTCTGCACTTGTTTCATCAATGACAGGTCTGAAGGCCACAGGAGAAGATATAAAAAGTGAGCTTGTAGATAAAGCTATGATTTTGAAGACCAAACAAAGTTGGGATACCTTAAGGGTCCGCAAGGAATGGACACGAGATAAATCAAAGAACTGTCTAGTTGTACAAGTTGTAGCACACTTGGTTACCAAGTTGAATGATTAGGAGTGGTGGTCATAGGTAAACACTATGTGGTTACATGTGGCACGAAAAATGTCAGAAGGAACAATCTACAACATAACATGCTATATTACAGAGAAAATAATAGACGAAGTGTAGACAGGAGGGAAGATCAACTTTGGGGCTATTCTACTATCACTAGTGTTCATGTAGATTGGGGTACCAGACAAACCAAAGGAGAAAATATGGGAATACCCCATGGATAACAAATCCCTAGCTGAAATATTCAACAAATACCTATGCAAGGGGCCATGACAGATGAAGTAAAGAAAAGGGCGGAAAGTGGTATGATAGGCTCCGCACAACATTTGGGAAAGAATGGAACATTCCAAAGGACCTACTAGTAGTGGTAGGAAAATAAGTTTAGTTTTTGTATACCAGCATTTTTTTGCATCATACGTTTTCCAATGAAGGATGGAGTCTGGAGACCTTGGTGCAAGTTACCCTACCCATTCACCGTAAGGTATTTTCAGAGTCGGTTCATAGGTTTACTGACACACACAAACTAAAATTCAATGCAAACAAGGTAGATTGTGACTACCATACATTGCGGAAGAAGTATGTATATCTTGGTAGAAGAACCTACATAGAGAGATTTATTTCAGAGGTGTTGAATATCAAGCCAATAAGCTTGGATGTAGCAGATTTGGGGGAAACATTGGTGTCTCTATTTAAAGCCAAAGATGGAGAACAACAAATATGTGGAAGGTGAGTTTGCACTTTGAGCACCGCCAAAAGGAAAGCATGTAATGGAGAATGTCCCAGCACCTAATCCCTTAGAGAAAATTGAAGTACAAGATGAGGAGGAAGAGTGTGAAGATAGTGGCAGCTTGGAACATAAGGGTAGGAGGCATCCTATAAGTCGGGGTGAAGCCGAGCATGTTGTTACACCACCTCAGCCACAAGAGGGGGATGAAGAGGACTTGAATGCCATCCAAGGGGAGAACAAGTACAAAATAGTATTAAGGAGAACAAGGACCCAAGGTGTTACCCCAACCAATGTGCATAAATCACCCTGAATATCCCCATAAAAGGAAGCGACCGCGTGAGAAGGAGGAAGATAAATTTGAACGAGGAGGTGAAAGAGTCAAGGAGAGCGCACCTACATATCCTACACTCCTAGAACACCTAGAAGAAAAGGATGAGGCATCAAAGGAGAAGGAAGGAGAAGAGGAAAGACTAGAAGAAACATCTGCAAAAGATACTTAGGATATGGAGACACAAGCTCCAAATTTTGAGGCTAGAGTCCCTAAATAGCAGAGGTCTAGAAGGGTGAGTGGAGAGCACATTCCACTAGCCATGGGGTAAGTAAAGGATGCAAGAAAGATTATCCACACCTACTTCCAAAGAACAATAGCACAAAAGGATCTATTTGGATGGGAGTTGATAGGCGAGGACATGATGACTGTGCCCATAAGAAAGCAACTATCATGGTCAATACACACCCACATAGATGAGCCTAACTTTGATGTGTGTGAAGAGTCATGCATTTCAAGGTGGTTGAAGAAGGCACCTCAGGCTAGACACATGACAATAAATCCTACTTTCATGTTAGACGAGTAGGTCAGTAATACCCTAGTGAAAGTTTCTACAGAGGTGGCTAGAAGGAACATGGATAAATCTGCCACAATCAAAGTGTTGCACGAAGAGTGAAGACGAAGGATGTAAAGATAGTGTGCATAACTCAGGAAAGGGACTTCACATAGAAGAAGAATAAAGTGTTCATAAGCATCGCAGAGGATATTAGGGACACTGTAATTAGAGCAAGGCCACACTTGGAACACAAGGTACCACAGACATTTCCTTCAACGATACACTATGTGGGAAAGATGGTGGACTTGGTGCTCAAAGATGAAACTCTACATGTGCAAGTGCCAAAAATATTAGAATAAGATACCGAATGGGAGAAAGCCTCGATGATGAGAAAAATCACATCTTATGAAGGGTTGTTACAGGCATTATAAGAAGCCTTGAAGAAAGTGGATCAAGATTTAAATATATACACAACTCTAGAGGCACCATCAACATTAAGACCTTGGAAGATAACAATGAGGTCCGTAAGGCCATGCAAGATGATACATTGGGCCACATAGAAAGGTTGTCCATGGTTAAACAAAAGTGCGAGGCCCTGACAGCAACACAAGAGCCACATAAGACTAGGATGGAAGATCTTCAAAGATGATTATGTAGAAGATGGAACTTTTGGAAGGGAGGATGACATTTATGTCTAGTTTTGTGTTGGTTCTGCAAAATGAGAAAGGGGAAATTATGAGGGATGAGTTGGAATCCATAGCTATGGACATCCCAGAGAAAGCAGGATAAACACTCATTGAATGGAAGGTTTTGGAGGATGAAATAAAAGAGGATTACCCAAAGCTAATGCTACCAACTAATACATAGGGGTTACTTAAATAACCTGATATAAATTATTTATTGGTCCATATTCTTCATTCTTATTCTTTCATTGATATTTTTACTTCAAATTTTGGAGATATCCATTTTTGAGATGACAATGAGATTAGTGTGGGGTAATGTTGATCAAAGAATACTTGGAAACTATCACGATGAGTCCGCATTGACAGGATAAGGCCAAGGTAAAAGGTGTGGAAGGACAGGGAAGGACCCGTGCGTGGAAGGAAAGTTCAAATTTTGGGACTTAGACAATTCCGAGCATACAAATCTATTTTTAGGAGATGGTGTGCGAAACACACTAACAAATCGAGACACGCACACCATGTATTGACTATATATGGAGAAGTGGTTCAAAGCATCTATGCATGGAGACAAGCTAAGGATAGAATTAAAACTTTAGTTAACTGCAAGAGGACTATAGATAGTGCACTTGCATGTGTGGCTATAATTGTAAAAAACTTGTGGCTATTAATAACATGCGACCTATTTATGGAATAGCTAAGTAGTGAAGGGAAAGTCCCCACCCTATATATATGATGTTAGGTGCATAGTAGAAAAGTAGTACATGTAACACAAAGAGTAGTATGTATGTGTATTAGATCCATACGTGCTTTGATATAAATTGATACTACTGTAAGGAGCTTCTATATTTAATACTAGATGGAAGATATTGGCTGAAACTAAGTATCATTCTGTGTAATTAAGTAGTACATGGTATTAATTCAATGATGATTATTGTTTAAGCTTTTTCTTTCATAGATATGTGGGTAGCATGCACTCTAGAATAATGGATTAGTTCGAATTTATATGTTTCTGCTCTTCATCATATTAACATCCTGTTACAGTAACCCTAAAGGGGACCTGGTACCTTTGCGCACTTCAGGGGAATGCTCGGTCCTAGGCCGAGTGATGTTTTAATGCAATTAGGGTGTTATCTTGTAAATTCTAGGTTGCATCATAAATAGATGTAAAAATGTACATGGTGGATGTAATATAAAGAATACAACCCTTACCCGTTATGTAGTGTGTAATGCAATTATAGAAGATGCCTAAATACAGTCCCTTGACTTATTAGATAATCCGCCTTTGATATGAATATATTCACCCTCAATGTAGTAAGTACACTATGTTTATATAGGGATCTCTTGTTCAAATTTTGACACTAGTGAATCGAAACTACTAACTATGACCTAGGGAATGCACAGGTAAATCTGTTAGAACTGACCTTGAACAAATAAATCAATACCACAAATTGCAATGCCAGGGGTGCCTAAAATCCCAGATTAAGGGTACCCCATGGTTCCCTAGTACAACTCTAAGTGCCCCAACACAAACTTAAACACAACAACCGAGAAAATTATGATAGCTAAGACCTCCCGAAAGACACCCAAAATTGTAGAGAGAAATGATGACTAAACAGAGAGAAAACAAAAATGGTGACAAACTAACTAAAAACAAGACCAAAGGATGGGTCACTAGTGAATACTTTTATCACGCAATATCCATATATAAAATAACATACCTGTGGTATAAATGTAATAGTAAGTGCATGATTTTGTGACCACATTTTTCCCCACTTTATGTTGGTGAGTGGAAATCTTGGTAACATAAAGTAGATAGATATGTGTACCTGAGAAAAAGCCAGAGAATCCCATGCTATAGACGAACACACAAATTTCTAGTAGAAGAGTGCTAATAGAACTATAGAAGCGTGTTAAACCATGGATCAATGAGTTGATCCATACAATGTAAAAAAGTTAAGTTTCACGATGACGTGTGGGAAATGAAAATGATGATTAGGATTTTGGATAATTTTGAATGTGGTCTAATAATGAAAAGGTGGGTAGGGAGTGATCAGTTCCCAACTAGAATTCTTGTATAATAATGGAATGATTGGAGCATTTGGGCATCCTACTACCAAAGGAAGAGTGTAGGGAGAAAATTGTGTTATTCTCCAATCTTCAACTACATCCTCAAGATATAGCCATCAGATGGAATTAGATCAAAATGTTATGATTTTTTGATCTAAATGATTTTGACTAAATAATTGACCCATATATGAGTGATAAAGGAAAGACACTCTTTCCCCCACTCTACGGGTGTTTCCATAATGTGAAGGCTTCTAAATTAGGTCATCCGGAAGAAAATTGATAGAGAATGAGACAACTTCCAAGTTAGGTCATCATGAAGCGAATGGGATATAAATAGATAGGTTCCAGTTAGGCAATTAAGAAGAAAACACAGGATGAAAGAGACAACTTCCAAGATCGGTCATTTGGAAGTGAATGCAGAATATAGAATAAAATCCCAAGTTAGGTCATCTGGGAAAGAAATGGTGAATGTAACTCCCAAGTTAGGTCATCTGGGAGACCACTTGTGGATTTGAATGACCTAATTTTAACATATTGATTTTGATTGGTTGATTAATTATTTTTATTGGTTACTCATGGAGAGATTTTTTGCTAATTTCCCCCAGGTTAGGTCATTAGGGTAAAGTCACTAGAAAATTGATGAGACATCATGTGAAAATATTTTTAGTTTCTTGTTTCCCCCAAGTTAGGTCATTAGGGGAATTGATAGATTGTGGCATGTGATCATGTTTGGGAAGTGTTAAATGATTGTTGCCCCTGGATTAGGTCATTAGGGGGATTGATGGTGAAATGTTACGGTATAAATTACACGGTTTTGGATTCATGATATTGAAACACATGGTGATGTAAGGGGGATTATAGGGGACCCCCAATAATATTCCCTCCCTTTCAATGAAAGAGGAAGTGATGAACAAGAATAGACTCTAAGCCGAAAGTAATGGCAAGAGGTTAAAATGTGAGTGTAGTGGATAGGAAGAAATAGTGAAGGGATACAACACATGTGAAATGTGTAAAATACGGCGGTAGACAAAATTATAAAAAAATTTCCATAAAAAGGGTGTAAACCTGGAGTACAAATGCTCAAGATATGAGTGAAATAGTGTAGTGTGTATTAGTAATGGTTATAAGTGCTAAAAATAGATTAGAGTAAAGGTGGCATGTGTAATGTGACTATAAATAATAAAGTGAAAAAGTAACTCATCACTTTATTTTTCTTTTATGCACGTGTGAGAGTGTAGACGGGGTGAGTAGAGATGCCTCTAGCAAGACCATTATGTCTTAACCAATTTGAGAGAGTGGTGATAGTTGTGGCGTCATGTACTACGATGGAGTTGGTAAGTGTATTATTTTTACAAAAATATAGGGTGTACTAGAAATTGTAGTTGAATTTTTTTAAAATTTTAGGGTTTTTCAATTTCTCATAGTTTGGGACCTAGCTAAGAGTAGTGAGGGTGCTAATGAGCCTTGGAATTAGAGTTCCTAGAATTGAGTGCTATTTTATTTCCCTAGGCGCCCATCCTGCATTTAAGCACCTGGTTCGAAATTTTTGTTTTAGTGAATAATGCTAGGGAAGATGTTTCTAGTATGTTGAAGAGTTGTATTTGACTATGTAAGGTGTTCTAATGTTGTGTTTGTTGTTGTTTGGTGTTGTGTAGAGGGATATCCACTCGAGGGAGTTCCATGGTGGTCGACACTTGAGTACATCACCTGGGATTGTATTTGGCAGAAAATGAGTGGGATGTGATGGACCATGTCACTACTTACGACACATAACATGGATGGGGATGTGCCCCATAACATTACCATGTTGATTAAATTGTTTGAGAGGTTGTGTGCACACACATGCACATTTTGGTTTCCCATAGGGGAGATGATAGTGAAATGGAGGATGTCATTTGCATATTATGATTGCCATTTTTGGGGAGAGAATACGAGTGATGATAGTAGTGTATATGGAGCATCGATGCACTCAAATAGACAATATTTAATAGGGGCCTGTACTTACCAAGGCCGATATCGGTTGGATGTGATATTAAAGTCTAGGGTTCTCGGATGTGGAAATTTATTGTAGTGGTGATAATGTCATGTATAGCAATGGAGGGAGGAGATTTCGGCATCTTGTATAAGATGCATGACATATGCTAGATGATAGAGGAGGATGGGACAAGATATGCATGGGAAAGTTGTGTGTTGGCCCATGTATATAGGGACCTACATTGGTTTACGTAGGATGATAATGTTAGGGGTATAGGGGCCACCACACTATTACATGTATGGGTGTATGAGCATATAGCCATATTGAGGCTAGTTGTAGGGACAGGTGGAGAGTAGGCATGGATAAAAATATTTACTCAATGTTGGGTGGATATCTGTAGTAGGAAGATGGACATGGATAGTTTTAGAGCCCCGATAGATAGGATGGGGCTAGATTTAGTGATATGGAGGCCATATCGGGATTATGGGGGATGGCCTGAGGATGCTACAGAGTTGTGATGTATTTAGAGGACCATGTGGCTAGAGGACTACTTTCCAAATGTGGAAGAGTTGTTTTAGGTAGAAAGAGTATCATGACATCTGGTATGGTGCAAGATGTGCCCCAAAGAAATACATATGGTTATGAGCTGTCGAGATATTTTAGGAGGGTGGGTGCTAGGCTAGGGCCCACAAAAGAGTATTTGATGCCACCAGGGCCGGATGAGGTATAACCAAAGTGATAACAACTATAGATAAATATGAAATGAGGTTTACATATAATTATTGAGCGTGGTGGGTAGTGCATCGGTGGCTATTGTTAAATCCAATGTTTGTAGGTTCTATGGAGTTGCCATCAAGAGGATCAGGTGAGGGAGGTGCCGCTAACCTTGTAGTCTTGGTTGTGGCAAAGTGTAAGTATTCATGTATGGTTATAGTGTAACAAATAAAGTTTATATGTAATTTCGTATGTGGTTGACTAACATATGGTTATACGTTGTGTATGTAGGATATGTCTATTGGTCATTGATAATAGACACATAGATCTATAAATTGATGTAGAATGTGACGAGTGATGTCCTATGTGGAGGGATAATAGAGCGCATGGACAATATTGCAGGTGAGCATGCCCATCTCTTTAAGCTAGTGGCCATAAAAGTGGTGACATGTATAGTGTTGTTTTGTAAGAGGAATGAGGCATGTGAGGAGACTCGATGTGCTTGAGAGGTAGTAGGTGGTGGTCCCTTGGCCTAGGACATGTTCACATGATATGTAGATTTACAAAGCGAGTTTTGAAGTAGAACATGGAGATTTCGATGTTTCACGAGAAAGGTGGAGATGTTTTGGTCTTGTGAAATGTGGTGTCACGTTAGTGGTGAGGCATCTAATTCTAGGGCTCTCATTGTACATGAGAGCAATAGTGATGATGAGGTTTCATAGTGATGATTGTATATGATATGGGGGCATTTCCCCCGATTATGAAACATATTTTTGTGACGATGATTATATGAATGATGTATATATGGACACCTATTTTTGATATATATGATATTGTTGTTGATATGTTTTGGCATTGTGATGTAATGGGTATGGTATAGTTCTATGTTTGTTTTGCGAGGCATGTGTATTATAATATATGCGCTGAATATAAATTAGTAGGATGATATGAGTAATGGTAAATAAAAAATGCATAGTAAATTATAATGTAGATAACTAATGTAATGTAATTGATGAGATGAATAAAATATGTAACGTGTAGGCAATGTAGTGAAGATGATAAAATAAATGTGGAAATAGATAAATGAATCGTAACAAATAGATGAAAATAGAGGGGGATGGGATTAATGATGCCCCCAACATATGGATGAGTAGGATCATGTAATAAGACCACTCAACAATCAAATATGATCCACATAAACAAGAGTGCATCATTGGGAGAATATTGAGGTGTGCTAGATGATGGAGTGTGTCATGAAAGGTTCTTAGAACTAAACCCTCAAAATTCATGTAAGAACCATAAGAACACAAGTGTGTCATCGGGGGTAAGGTGATAAGAATCACCTACCAAAGACTAAGATGATGGGTGGTGGTGGATACGTGTAGAATGGATGGAGCATGAGTATATGAACCAAATTTGATATCTTATGGAGTGACGGAAAGGTATGTAGGAACTGATGGAAAACCATGAGATGTAGGGGCATGAAGTGGTGGATAATGTTAATGGAATAGATGCAGCAAATGGTATGGTAGAAATGATGGATGTGGTGCAGAGTGAGCATGTGGCGGTGGAGCATGATGAGAAAATTGGGCCCCTAAAGAAGAGGAAATAAGTGGGGCATGCCTACAATGATGAGGTGGAGACAATGAGCACTCATGAGAGGAAAAGGAGATGATGTCAGAGTCCACAAGTTTTTGTATCTTTTCATGTAGGGTAAGGAAATCATTGTCCCTATGGCAAAAATGTGATGGTAATTATAATAGTGTTGGTCATGTGACGTTATAAGCCATGTGTAGAGTGATTTTGATTGAGGGTAACCAAATCAATCACTCATTGATTAGTATGTGAAGCACATCATGTGGTCGAGTGTGAGAAGAGAAGGAAAAAGTATCTCATGAAGGAGGCAGAGTGGTGGAAGAGGAGCACATTGTGGGGCTGGATGAGAATGTAATGGAGGGGAAGAAGAGGATTGAGTTTTCTTAGAAGGCACCTTAGACAATGGTGGAGGTAGTTGTGGATGCTCAATGGATGGTGAGGGGAGAGGAGCAACATGTGGAACTGGTGGAGAAACTAGTGTGGGTGCAATGTCATGTGAGGATGAAAGATCTTTCTCGAGATCGATAACCTTATAACACAAGAGAATGAAAGACTCACAAGTATCATATTGGAGCCTTTGTTTAAGTGGAGGAATAAGGCCATGAAAAAGATGAATTGTTTTTCTAAGTCAGTAGGATGGAAAATGAGCTGGTGTATACAAGCATTGAATCATAAGATATAATCCTTGATAGGTTCAGAGGAGCCTTGATGTAATGTCGAAAGGTGGTCATATGTAACCCTAGGGCCATTGTTAAGAATAAAGTGATGGAGGAAAGCATCCTCCATGTCATAGAAAATGCTAATGAACCCAGTGTAAGTGGGTGTACCACTGTAGTGCCTCATCGCAAGAATGTAGCGAAGGCCTTAATCAACAAGTGATCATGATATGACTAATGACTCCTCACCCGCACCTAAAACCAACCTCATAATGACTTGACCAAGCCCGCAACTAATCCCTCGGGAGAAAAGGAGGGAAAGTTGGCTATTTTACTAAAAATAGCCCACTTTGACCTGACCGATACCGGTTCCTACTCGACCGCCGTCGGTCACGTAACCGCCATCGGTTCCCTGTAAATGACCGCTCCCAACCAAAAACAGGAGGTTGGATTTTCATTTGATCAAAAGGGGAAGTCATTGGAAAGATCTGGAATTGACTTGGCTGAGCAGAGACAAGTGAAGGAAGGAGAGAAGTTCGCAGAGAAGGACATCAAGCCCAAGACTCGCAATCGAATAACTGTGAGCCAAGACACTCATCCGAGCATCGGAGAGGAGATAGCTCATCTTGGATTGTCGATCATCCTACATGAGCCCCGTCTTCATCATCACAAATCCCGTAACCTGCATTTTCCATCAGGAACTAGTAAGTAAGTCTTATACGTTCTTTTAATAATATTTCTTGGATTTCTGAATCACAGTAATTACAAGTCTACCCTCAGATCCACTACCCGGTAACACTCTCCACCTAACTTACATTCCTCTACCCCTACTTTTGCCCCAAGAACAGCCCCCATACTCTCTGAGTCTTCTCCATCACCTCATTACCTATCCCCAGTCATTTTATCAGCCTTATAAACACCATAGCTATCATATAGCCATCTTATAGCCAACCTTCACCCAACCCCTTAAATCACTACCCCTACCGATATCGGTTATCATCAACCGGTACCGGTGACACTGACCGGCATCGGTCACCGTGATTCAAAACCAAAACCAACCTTTCCTCTACTTGTTTCAACGAGGCAATTAAATTGTGATTTTACAATCATTTGTGTTAATTCATATTAGCAGGGGAACTGACCACCTTCGAAAGGAAGTTTTATATTTCCTGGGCCTAAGGCAGCTCCCTCATTTATTGTCTAATTAAAATCTGGTGGTCTTGTATTCTTACTTGCAGGTAGTCCTTCCAAGACAAAAAGGAGTTCTTCGCAGTTGATCTGATCTTTCTCTACGGTACGCGCACACCCTCTCAACATTCAACAGGTATTCCTCCTAGCCCTAACCCTTATCTGTTTCTCAAAGGAATGAAAGGATAGAAGCAACTCTATTCCAAAAGCTGAAACATTCTATGTGCGAAACATTTTGGCACGCCCGGTGGGACCCATTTCGGGTTTCTTTCTTTCTTGCTTGCTTTCATATAGGGAGTATACATGCTGTTTTCTTCCTCTTAAAATTTCACACGATATTTTGTTGTATTTGGTAAAAGAATTTGTCTTGCTTTCCCACTTTGCATTAGTGAAAGTCATCTTCTTTGCTTCATCGAATATCATTTTCGATTTGGGTTTAAAACACGTGCATCCCATTTTTGCGTGTTGTTTTCAATTCTAGTGAACGTAGATTAAGTAACAGGTCATACACGTGGGGGTGATTTCCACGGTATTGACAAGAAATTAATCTTACTTTCACTACACAACACATACCGAATCACTTCACAATTAACACAACAGCTCAAAACATCCCCCCTTTTTCGCGGTATTCCTCCGCCCGATTGAGGTAACCTTATAAGCCAAAACAAACTTGACATTTCCCCTAAGTCTTTTGTTTAGGATTCTGACATCATTCTGCGTCTAAGGGCATAAGCCCAAATTGATTAAAACTAATCCTAGGGTTAGTCTGTTAATTTGCTTGTGTATCTTGCTTGTTTTCAGTTTTGTTTCTCTGTCATACACTGTTTTCTGTGATCACTTTAGAACAGTTTGGTAGGCATACTAAGCACTGTTAACACCAAATCAACAACTTCCTACTACTTCTTACACTAGTTCTATTCTACCGACATCGGTTAGCTTACCGACGCCGGCTACATCCTGACCGACATCGGTTACCTGACCGATATCGGTTACAGTCTTTTACAGTCCCTGACAAACCAGAAACCTACCAATTTCAACATTCTGGGGTTGTTTCTGTTCCTAATAGATTGAAACCTTACTGTATACTCTTGCTCATGGTTGTTATCACTTGGAAGCAAGCCGCCGCCATGGTTTCACATGCCTGCTCTGTGCCTTTGCCTGAATCACCTCCTGCCCATACTGTGGGAATCCTACGGACACCAGCGAGGTTCCCAAAATCCCTGTAGGAGATAAGGAATTTGTAAAATTTTTGGACGCTAATCCTAGCGCTGTACAATATTATTTGTCTCATGCCCCTGACCGTACGCCCGATGGTCAACTCCTTGTTGGCATGCCTATTAGTATAGCTGCTCATTTAGCTCCTTCTCCGCCTGATAACTCCGCTTTGCCTTCGCATCCTTTAGTCCGTCTCCCAACTCAGCGGCTTCAGGGGTTCATACGGCATAGATTGGCTTTCCTTTGGTTAATCTTGGGCCCAACATATCATTACCACCGACTGCTCCCACCTCGTCTCTCTTGCAGACTGCTCCTTTTATGACTTGCTCTCTGCCACCTATCCACACGAACTTTCCTTCTCAAGCTCCGCCTACCTTTTCATTTCCACACACGTACCCGGTGACCTCAACGTCTTATATAGGACATCCCTATTCGGCCGCCTCAACATTTTCGTCCTCCATACCTTATCAACATTTAACCCCACCATTGTCTAGTGGTGGCCCTTGGCCCAATCTACCTCCGTTTACCATAACCGCACCATCATCTCATCCAACTACTGATTTAATTAAACAAATGATGGACAAAATGCAAAATCTGAGGCTTCGTTTCAGAAGTCGTAGCGCCCGACATACGAGCAAGTTTGTCGAGCCTATCCACCCTTCTCGTCCCCCTTCATTCATATCCTCCTCAATGGGAATTACCAAAATTTACTCGTTTTAATAGTAAGGAGGATCCTCAACAACACTTGCGCTCATTTAGACATGCCTGCTATCTAATTTCTCATGACGATGCCTTACTACTCCGCACCTTTCCCATGTCCTTATCAGGACCCGCCTTGAGTGGTACAGTGCTTTAACCCAAAGACTCAATCTTCTCTTTTAACCAACTAGCCCAATCTTTCTTGGATCATTTCTCCATTAACATTGCCAAGAAAGTATCTATCACCGACCTCTATGCCATCCGACAATTTGAAGATGAATCTATCGCAGATTTCGTTGGACGATGGCGGGGCCTTATCAACCAACTTACATATGCCTTGCCTCAGGCTGAACTTATCAAACTTTTTACGTGGGCCTGCGCTAAGCACATCTCTCCTACCCTCCAAATTCAAACTTTCCACACATTTGACGAAGCCTTTACTATGGCTCAAAAACTAGAGATTCGAGCCTTAGAGGAAGAGAAATTGCGGTTGCACAACAAAAACCCCAATTTCTCGAACCCAAGATTCCACCAACAAACCTAACACCACCAATCCTCACACATCGACTACTTCGAAATCAAAAGGAGCTGTGCACACGGTGATGGTCAAATCCCAACCACCATCTAACACCCCACCAAAAACCACCTATAAGTATAAAGCGAGCCCATCAACTACACTCCCCTGGGAGAAACTTATGGTGTCATCTTGGAAAAATTGCTCAAAGCCGGAGCTATCACCTTGCCTCCTGTTAAACCTCACTCCGGGTTTGATTCCACTCGCGCCATACCTTCTTGGTACAAAGAAAATGACTTCTATGACTTTCACCGCGTAAAGGGACACAGTCACGAAAACTGCAAGATGTTGAAAAACATAGTGCAGGAAATGGTTGATGCAGGGGATATAACCCTCGATAATCCTAATGCCCCTGCTAACAGAAATTTGAAAATATTCAACAAACCATTCCCAAATCATTCTCCTAACAGTAACATAAACCAAGATATCTTAGCCGAGGAGAGTGTTCATGAGATCCATGCAGTCTTCGACTCCCAGCCAAAAGCCTCTATCGAAAAAATTCTGAATCAAACTTCTTCACTAACGCAGGAACCCGAACCCCCTTCCTCACCATCAAGACAAGATGAAATCCTTGCCATTCCTTTATCCTTCAAGGAATTAACCACCCAGAGTTCTCTTCTTACAGATGAACCTTCTTACACCACATCCTTGCAAGACTGTGAGCGGATGTTATCTAACTTATCTATTTCCCAAACGTCTCCTTCTACCATTCTTGCTATACAAGAGGAAGGCTCGCCACTTCTTTTGTCATCCTTAGATGAGAAACCTCTTGCACCGACATCACCACATTCTTTAAACATGACGGATCCTCTCAAACACGCCCTCCTACCTATTAGTTCTTCATCGCCTAAATCTTTTCAGCGACCGGTTGACCTCTTAACGCCCATTGATACAGTGCCTCATTTACCCCCTGTATCACACCCACAGTGGACCGGAATCACAACCCACCTTTCTTCCATACAAAAGTTCCTATTCACACGTGAGGATTGTCATCCCTCAGAAGATAGACGAGTCCTATGGGAACGTTTGAGTACCCCATATTCTACTCAAATGCAGATGACCGATCCAGACGCCTCTACCATATACCCGAAGTGTTTACAGAAGCTTAAAATGCCTATGTCCTCATCTTCACCCCCCTCATCTCTACCAAATACCTCATCCACCTCTATTAGCCTAACCAAATCTTCCCCTACGCTTGGGACCTCACCAATACCCAGTCTAACACACCCACCTAAGTGGCTAGATTTATCTAAAAATAAAGCCGTCCATCCACTTAGGAGACAGACTCAATCTCCTCAACCTATGTCTCTATCACAACTAAAACCATCGTCGTCACACCTACCTTCCATATTGGGACCTCATCCCTCCACCTTGCATCAATATATCATACCTCCTACGTTTTCTTTAAAATGACCTACATCTTCTGCACCCATACAGAGATCCAAGGGTATATCAACACCGTCACCCCACGTATCCTATCCACCTATCAACCCTAAACAAAATCCATCATCAAAATATTTGTTTGCGGTCACTCCTATTTCTCCGTGGTTGTTTTCTGATACCACATCATCTGTGGCCTCATCATCTAACCAGCTAAACATAGCTTCTGCGCCAAAGAAGCCACGTTCAGTTAAAACCCATTATCAAAACCCTCGCTAAACCACCACCCATACAAATCAACCATACCCCATCATTACTGTAGAATCTACCCAAATAATAGCCTCATCTTCCTCTGACTTTGACCCACTCAAAGGGTCTTACGCCAAAATCCTTGCTATGTTGGTGGAGAATGCGACCATTTCCCTACCCCCACTTAGACCTTATGATCCATCTAAACCTCGACCTATAGGTTATGATGAGTCTAAAATCTGCGCTTACCACCGCACACCAGGACATGACGTAGAGGGATGCAAAGCGTTGAAAGCCATACTTCATCAGTCACCTCTCTCAGATAGAAAAGTTAAGAAAGACAACTTACGAAGGGAGAGACCTTTAGCTTCAATTCCCTCTCCTATACCACCTGTCCCCGCCTCACCAAAATCTATCATTATTACAACTCCACCTCTCGAAGACCATGACTTATCCATACCATCTTCCTCCTCTCGTATTCACGAGATCAATATGATTAGTGTTGCTACTCGAGGGCAGAAAAACAATGGAAAAGTGAAAGAAAGCACACCTGCGGCCTCTCTTTCTCCGTCCACCATCCCGATCGCACCACCACCTAAAGTGGTTATTCATGGACCCGCCTACCCCATCTCTAATGGAGTTGCCCACCAAACCATGATCAAACAGCTTCACCAATCACCTGTAAAAATGACACTGTATGATCTCATTCGACTTTTTGAATCTCATCGACAAGCTCTCGTTGAAATCCTTCAAGGGATAGAGGTCTTACCTAATGAAACCTTGCCTGTTACCTCCATTCTCACACCCAATCACGTTGCTTCGCTCACCAAACAACCTATCTCCCCAACCACTTCTGTCTCTGTACAGCAAGCCGCTGCTGTCAGTTTCTCCGAAGACGAAATTATCGACTTTGGTGCTGAAGATCCTGACCCTGCTCTTTTCATCTCAGCTTATGTCCGGGACATTCGGGTGCGTCGTGTTATGATTGACGGGGTGCTAGTCTAAACATCATCTCTTCAAAAGCCTTCCAACAAATGAATATCCCTTCTAGTTGCATGTGTGCCAACCCCATCATGTTGCGGTCATTCAATGATGCTATTACTTCTACCTTAGGTACCGTGATCCTTAACATTCGTGTAGGACCACGTACTTTACCCGAACTCTTCTATGTCCTTGAGGGAGAGTTCCAATACAATATGTTGTTAGGCCGCCCTTGATCCGGGCTATGGGATGCGTTCCCTCCACCTTACATAGATGCATAAAATTTGAGTACGAGGGGAAGTCCTACACCGTAAAAGCTGATCCTCCCCCCTTCAAAACTTGCAATATGTTATATCACCCTAATGATGTGCTTGTACTAGTCAAGACACCCATTCATCCAACCCAACCATCCACTTCAACCACACCTCTACCATCCACTTCAACCGCCCCTACACCTTCAACCAATGAAACCGCCGCAAAATACCACTTCCTTTCCCGCAGATAACATCCCAACCGCCGACCCCTTAATAGATGTTTTTCAACGCCTTACGCTGGGGGAGTACCACCTATATAACGTTAGTTCTTTCCATACCCCACAGGAGTACGAAATAGTTACATGCGCATCCTACCTACGACCGTCACGTGGGGGAGGTAATCTCTTACGGACCACCTAATTGCCGCACCAACCTAACGTATGGGGGTGTCGATGCATCCTCCGTTACCCCTGAACCTCCTCTTGGGGTGGTTCCCTTCCAATCTGATTTTCAATACCTGACAAATCGTCGTTTCGCCCTCACCTTCTTGACTCGCTGTGCTTGGAAAGGCTTTGGTTTTGGTCTTTATGAACAAGGCCGACATACAATCATTCCCGTGACTACACGCAAACACAATGATCGTAGTGGTCTCGGATTTCCTAAAACACTTACACCGGAGAAACCTCATGTCAGTTGTCTCCTGGAAGATGACGACGTCACCCCTACCAAACCATCATCACCCATTTTGCCATCATCACCCACAGAGTCGATAGATCCTGAATCTATCCCTCCTAACTTTTTTTTTTTTTCATAAATGCTATCTTCCTAGGTCCTCTCACTTATCAACGTGATAATGAGGACCCATCTTCTCTTCCCCTTCTATATCCAGACATGATCGAAGAGGATTCACCTTCAATTAATGTTGTTGAGTGCCAGGATGATGACTCCATCCTCACTTACCTTGGTGCGGATGACTCCTATATTCAACGCGCCTTACCGTCTGAAACTCAAACCATGTTGAATGAGTCGACTATAGAAATCAACATCCACACAGAGGAGGATCCTCACATTGTGAAGATCAGACAATCCCTTAACACATCGGAACAAGCCGCCTTTACTACCTTTCTCCGTACCCGCAACCAAGCTTTCGCTTGGTCCTACGCTGACATGCCAGGAATTGATCCTGACATTATTGTCCATAACATTACCCTAAAACCCGATTCCAAACCAGTCAAATAGAAACTGAGAAAAATGCATCCACGCATTGCCCTCTTGGTCAAAGAAGAGCTTCAACGACTTCTTTCTGTTTCCTTCATCTTGCCTATTGACTATCCTCAATGGATTTCTAACATCGTACCTGTCACTAAAGCGACGGGGGGACTTCGGATATGCACGGATTTCTGAGACCTTAACCTCACTTGCCCCAAGGATGACTTCCCCCTCCCAAGTATTGATCAACTTGTTGATCTCACTGCGGGCCATGAGATGCTTTCTCTCATGGATGGCTTTTCGAGATACAATCAAATTTTGGTAGCCCCGCCGATCAACATAAAACTACCTTCATCACTCCTTGGGGAACCTTCTATTATCGTGTCATGCCATTTGGCCTTAAAATGCTTTGTGCGACCTATCGGCGGCTATGACTTACATTTTTCATGACATTATGCACACTATTCTTGAAGATTATGTCGATGATCTTCTTGGCAAATCTAAACATCGCAGTGAACATCTCGATGTTTTAACCATTATTTTTGATCACCTGTTACAATATTCTATCCGGCTTCAACCAAAGAAATGTGTCTTTGGTGTCCTTTCGAAAAACTTCTTGGTTTTATCGTCTCTTTGCGTGGCATTGAGGTCGATCCATCTAAAGTCAAAGCTATCCTAGAAATGCCCCCACCCAAAAACCTCAAACAATTACGTAGTTTGCAAGGTAAACTTCAATCTATCCGGCGTTTCATTTCCCAACTCTCAGATCGATGTCAACCTTTCCATCACCTTCTTAAAAAGGACATTGCCTTTCAATGGAGCGAAGAGTGTCACCAAGCCTTTGAAGCTCTCAAAGCCTATCTCTTGCAGCCACCCGTGCTTATCCCACCTCAGGATGATCACCCTTTCTACCTTTACCTTTCTGCCACTGACCATGCTATAGGAGCCATGCTCGCACATCGGGACTCGGCACATCGAGAACAAGCCGTTTATTATATAAGTCGTACTCTCGTGGATTACGAGACTAGGTATACACATGTAGAAAAATTGTGCCTAGCCCTATCATTCGTAGCCACCAAACTCCGACACTACCTCCTGAATCATAAAACTTTTGTCATCACCAACACGGACCCCATTCATTATATGTACACCAAACCACATCTAAACCAACGCATCACCCGATGGCTTATGCTCCTCGCTGACCTCGACCTTGAATTTATACATCAGAAGTCAATCAAAGGACAAACTATTGCGGACCAACTCGCGGAGGCCCCTTTACCTGGGGAACAATTTACCAATCTTTATTTCCCGACGAACTCATCGCCACTCTTTCACTCAGGGAGGAGTCCTATCCAATGACCCTCTTCTTCGATGGATCCAAATGCCAGCGCAGCGGCGGAGCCGGCGTTGTTCTCATTCCTCTTGATGCGGAGCCTATGCCTCTTTCATTCCGACTTGATTTCCCTACGCACTAATAATAATATGCGAATACGAGGCCCTTGTTTTGGGTCTCCAGGTTGCATTACACTTAGGTGTCAAATCTATTAATATTTTCGGTGACTCTCAATTGGTAGTCAATCAAGTTATGGGCATCTACCAATGTAAAAATGAGGAACTTCAAAAGTACAAACATTACGTGGATTCACTTTTAACCTCATTTACTCGTTATTCTATCCAAACCATTCCCCGCTCCACTAACAAATTTATGGATACTATGGCTTGCTTAGCCTCACAAATTCCTACCTCACCAACTGACTCTGACATATTCATCTTGGTCCAACAACTCTTTGCCCCATCTTACTCAAATTTCCGGATGTTTGTATGATAAATAATGTGTCTCTAATTCGGAGGATACCCGGTATCACCAATTTCACGACTACCTTACAACCTCTGGTTCTCCCACCTGACCTTACTAGTAACGGAAAACGTGCTTTTCTTAAAAGTGTTTCTCATTATGTCATCATGGGGGACTCCTCTATAAACGTGGCTTTGATGGCATCCTCCTTCGATGTCTAACCGGCGGAGATCACCTATACCATCCAACAAGTTCATGACGGTATTTGTGGTGGACATTTTAGTGGCCTTGCCGTGGCTAAACGAATCCTTCGCCTAGGTTATTATTGGCCTACTCTTAATAACGACTGCTACGAATATGTTAAGCATTGTGTTATGTGTCAACAACATGCCAACCTTCAACATACTCCTAGCCATCCGCTACAGGTCGCACGAGATCTTTGGCCTTTCTCACAATGGGGTTTAGACCTTATTGGTGAGATTCATCCACCCTCTTCACAACGTCACCGATGGATAATCACAGCAATAGAATATTACACTAAATGGGTGGAAGCCATTCCACTCATTTCAACCAAAAAAGAAAAAATCGTCGAATTCATTAACCATCACATTATCTGCCATTTTGGTGTTCCTCATCGCCTGATAACAGATAATGGAAAATCTTTCAAAAATAAGTTGTTACAAGACCTTTGTGACAACTTTGGTATCAAACTTAGTTTCTCATCACCTTACTATCCACAGGCCAATGGTCAAGCTGAATCTTCTAATAAAACCCTAACCAAAATCCTCATGAAAGTTGTTAATGATTCTAGAAGAAATTGGCCTGAGCACATCCCTTTTGCTCTCTGGGCTTATCGGACTAGCATTCGTACCTCTACTAATGCCACCCCATTTTCTTTGGTATATGGTACCGAGGCTGTCTTGCCTCTCGAAATACAAATACCCTCCCTCAGAATATCTCTTCAGGATATTCTCACCAACGATGATTTCCGCCAAGAGCGGTTAGCCCAATTAGAGCTTCTTGACGAGCGTCGTCTTACGGCTCTTGACCACCTTCAAATCTATCAAAAATGCATCAAGCGTGCTTATGATAAGTGACTTCATGAGCGTACCTTTAAGGTTGGTGATCTTGTCCTCAAAGAGAATCAACATGTAACCAAACTAGAAAAGAGCAAACGTGGAAAATTTGCTCCTAATTGGATTGGGCCTTACATTATCACTCACACTTATGGATCAGGCACTTATCGTTTAGCTTCACTTAATGGTAAACCTGAGCCTGAGCCCCTTAATGCCTTGCATCTTCGACCATTCTACTATTGAATTCAGTGTTATATCACTTCTTATCTACCTTGCGCTCGTCCCTTGAGCTCATTTACCACCGCATACACTTTGTTTCCTACATCTCAAAATCAAATCAAGCTCACATGGTTTGATTATCACCTCCCCTAAAAGATGCCTTCCCCTTTTTAGTCTAGTCCATGACTTCAAAGTATCAAAATGACACATTCTTAATTAAACACTTATGGGACTTTCTTGAGTCAAACTTCCTACAAAACTAGATGCTTTATGCCCAATGGACATCTAGACCTCTAAATTTTATATAGACTGCTCCCTCGAAGGACAGCTATATGCCAAACTATTGCTGCTATTTTATATAGACTACTCCCCCGAAGGACAACTATACACAAACGCCATTCGCTACTATAAATAGATCTACTCCTCAAGGACAACTATACACAATCAGCCTTTTTATCGAGAAGCTTCTCGCATTGATCAGCTTCGTGAAGACCTCAAGAGTAACAAAATACATATCCCTTGTAGACTTCCCGCATCGATCAGTCTATATTCAACAAAATAAAAGCCGCATTCAAAAGCACTTTTGAGTCATGGACTTGTCTATTTAGGTTTGGTTCTCTTTCGTCGAAATAATAACCTTGTAACAAGCTCTCAAAGACTTCCCCTATATCAACCACCTCACCTCACCATTTGTCAAACGCAACAAAACTCAAGGGACGTGACGTATATCCGATATATTGTGATTATACAACTCTTTTCACCTATCGACTTCTCGCCTATGCAAGGTACCTAGGGATTCAAGCTCATCCTATGTTAATATGTGGTTTGTTTAGCTCTTATCAACTACGGGACACTTTTGCCTCTTTTTCTCGACTCTAGGATTGTGTGTTGACCTTAATCAGGATACGGTTCCCTACCACTTGGGTGGGCTAACTTTCACTTTACCGATACATACATCAACATCGCCAACACCAACAACATTACCCTACCAATATTAATATTCTTATCAAACAACACATTGCCTAACCATACCTAAATTTTCTGAATTCACCTCTCCCTAGTTCTACGGGAGAACTACATCGGTCTGAGGCCCTTCCTTGCTTTGTGCAATGGGCTATGTAGGCAGCACTTAGGAGACATGGGGTCTCCCAAGGTTAGCTCGACCATCCCCTACCATACCCTATCATGTGTTGTAAATATAAATATTTTTGTGTATTTCTATTTTGACAACATTCATCTTTATCATTTTTCAAAACAAACCAAAACAACATTCAAAACACAACCATTCTTAGTATTATCATCCCTCAAAACAACATACATATTTCATTTTTAGATGTTAAACAAATACATCTTCTCTATCATCGACTCGCAGGTCGGCATCCTTATTTATTCTTATACTCCTATGAAATTCACTTAGACCCTTGCACCTCCTCCCGAATCAGGTGGTGATCATGATCATCGACGCCCTTCACTTGGCCTCTCCATCCTCAAAGGTGCCACTGCTATTGGTTCCTCCCACTGATCCGCCAACATCTCCAGTAACATACGAATACGTCCTCTCGCGTGGAGGAATCTTGCCTCCAGTCTCTCTACTCATAACTGTGAAACCTCTAACAATCCCGTTGTCTCATCCACCTGTGTTTGAAGATGGTGAACCAAATCCTGCAGACGATCTCTCTCCGCTGTAATCACAGCTATGTCATGGCACTCACGCACCTCGCAGCTCTCTACCCACCATACTCTATAGGCCTCTGTCGCTTCCCGCATCCATTACCCTACGATCGGCTGCTATCTCTTCTGGCCCTTCTGGAGGTGTCGGCCGGGGAGGTGAGAATGCTTGCCTCAGCATCAATCCTCATGTATGGTCTATATGTCATAGGTATATCCTAAACAAACCCAAATTGTCACCGCACGCGATCTAGAGGAATCCTCTCATACTCACCTGGCTTGTGCCCTGCAATCCACCTCAATCGCTTTACACCCCTCAACTCCTCAGCTATGTTCTCTGTCACCATGTAGTTCCCGTAAGGCCTCCAACAAATATCCACAATCGTCACCATCTCCCATACCTGTCTATAATACTCGATGTCATCTATCACGGCCTGGGATCTCGCCTCTTGTTCTGTCTGGACCCATCATCTGAATCCCAACCTCTGCACTCTTGCCTCTCCCGACTCGATGGGTCGGCCCATTGGATGCACACAAACAATGTGCTCATAGGCCCAACAATGTAATAAGTACGAACAATCCAGTGTCATCCTGTGTTTTCACCTACAAGCCCATAAACCCCTATATAACTCTGCCAGATATGCGGGTGCCCATGCGAAAGTCACGCTCATTTCTATCATTTCCCAAATAACACTCATCAATGCTTTTGGAAATCTTCCACCCTCCGCCCTCGGTAATGCATAATACCCCACCGCTATCATTAATACCACTGCCAACCTTGTTTCCTCAGGGTGTGTTGCATACATTGTACCATACGTAAATGTCAAACCTCACTGTGTCAAATCTCGTGCAGATGAACTGAATACTACTGTTACCGCTGCCCGCCCCACGCTAGGCAACACCTGATACACTATTTTTCCTATCATTGGGAGCCTCAGAATCCTAAACACATCTTCCAACGTCACTGTCATCTCCCCTGTTGGCAGATAAAAGGTATTCTTTTCCGGATTCCACCTTTCAATCAACACCTGCAACATAGCATGATTACGTGTGATTCGTGAATAATAACGGATTCCACTTAACCCCAAATGATTTATCAATGCCCATTCAGCTGGTGTTACATCCGCTCGGATTCTTGACAACAACGCTGGCACCGTATCATTCATCCTTACCCCTGCTTCTGCCTGTATACATCAAAACGACACACAATTATTAAATAAAACAAATCCCTACGAGTTTTTTCTCAAATTCTGGAAACTCCTACAGTAACCGATATCGGTTATAGAGAACCGATACCGGTTTACTAATCGATACCGGTTTTCTCTAACCGATACCGGTCACTTTTAAAAATATACAGCCTACTTAAAAACATACACCTACGATAATTATTTTACCCGTTTACTCCTCTCTATATCTAAAAACATACGTGAATACCCTGCTTACCTACCCCATCACACTCACTCTATCCCAAACCCTTGCCTATCACCTTTTCTTTCTCATCTCTACCCTCTTATCTTCTCTCATCTTATTCAACAAAACATGCAAGAATTAAAATACAACCAAACAATTTACCTCTCGGGATGCAGCAGCTTGTGGTGGAACTTGTCTTCCCCCTCGTCCCTGCCTGCTGCATGCTTCTCCTCGTTCAGCCATGTTCACCACCCTCTTCCAATATAATTTACCTTTCTAACTTCTTAATCTCAGCCCACACTCACTTCACCTGTCTCTTTTCTCCTTATCACTCAATTCTTCTCTACAATTACCTGTATCAGTTGTCAAACAGCATCGCATTCACGTATTTAGCTTGTTGCATGACTCTAAAAATAAGAACGCTAAAAATAAGAACTTAAGTTGCCGCCCAAGCTTTTCTATTTTTAGAAAATCTCGTTTTGGTATAACCGGTATCGGTTACATAACCGATATCGGTCAACAAACTACCAGCATCGGTTACATAACCGATATCAGTCACTTGCCTCCTTTTTCTTAAACTTGGATCTTTTCTTTATTTTTTGCCAAATTTTTGTTGTTGCGCCCGCTTCTTTTACCTACATAACTATACCATTATCACTATTTGTCATCAGAATCACATCAACACGTATATATATATATATATATATATATATATCATCACAAATCCATCAATATCATCTATCTACAATAAAACAACCATCAACAAAATATGGACAACATTTCAACAAAATACATCAAACCCATCAATACATGCACCATTTGGATCAACCTCATCATCTACATATATTCCATTTTCAAAACCCATCGACAACATACATAAAACATTTTAAAACACAACATAAGGATCAAAATCATCATCTCTATATATATCAATATTTCAAATATACAACTTGCCCTGCATAGGGGCCTCTGTGATCTCCAAATAATACAAAACCGCACGCAGGCCACAATAACTGTCACAATCTCGACTCGGCTCACAGCCGGTCTCTCATATCAAAAATATACTTGGCTCGTGGCCGGTATCACATATCTAACCCGTACTCGCTCGCAGCCGGTATATACAAAGAAGAATGAATAAATGAATCATATGTGGGCACGCAGCCTCTATATAAATATAATGGTTCGTGAGACAAAGGTGCCTATATCCAATATACAAACAAAACATCCATCTCCACTCTGGGATGGCTCAGCTCTCCCCACCCCTCGCCTCCTCTCCCTGCGGGTCCTCTGCCGGCTCCCTCCTCCCCTCACATCGACCCACCCACCAGTAGCCGCACCCCAGGGATCTCTGACTCCTAGAGGTCTCCGCTCTGTGCGCCGCATACGGCTGATAGTCAGCCCCGTACCATCAAGGATGTCTGATAGTACCGGGCCTCCGCTCTCACCTCCATATAACGGGCCCGTGCCACCATAGCTGCTGGGGCTGGTCCCCCGACTCCTAATAACAATGGCCCCTGTCCTACCAAGACACACCCTGTGCTGTGCTGCGTGTGCGGTGGCGGTGCTGTGCACGCCGTGGCTGCGCCGGCACTGCGGTACTGCACTGTGGTGTGCTGTGCCTGCTGGTGGTGCCTGTGGTGGTGCCTGCTGGCTGTACTGTGGCCGTGCTCGTACTGCACTCTCTGGGCTAACTACCCCTGTAATACACCTATTTGTGCCTGTGTGCAGCAAAGCTAAGCCGCCTCGTAATAACTGCACCTGTCCTAGGAGGTGGTCCCTCTCTGTAATAATACTAAATCAAATCTGTTGTGCGGGCTGTGCTATCCTCGCTGCTCTCTGACCAGCCCACCAAACCAAGAATGAACCTGTACACCCGGCGTCATCCACTGTATCATCTGCTGGCCTCTCTGCTACCCAATCTGGGTCAATGGGCTGCGGGGTAGGCAGTGGGGCCTCTACATCATCCCTCCGGTACTGAAGGAGGGGAGGTGGCTCATCTTGTCGTAGCCCCAACTGCCGTCGTACCCTCTCCAGGGGTATCCGCTCATACTCTCCTGGCCTCCGTCCTGCTATCCAGAATGTATACTGGATCCAACGCATCTGTGATCGGGCTCCTCCTCGGGGCTGATGGCCTCTGTAAGGCCTCCATACAATATCTAATGCGGTCAGGCCCTCTAGCAAATGACGGTAGTAAGCTACATCCCATCCGGCGAGCACCACTCGTGGCTGGCCCACGACCCCCAACCACCTCTGAAAGCCATATCTATATATCACCTGTGGCCCTGGCTGCTGGGGCAGCCCTACTGGTCGAATACATATGATATGCTCATATGCCCAGCAGTGTAACAAAAATGTGGAACAAATCCCGAATCACCTCATCCGGCGATAGCCCCACAACTCTCTCATAAATCGCACTGTATATCTGGTGCCCAAGCATAACACGTATGCTCCTCCACCATCTCGTGTAGTACCCCCATCAACGCACGTGGAAAACGGCCTCCCTCTGAGTCCGGGAGGGCGAAGCATGTGATGCCTATCATCATCAACACGGCAAGCCATGTCTCATGTCTGTGGGCACGATACATGTCCCCATAGGCAATGCTCGTGCTGTGATAAGTCAATAGCGCGGCTGCATCCCCAAATACCTGTAGAATGCTGTCCATAGCTGTCTCTGCGTCTACCTAGAATACTGCCTCTCCATCGATCGGCAGTCTAAGGATGCGATACACATCCTCCAGCGTAATAGTCATCTCTCCAGTCGGGAGATGGAAAACATTAGTCGCCGGATCCCATCTCTCGATGAGGGCAACCATAAGACTGTGATCCCTATCTATAGCCCTATATCGCTGGACTCCGCCGAGTCCCACCTCGCGCATGATGGCCCACTGCGGGACACGTGTGGCCACATCCGTCTCAATAGCGGGGGCATCCTATCCCGCATAGTCAGCTGCTGACGTGCCTGCACAAATCACCCACTTCATTAGACCTACCCTTTCAAACAACAACTACTTTAACCTTCTATACCCCCTTTTACCCACCCGACCACACAACCGCCCCATTTTCCCCCACCCACCAATCACCCTTCCTATCAACCTCTACCCCTTCCCTCTTCACCCCCAAAAACACAAAGCCCAACAAATAAACACAAAACCTAAACCACTAATACCAACACACCCAAACAACAACCCAAACAATACCAAAACACCCAAACAACAACCCAAACAACAACCCAAAATTCAAAACAACAACAAAACCAAACCAACAAAATAAATAATCCTAACTAAGGACCGGTACCGGTCACCCATGACCGCCACCGGTCCTCTCTCCATCATCTCTCCACCGACGCCGGTCGACCCACGACCGACACCGGTCAACCACAAACCAACCTCGCCCGAAAACTTTGTGACCGATGCCGGTCGCTTAGTGACCGGCATCGGTCACTGTAAAATCACGGAGCCGAACCCGACGCGGCCCCCCCAAACACTTTTTGGCCTATTTATCTCTATTTACCCACCCAAACACCCTAAAAACCTACCCACCCTGCCGCCTTGGCCTATTTAACCCATCTACCCTCTCCATTTTTCAAATAGCTTCAATTTATTCATTATTTTATCAAAACATTGGATTCCTACCCAAACCCCAAATCTCGCTTAACAACATCAAATTCACATAATGAAAGGTTTCGAACCTACCGGTATGATGACACGTCATCGTGGTGGGATAGGTGGTGGTGGTCCAGCTGGTCCAGCACCTCCTGCTCCTCCTGGCTGTGCCATGGCTATAAATCCCCTCTGCTGGGTCCTCCACCAATCAAATGCTGCCTCCTACTCGCTAGGGCCTACCAACCACTCACTTCTCCACTCAAATAGTGCCACCTCAGCCGAAAAATCCAACAATCTCACTAATACACCTCAGACAACTAAAATTGGTTTTCAAATTGACAATATGACAATGACCGGCCGTATTTTTCTTTTTATAGGTTTTTTCGACCTATAACCGATATCGGTTCTATAATGCCCTAAAGAACCGGTATCGGTCATATAACCGATACCGGTCATAGAGAATCGATATCGGTTTAATCCCACCTTTCCCCAATTTCTGCCCTTATTTACTAATCTCCCTTTCTCACCACATCGCCTATATCCCCTTCACTGAACACCCTTTGTTGACTCCATTTGGCCCGACCCAAGGCCGTAACCAACCATTTGGCCCGACCCAAGGCCGTAACCAACCAATCTGGCCCGACCCAAGGCCACACCCAACCATTTGGCCCATCTCAAGGCCGTAACCAACCATTTGGCCCGTCTCAAGGCCGTAACCAACCATTTGGCCCGACCCAAGGCCGTAACCAACCAATCTAGCCCGACCCAAGGCCACACCCAACCATTTGGCCCGACCCAAGGCCGTAACCAACCATTTGGCCCGACCCAAGGCCGTAACCAACCAATCTGGCCCGACCCAAGGCCACACCCAACCATTTGGCCCGACCTAAGGCCGCAACCAACCCATTTGGCCCGACCCAAGGCCGCCACCAACCAATCTGCCCGACCCAAGGCCGCACCAATTAAAAACCACACCCAAAACCAACAAATTACAATTCTATCCACCCATCATGTAGCTTTTTGTTCAATCGAGCTCCCCTGTTCGTGTTTTAGCATGATTAGGGTCCTTGACTTGATCAGTCGACCAACTTTGCCTAGACCAAGACCGTGACGTTTATCTCAACCAAACCAACCATTTGGTACTGCCGAACATGCCTAAACGTTCTTGTACCTTACCCATTATATCCCCTGGAGCTACTTCCTATGCCTTGGATACCAGGATTATATCACCCTTGTTTGGATAAACTATCGACCTTTGCCTATGAATTGCTTGTTTGCTCTTCAAATCATGTACCCTGGTCGCACTACTACATTTCAACGTGCGTCTGCTTCCTTGGACCTACCCCACCATCTTACCATCATCTAAACACCATTTACCCTTTATCAACCCTATCCCTGATTTCACGCTACCTCAATCTGTGATAGATTTGAGGGGGATTACCTATACCCTTAACAGGGGTAACCACTTCTTATTATTGTCCGTGCAACTTTACAAGACAAGCTACACGACAACAAGGGGCTAATGTAGACACCAAATTTGTGTCTTACGACCTCCCGTACCACGCATCTCATTTCGCAACCTAACCTCATCACCTAAACCTTACACAATTATTTATTAATTACCTTATAATTAATAAATCCACATCGCCATACCTGCCACCTCATTTCGCCACCTCATCATGACCTAGTCTTAACCCTAAACTAACCTAATTAAGACCTATAACTTGGTCTACATCCACACCTATGACTAATGACTCCTCACCCGCACCTAAAACCAACCTCATAATGACTTGACCAAGCCCACAACTAATCCCTCGGGAGAAAAGGAGGGAAAGTTGGCTATTTTACTAAAAATAGCCCACTTTGACCTGACCGATACCGGTTCCTACTCGACTACCATCGGTCACGTAACCGCCATCGGTTCCCTATAAATGACCACTCCCAACCAAAAACAGGAGGTTGGATTTTCATTTGATCAAAAGGGAAGTCATTGGAAAGATCTGGAATTGACTTGGCTGAGCAGAGACAAGTGAAGGAAGGAGAGAAGTTTGCAGAGAAGGACATCAAGCCCAAGACTGCAACTGAATAACCAGAGTCCAGTGACACTCATCCGAGCATCAGGAGAGGAGATAGCTCATCTTGGATTGTCAGATCATCCTACATGAGCCCTGTCTTCATCATCACAGTCCCAGAACCTGCATTTTCCATCAGGAACTAGTAAGTAAGTCTTATACGTTCTTTTAATAATATTTCTTGGATTTCTGAATCACAGTAATTACAAGTCTACCCTCAGATCCACTACCCGGTAACACTCTCCACCTAACTTACATTCCTCTACCCCTACTTTGCCCCAAGAACAGCCCCCCATACTCTCTCTGAGTCTTCTCCATCACCTCATTACCTATCCCCAGTCATTTTATCAGCCTTATAAACACCATAGCTATCATATAGCCATCTTATAGCCAACCTTCACCCAACCCCTTAAATCACTACCCCTACCGATATCGGTTATCATCAACCGGTACCGGTGACACTGACCGGCGTCGGTCACCGTGATTCAAAACCAAAACCAGCCTTTCCTCTACTTGTTTCAACAAGGCAATTAAATTGTGATTTTACAATCATTTGTGTTAATTCATATTAGCAGGGGAACTGACCACCTTCGAAAGGAAGTTTTATATTTCCTGGGCCTAAGGCAGCTCCCTCATTTATTGTCTAATTAAAATCTAGTGGTCTTGTATTCTTACTTGCAGTAGTCCTTCCAAGACAAAAAGGAGTTCTTCGCAGCTTGATCTAATCTTTCTCTACGGTGCACGCACACACCCTCTCAACATTCAATAGGTATTCCTCCCCTTATCTATTTCTCAAAGGAATGAAAATAAAATGACTTACCTCGTTGTGTACTAGATTGTAGAAGAATGGGAAGGCTATAAATGAATGGCCTTGGGAAGGACAGATTTGATTTTTTTCTCAGACAAAGGTGCCCCAAGGTGCCATGGTTTGTAATCTGGGTGCTATAGACTACAGGAAATCTTAGGACTTGAGTTTGAAAGTATCACAATATCTCTATAACACCTTCACTCCTGTCACACTGGTGTCGTAATAATGTTATCTATGTCATTGTAAATCTATTTGCAAAACCCTATCCAAAGCATCAATTCCTAAAAATAAAAATGCATATGAATAGGTTAGACTGACCTTAGCTACCAAACTAGTCATCTTACGAGTGAGAATTACACTACATTTCAGACCCCATGTAGTTCTATGTGCATACATGTGTAATATTGTGCCTAGGATGCCCTAGCACCAATGATACAGTAGTAGGGGCAAATAACTAGATGTAAAAATGTAAATGGTGGATGGAATAAAAAGAGTACAACCATTTCCCCTATGCATGTGTGATGTAGATGTAGAATATTCCTAAATGAATTCCGTTTCCTTAGTAGATAACTTTATTTTATAGTAAGATGTCCACCCTCAATGTAGTAAGTATGTTATGTTTATATATGGATATCTTGTTTGAATTTTGACACTAGTGACCCAAAACTATTGAGTATGACCTAGGGGAATGTATGGGGTAGCCATTAAGATGGACCTCAAATAAATAAATTAAGACCACAAATTATGATGAAAAGGGTGCCTAAAATCCCGAATGGGGTGCCTCGGGGTGCCTCATTCTAACCCTAGGCACCCCAACATAAACTTAGAGATGACAACAGAGAAAATTACAACACTTAAGACCTCCTAAAAGAAGCCCAAAAATTCAGAGACAAGTGATGACTGACCTTAAAAATAACAATGACAAAAACTAATCGATAACAAGACCAAAGGATGGGTCACTAGTGAATACTTTTATGACAAAAGATCCATATATAAAATAACATACCCGATAGTATTCATATAATATTAAGAACATGATTTTGTGACTACATCTCAAGGTTATGGACAAGCTGAGGCCACTAACAAAGCACTTGTTCACATCATGGAAAAGATGGTAAGTAAAATAAGTCACAATTGGAAATTACTAATCCATCCCACCCTCTGGGCATATATAACCTCCATCCGCACTCTTACTGGTGCTACACCTTACTCACTAGTCTTTGAACTTGAGGCCATTATACCATTGGAGATTGAGATTCCTTCCCTAAGAATATCTCTCCAAGACTATCTAGACAAGGATGAATATTATCGAGTGGCTCGACTAGCAGAGTTGGAGCTACTAGATGAGAAATGCATGCGGGAGCTTAAACACCTAATGGTATATCAGAATTGAGTGTCATTAGCTATAACAAACATATACACCAGTTTGAGGTAGGATATCTAGTACTCAAAGAAAATTAGTTCAATACCACCAAGGACCAGGAAAGGAAAGGAAATTTTGAGCTAAACTTGTTAGGACCATATGTTGTGGTCTCTAATTATAGTTTAAGGGAATAAAAATGACTCACTCGGATGGTAAGGAGCTAAAGGAGCCCATGAACATAATACATCACAAGTGGTTCTACACTTGAGTATGGAATACCTCAAAATCATAGAAAATACAAGCAAAAAATATTAAAAATCAAGAAAAAGTAAAAATAAAACATATCCTTCAAACTTTAAAACCATGCAATTGTGGCACACTTGGTAGGTCCTTGGGTGAAAACTAATTTTTAGCACTAGGGAGGATCCATTATTCTTAAGCTCATCTCATATCTAGGAGTACACTTTCTTTAATTTAGGGCTAGGTTTTCTTGAGTTTGAGATCTTTTTGGACCTATCCTTTCTTTCCTTGATTCGACTGATCTATTCTTGTATATAGCTAAAGGGATCACCTTTGTACATTCCCATTTCATGTTGGGGGCACCTTTCCCACCTTCACCTTATTACACATACATGTGTGGCATTCTTCATTTTTATATTCTCATCTAACGTTGGGGCATCCAAACTTATTTTTTTCTATACATAGCTTCAAAAAGTCTTAGAAAAACACTAAAACATTCAAATATGTTATAAAACCCTAAAAATATGGAAAACCCTTTTAGGGGTGAAACTATAAAAGTGACATAACATTGTCTTGCGAAAATACTGAAAACAATGTGAACAATAGCCTTGAAAATTGTCTCAAAGATGACACCAAAAACAATAGAAAATGTTTTAAAATTGTCCCACAAAAATAAAGTAGTAATTTGCTTACTTTTGGTTGTTGGTTTGTATAGTTTTGATTACCATGCTTTTTCTCATCTTGTATGATTTAAAATTGGATTCATTTCCTTAGATTGAATGTCACTTTAATCTATTATGAGTTGCCATGAGTTTATTTTATTTTACAAACTTGTAAATAGTTGTGTGTTTAGGCTAGATTTGATCGAGTTCTGCTTGTTTTTTGTTTGTACAATATATCATCATATCATCTATCATCACATCTATACATCATATATCAATAAAAATCTAAGCTACATAATCATGAACATGAAAATCAAACATGTATGCTAAGATAACATCATATAATATTTCCATGAGGGGCAAGAGGGGCTGCCTTGTGTCCCCCTTAAACATTGACCATAATAAAAACATGGACAATCATAAGTATCACATCCAAAAACATGATATCATCTACTGTTATCTCATACACACAATATGATAAGTAGAACATGAAGTAGCTCATCAAAACATGTGATATCATCTAATGTTATCTCATAAATCAAACACATGTGATACAATCATCAACATCATAAATAAAGTCCATAATCATCATCATCATCATAAATAAAGTCCATAATCATCATGTATATATATATATATATATATATATATATATATATATATATATATATATACACACACATATATATGTTCTCAAAATATCAATGTCCATATATAATGTGTCTATGTACATAATCATTAGGATACATAGTATGCCATCATGGGCATTGGTAAAAATGTGCCTTCATATCAAGGCATGCATAAAAACATTGTATACATATGTAAAAACATCATGAATAAAGAGTTATTTCTGACTCGATCCCTCATGGGGGTTTCTTAGCCTCTAAGATGGTGGGGTCCCATCACCGTGGCCCTCGCTATGTTGTCGGGTTACTCTACTTGATCTAATCGATCTCGCTACTCGTGAGACAAGACGAGCAGTTGCTCATGGATCGCAACTAAAGTAAGGAGCTCTCTGTCCCTCTAGGATAATATCATAATACAAAGATCTATAAAATTCCACCTATCCCGTAGCTATAGCTAAGTCCATATGTACATGAGGTGTAATGGTTGTTCCATCTGCATCCGACTCAAGGATATCACCTCTGCTGAAAATCTAGCCACCTCGTCCCCGCGCTAATGATCACTCGGTCCAGCTGATCTCGCTTGCTATGACTTTATGTAGTTGTTCTCCTACTACACTATAAAATTATCTCTCTCAACGGCCCACTATGTCTACTAAGTGGCTAATCGATATCTCTCACTTTGGAGTTGGGACCTCTCGTAACTTCTTGATCCCTCTTTATGATAACCTAACCTCTCTTTGAGGTGACCTAGAGTGAAGAGCTATGACTTGTTGTAATTTCTACCACAACATAGCTAGCTCACCTACACCATGTGGATCCTAATCTCCTCTACCTCCTCCTAGGATATGAAGTAGGCTAACAATGGGATCCTATTGTGGAGGATTTTATACATGTGCCTTTGGAAGTACCTGATGCAAAGGAACATCTATGCCCACTTGCATACCCACGTGGGGAATCTAAATCTATGCATGTACACCGTGGCTTTATAGAACCTATCTTTGTGGTCTCGGTCCCTATCCATGTACTTTTCCATTTCCATCCCCACTATCTCCATTAGATCCATCATCATCATCACTCCCATACTCACTTTCATTACTCTTCTAGCCCCTCTCGCTGTCCTCTCCCTCTATGGGGTAGATGCTCTAGTGGGGCCCACACTCTTACATCCCATGCATCCTTTGGTATAGTGAGACACCTAGGAATAAATATATCATACCATGAGCATAGGCCAATTTAGTTCATGGATCCATGATCTATCATAAAGGAGTCCATACCTATAGAGCCATTTGATCAAAGCTATCTCTAGCTCGATGTGTCCTGATCAAAGGGCCAATGTCAAATGTCTTCTTGGTGTTGCACCCATACCACATCTCTAAGTCGAAACATCTTGTTCTACCCAAAATAACCACTATACTTGGTCAATCCTGTAATACTCCATAATATAGCTATGGTTGCTGATCAAAAAATTCTCAACTAAGGCTAGGGTGAGCTCCACTAGATCCTCTTCTTCTTGATAATGTCTATAAGGCCTCTATATAATCATATGTTGTTGAATTTCATCAAAGGTGTGGAGATAGAAATAAGTATCCCCCATGTGTCCATGCACATCATCACCAATAGGATCCCAACCAAATACTGAAGGTTCATCCATGGCTCGAGCTCGTAATGATCCTCCAGGGGGACTAATAGCTATATGGTCTCGTGCCCATATTTATAACAAGGTCATTGGACCCACCATCTTCGATGGTGGTAAGTAATCAACTACAAGTCCTCGTATAAATAAATAAGCATGAACTATCCCGGTAGTAATTCTATCCTCTTATGAGGCCTCAAATCACACCAATCTAGCCTAGGGAAATGATGTGTCTGTCTTGTCAATAAGCAAAATGCCATTGAAATATTCCATGAGATACACTAGCGCAAGGTATAACCTCGGATCTCGTGAAACACCGATGCATCTAAACTATCATACCTCATCAAGGCCTCTTGTATACAAAAAGAGCTTAATAAGGATATCTATAATCTCTTCCACATCACTCTCATACTCTATCAAAATCCCCTAGATCAGCACTCATAGAATGCTCCAAACTTCCTCAAGCATAATGGTCATCACACGTCGGTTGAGATCTTAAAACACCGGCTCTCATTGTTCCATCTCTCAACTAAATTTGTAAGGAGGATGTGATCCAAGGTGATGTGTGACATCTGTGCTACCTAGCTAAGCCATGTAATGTATAATGTGATGTCCAAACAAGCATTCTCTCATCATGAGAAAGTCACCTCAAAGTTGGCCAACCGGTCGTGTCGCTTCCACACCAACAAGACATGTAGCCACCTCTGCAAAATCAAACAACGCACTTATTTGAATTTATTTTATCTAACATCATGTAACACTTAACCTATTCCTCCCTATATTCTTTTAAAAACTTATCCTTTTTATTTTTAGTGTTTCCCAAACCCTTCTTCATTGCATGCATGCCACTAGTGATGCATGTGTTCCCTTGTTAGCATATGCATGACCAACACACATACACCTCCTTCCTAGTGCATGTAACTACAAGTATTTATCCCCCATTTCTCCCAAAGACATACAAAATCCCAAAGCCTATGTGCACTGACAGTGTATGCATGCTCATAAGGTGCATGCATGCATTATCACCCCTATTTCTACCCTAATAAATGCAATTAAATGTGATAAAATTAAAAGATGGATAGGGTACTCATGTAAGGTCCATCGTCAGGCATTCAAACATACTCTCATACTATGTCTGCTCACCTCATACACCTCTTGAGTTCACGCCATCTCTCTCCAAGGTCAAATAAAGGTCAATAATAAATCAACAAGGGCTCAATAAACAATGAATTACCCATGATGATTTACCCCTTGCGAGGGGTTGGTATATATGGTCTTTTTGACCCCTATGTGATGTGTTCTCACCCACTGTGGTGGTGAGAGGCATAATTTAACCATTCGATCATTCTACCTTATTCTATTACCCACATTGATATTTATTTTTAATAAATGATCGATTTTCACCCGTTTTTGTCTCTTAGGTCATAATTTTTGCTCCCTTACACCCGTTTCTTCTCCCTCTTGAATTTTAATATATTTTAGGATATCTTCCATCCTACGTTCTTCTAAAAAATAAAAATTAAAAAATCAATATTTTCAAAAAATTACAAAAATCATTAAAAATCCAAAAATCATAAAAATTGGTAAGACATTGTACGTAGTTTGAAGCCCGTGTGAAATGAATTCTATTAAAATTATATATTTCTTGAATTTTCACTTGTTTTTGTAATAATGACTCATGGATCATTTGGATCTACCCCATTAACAAAGTTGGTCTGCAAAGCTTCATCTCGCACTATCATTGCACAACGAGTTTTGAAGTGGCATTGTTTCGTAGTGCATGAATGCTTTTTCATTAGACCCCTACATCTACCATATTTCCCCTCACATGTATCCTTTCTTGGGGCACCAATTTTAACCCTTGTCATTATACATGAACATTTGGGAACTAAATCTCAATAACAAAACATTTGTGCAACTATCTTAGACATTGTTGGTTTAAGTATGTGTGTTTGTACTTGTTTTCCTATTAGGTTAGCTTGTTTACTTTCTCGTATTACATTGCATTTTGTATGTTGCATGGAGTTTGTGTTTTAACAATGGAAAATTGTTTTTACTATGGATTTTCATGTCATTCTACACTTCTTTTTTATGCTTACATTTTTAATAAGAACTCGATGATGAAGATCACTAGCAATATGATGAAAAAAAAGTTCTTTAAAATGAACTAGATGGATGTTAACTCAATCCATCTTCCTCATACTTATTCTATTCTATATCCTATTTCTCTCTCCATCATCCTCGAATCACCATTATTCATCTTCATTCACGCACACTACTCTTAATATAAATCTAAAATATTTTGTGTCTCACCATTCAAGTGGGTAGCTCCCCTGTTAACTCGGTTATTTAGTATGATGTGGAAGATGAGAAACACTAATGAATGCTAGAAAATAAGATTTCATGGATCCTTGGTACTAAGTATCAGCATGGATAATATGGCTTCCCTTCTTCTCTTCACACTATTATGCTCTTTTCGCAAGAGACATATCCCCTAATTCTTCTTTAGTCTATTTCCTTCAGCTTTTTGATCATCGATCAACCTCTTTCATCACCCCATCAACAAACAAGGGGTCATTCTTCACTATATTAAATTTTCTTCCACTCCATCAAAAATTACTTGTCTGCGTACTTGTTTACTATCTTTGAAGTGGTGTAGCTTACGTCCCCCAAAAGAGGGGAAAATGTATACACCTATAATTTGATCTAAGAAAAACTATTACTAGCATTACACTAACTATTCTATTCCCTAAAAATTGATGATGCTTCATCAATTAGACTCATTTCCCTCAAACTCCTCTAAATTAACTAAAATATGTTGATTAATCCTCCTACCATGCATTTTACCAATAAACCTTCTTATTGGCTAACTCGACTTCCAAAACATTCAAAACCTAGCCAACCCTCATCCAAATGCTCCTAAAAGCTTCTTAAAGCTTACGTGGGGTTCCTAATTAATCCTAAAAGGTTAATCAACTTATAATCCTAGTAAAAATTGTTTTGACTTGTCAAAAGTGATTTTTAGACTTACTCTGAGACACCAAAATTGGGTCACATTCCCTTGGTCCCTCGAAAATAACCACCTTGAACACACTCACCTAACCATGGCCCCTTTCACCCCAACTCTAATAGTAATTTAATTAAATTAATTCATTATCTCATAATATCTATTATTTAAATATCATAATTATGATAATGCCCACATATCCACCTCATCTAGCCACCTCACCCTAAGACCTATTCTTAGTATGTTGCCATAACTAACTAAGACCTACCTAAACCCTAAAAATCAAATCCTACATTCCATTTAACCACATTCCCACACATTAGAAAGGAAGATTCCATTCTAATCCATGGAGAAAACGAATGAGATCCAAGAAAATAAAAGGGATCTCGCCCAATTTAGTAAACCTAGGAAATCCCACCCTAACCGACGTCGGTTACCTAAACCATCGCCGGTCAACCTAGAACTACCATCGGTTACCATTTAATCACTAAAATAACCTTATTTCGAGGTTGACACATTGTTGAGAGGTTGGCACATATTATGAGAGCAAGGGATGAAACTAGAGCTGCATGTAAGCGAGAACCAACATTCGTACATGCACAAGAGCATCCATAAATAGCACTAAAAGTAATTAGAGAGCCATTTTCCTTCATGGGAGCATCCGAGGAAGCTCCAACACCACACCAAGTTCCTTCCTTTTGATCACCCGCCATTTCCATTAGACATCAAGATCGCATAACCGTAAGTGCTTTGTTAACTAGTACTTATCTATTGTTAGTTTAATAGATTCTTTTACTTCTTTTATTATTTTCTACTCCCATTTCCATTCCCCACCAATTACCTCCTCGCAAACTTGATCATGCATTCACCCACACCCTTGAACTACCCATACCTGATTTTAATCAGCCTTTAGTATACCTACTACCTACACATACCTTTTCATTTCCCTTTACGTTTCCATTTAGCCTTAGATCAAACCTCACCTCACGTTTTTATTGATTTTCCCTGTACCACTGACCATACCATCGCCGGTTACCCACAACCTTCACCGGTTCACCTAAACTGACATCGGTCACACTAGATCGATTTCAGTCTCTTTTTTTTACCCTCGTACCAAGAACAAAGCTTAAAATCTCCACCCATTACCCAAAACAGCCCGAACCTAACCCCGACCAAGATTTAGTACCTTGACAAAGACCTTAACCTTCGATTCAAACATAAACTTGCTTTAGCCTGTGAACAAATTTTCTTATTGCGAGATGAATGAGATACCTAAATCATTTTAACTACAATAGGATTTCCTTTATTGTTAACATTAAGTTGTTTTAAACAAAGGATTGACAAGAGTCTAGAAAGTATCACACTTCTCGGATCTAGCATACGCTAAATGCCAGTCCATTGCATATATTGTTTAACTTTTATTTAGTGGTCTTCTTTTCCATTTCGGTAGTTCCTTCAAGCAAAAAGGAATCTCTCACACGATCAGTGGGTCAAGAAGTCATACGTGCAAAACAACCTACAACCAACATTTCAACAGGTATTCCTCCTAACCCTTTACCCTTATCTGTTTCATCAATATTTAAAGAAATGCTCTAGAATCAGGTGAAACATTTTGGCATGCCCAATGGGACCCATTCGGGTTTCTTTGCATTCTTTCATTTCTAGGTGAAAAGTTACATGTTTGTTTCCTTTCTAAAAGGTTCTCACATTAAAATTTCTCCCCTGGAACCTTCTCTTCTTCTATTGTCTAAAAGCAATCATATTTTGGTGCTTTAAAACGAACATTTATTTCCTTTCATTAGTATCACATTAGTGAAAGAGCATCCCTTCTCCTGTTCATCTTTTTGTGTCATCAAATTCAACATTTTGATTTGGGTTTAAAAATCATTTCATTTCATTCTACTTTTCTACATTAGCTCACATTAATTGAGGGTAACCTATACATTGGAAGTCATTCTCAGTAACATCCTCATTTTTATATATTAGAACAAGTAATTTTTTTTTTTGATAAATGCTTCTGGTTCTAAATACATAATTTAGATCTCACAAATCAAAACAACCATTCTTATATCGATAACCATATGCAACTGTAATGACTTGGAGTACCTCCGATCTATTCATTCCATGACTCGGTAATCTACCAATCTATTCAAGTGTATTAAGAGTTTGCATTTTCACTTTAACACAATACTCTTGCGGTTCTCTTCCCTAATCACGGGATTCAAAAAGATCTATCTAAGGAACCTATCCAATAATTGTTACCATTATTCATCCGCATCTCATCCCTTAGACTAGGTGACTTAGGACAACAAAATCAGCAACTTTGCGATACTTTGGCCAAAGATTTGAAACATACTGCTTATGTCTCGTATTCCTTAACGGCATACTCATCAATCTGGAATACGTGTTTCACCCCATTCCCATGTTATGTAGAATGTCTTATACTGACTTCACATCGGTCCCTCTTATCCCAAGTTATTCACTCGAAAATGGATTAGTAAGGTGACAACATTATATGGATGCTCCCGAGGACTAGGGATACGATGACATACTGGGTCAACCCTAGTTAAACCAGTGTGTCAAGATACCCCGAGTCTCCTAGGCAGCCTTATAACGTGACCACATTCCTAATCGGTCCCAGAGTAACTTGTTCGAGTTTAAGGTGTAAATCTTAACAATCAATGCAAAGGGTGTCGTCATAAGTCACCCGCATTGTTGTATCTTCGAAGATCCTAATCTTCTCGAAGGTAAAACCCCGCAGCTTGACTTGTGCCAAACCTTTAAATCCACCTTGAAAAGATCTACTTATTAAAAAGTGTTACATACGTTGAGTTAAATTATACCATAAGGCGCTCCTTTAAGGGTAGTCTTTCCCAATCCCTGTGTTCCTCACCTTAGAATGACCTTTCTTAATAAAACCCAATACACAAGAGAAGTTATTAAGACTAGAGGTCCCATCAAGGAGTTCATAGAATATACATAAATTCTAAATCAATGAAATTGGACAATTACTCCCATCCTTCACATGAGATTACTAACCAAACCCTTTTTAGGTTTATATCGCTTCTCATAACTGAATTTATATCTTACTTATTAGTATCAAGATATAATGATTAAGAATCCAATTAAACGTTGTCTCGGCTTAATCAAGACTAGGAATTAATAATTTAATTCAGCTTGTTTAGCGTCCCGCTAGGTTTATTTTTACCTAGCTTCCAAAGACAAGTGATCTAAATTTCAATTTAGCTTTAGATAGAACATACTAGAACTCTAAAAAATCATAAGTATTCGAGTCACATATTCTTGCAAGCTTACATTGATAATCACAAAAGTCTCCAAATTATACAATAATAACAAGCTCTCAAGATCATTTGAACCAAGAAGAAGGTCAAACTATCAAGATAAGAATAAAAACACATAAGTAACAAATATCTCTCTTTATTCCCTTCAGGCTAATCAAATACATTTTATGCTTTCAAAGATACTTGATACAATTATTTCAACAGAAAAAGAACATCTTTCCTCATATAGTACAATTAGAGAATCATGTTGTAATTCATCATAAAACCAAATTAAACAATCTGAACATCCTATCAGATCTGCGTGCTTTTACCACTTACGGTAACCATCTCGCAAAATTGTCAACATGGGTCAGTTCGATGAACTGAGCATGATAAGCACTAACTCTTAAAACAATTGCAATCCACCAACTGTTTTCATTAAACACCCTGTTTAAATGAAATCACTTCACCAAACAAGTAAACATATTTCAGACTATGCTCTTGAAATACAACAAACTATACACGCGTAACTCACATTATAGTCACTAAATAGTCCTAGATACCTTTCAAATATTTCATCAAAACGTTAGTGACCAAGAAGACAAATGCATCTAAACAACTATCCATCTGAATCCCAAGGACAACAACATCAGACGGACTAATATATTCAACATAATAAATGAATATCATAACCTTTCATGATTCCATCAGCATGTTAGAACAATTCCAAAAGTTAGATAAAAATTATATCAACATATACTTTACAACAGAAGAGAAATAAAATGAATCATACATATTTCCCTCAGAAAAGCTCATGACTGTACCGTCTCTCCAAGAGCAAAGCATTCACCTTAAACACATGCGAATAAATCAGACGAGACCACCAGAAGCATCACAGTTTGGTTAATATTTAAATTAAACAATATCCTGTAGCTTACTAGCAGTACAACAGCTCTCGCGCCAAGGCAGTGATGAGTATTCTATCCTAAATAGACTCCACATAACCTTCCATATTATTATAGGAATGAGAAAATAGCTAGCGCAATCGCTTGTCAAGGCACAACTGTTAACTCTTTATCTCAGTCAAGCACAAGACAAGAAAACCTCAACAACAAAGACGTAATCACGCACAAACACGACAACAATCCCTCTCAGCAACATACAGCTCATTCTAATCCCTACTAACACTGTAAGGCTTTAGATCCAAGGTCGAAATCAAAATAACTTCTCTTTTATCACAGTCAACAAGAGACTCATTATCATTAAAGCAAATGATGTTTCCCTATGACTATGTAGAGATATTCATACGAAATCCACGCAACATGCACAGCCTCATTTAACTGGAATTATTCAGAAAGGAAACATAACATACCATATTCACATCTGAACTCATTCAGAGGTTGAAAAGTATGGTATTCACGACCCACTTCTACAGAGGCCAAGATACATGATATCTATATATAAATTAAGGAATCCAACAGAGCCAAAAATAATAAGTGTTCATAATCAAGCTTATATAGAAGCAGAAACACTGGTTACCTATCAAGGATTTCAACTGAATCCAAACAACAGTATTCACGATAAAGCTTCTACAGAAGCCGATATACAAGATAAATATAAGTTAAGGATTCCATCCGTGCCAACAATGGTAAATATTCATAATCAAGCTTATACAGAAGCTAAATATTGATTTCATAACAAGGAATCCAACTGAGCCTCTACAACAATATTCGCTCAAGCTTACACAGATAGGAAACGTAAAAAGTACACCAACTGAGTCTGTACCAAAGTTTCATTGCTAAACGAAGGTATTCATTACAAGATAACAGAAGTCGTAATACCAGTTACCCCTCCAGGACTCCGACAGAATCAAACTACCAGTATTCACATACATGGCTTCTACAGTAGTCCTTAATATACGTACCATTCCATGGACTCCACAGAGTCATTTTGTATATAAATAAATATATTGCAAACTATCAACGGGTTGAATCCCATAATCGCAACACAAGGGGGAAACAACTTCTACAAGGTCACATTGAAATACTGAAAACACAGCAAGTTATCCGCTCACAAATAACTTTAAGTATCATAGCAAAACCCAACAAGATTCAGTAACCACCACCTCTAATAACCATGACAGAACTTACAAAGAAGTCGAATTATACTGAACATTCAAACAAAAATCCAACAGTATCCTTTCCGACAAGTATCAACAACAAGTATCAACTGTAGCCTGAACCCAACAAGGAAACAATTCATGGGCTCTCAAAGAGCAGGTTTAGTATACCTTCTTGCATGCATTTCACAAACTTTATCCGGAATGCAAAACACAACGAGATAGTGCAACAGTTCGAAACACAATACACACCCATCAAGGGTTAAATTGAAAAAATCGAACCAGCAAGAAGATACAGTAATAAAATCACACAAAGCTACCATAAAAACCATCTGAACCCAAAAATCATCTGAACAGAGTTGTTCTAATGAAATCATTTGAAAGAGAGAAATATTTTTAAAGGTTAGGGCCTAACATGCCTGGTTATTTGCTTAAAAATCCAAAGAAGACCACTGAAAGAGCTCGAGCCTTCTCCTCTTTTTCCAAGTTAGATTCACCAACAAAAATTTGTTATTTCCATGACTTATAAATTTTCCTTGCCAGAGAAAAGAGTGAGTTACACTCATATTTTCCATGCAACTCCAAAGAAGATCAAAAGTGTGAAGAACCAGTGATCAGACAGAGGGAAAACTGGAGCGCATGAAAAACCAAACAAACTACTAGTTTTCCATTTTGCATGCCTTCCCGTGAAACCCGAGCTCGAAGACCGAGCTCATTAATTGCATTTACTCCTAATTTCTGCTCAATCTCCATTGCCACCGACTGCCATAGTTGGCGATGGATAAAAATAGTTCAAAGACCATTTCTAACTTTGGCGACTTGCCACGTCGGCTCTTGCTAGCCGTTAAAACTTCTACCATCTCATCTGTCCTTCATGCTTATCTACCTATTTAATGCCATAGAAACTGCCGCCCATGGCTCGCACCCTTCCATAGGTCCCCTTTCTTCCTTGTTCATTAGTTAGGTTAGTAACATAGGTTAGGATTTAAGATGCGACTTAGTCTAACCTCCATAGCACAAAGTTACTAACTTAGAACATTTAGCTTATAGCTTAGGCCTAGGTTAGATTAACACTAATCTAACCCATAGATCATAGTTTAGTTTTAGGTTACTAACCTTAATAAATCCAGTTTAGGTCTAACATTTCAAATGCTCAGAAAAAGAACCTACAACATACATTCACGAACAGGATTCACTCCTGCACTGCCAATAGGCTAGTGAATTAAATGTATCTGAATTATTACCTGGTCCACGATCAAGACCTTCCTGATATTACGATATCGGGAACCAATTCATTTAACACGATCAGCCTGAGTTAGACTCCGGAATAGTTTATTCAACGCATTCAGACCTTGCAACCTGCGAAAGGTCTATAATTTTAGTTCATCCCAAATAAACTTAAAGCATTACTTGGATCAATGCCACTGATCCAAGGCTGGGTCTTATAGATGGATAACTCCATAATTCATTCCGAGATCAGATTAAACTCAGGTGTAAAATGAAAGAATTAAAAGAGTCCAATTATATTCCGACTCAGTCAAAGATCTGCAATTTCAAAGAAGATACAGTCCATATCAAGCATGACTTCTCAATCAAAGGAACACATCCTTTTTACAAAATAAATCACATATCAACACTTGTATGCTCAGGAGGAAGTAACAACAGTTCAGGGTGTTACATGCTTCCCTCCTAAAAGATTCATCGTCCCGATGATTACATATTCAATTAACCTTCAGGTCAACCAATTTATTAGTTCACAAAACAATGCGACTATTTTCCAACTTAAATAGTTCCAGAAATCAATGTCACAACACATTTTATTCAGCCTGAATAATGTTTGCCTCCATCTGGCTTTCATATAAACTTAAAAAAAAAAAAGTTCATAAAAGAAATGTTTTGTCAACAGATTTCATTCTGTTGAAAAAGAGAAGGAAAAGCAATTTTCATCTCTTCCAGATTTTCCCAAGTTGCACTTTCTTCGTTAAACTAGTCCCACTGGACCTTACATTGCTGTATTTCACAATTTCTCAAATGAAATTGGTGAGTTTCCAGCACTTGTGTGGGTTTAACCATGATTATTCTTGGGTCTTGGACCTGCAAGGAATTCCAATTTAAAACATGTGACAGATCTGAAATGTATTTCTTAAGCAAAGAAATATGGAAAACATCATGCATGCGAGATAAAGCAGGTGGTAATGCTAAATGATAAGCTATAGGATTGATTATTTCGACAATTTCGAAAGGTCCCACGAATCGAGGTGACAACTTGGCAGCCTTGCCAAAATTTATAGAACTCTTTCTGGGTTTAACACGAAGAAAAAGCTTCTCACCAAACTCAAACCTTTGATCAACCCGCTTAAGGTCGGCATAGCTCTTCTTTATCCGCCGCTTCCTTTAATCATTCACGAATCAAACTTAACTTGTTTGTTCCATTTCGTGATAATCTCTCGGTCCAATTACCACTCTATCCTCAACACTATACCAGCTAACAGAGTTCGCACTTTCTTCCATAAAGTGCTTCAAATGGTGCCATTTTAAGAGATAAGTGATAAGTGTTGTTATATGCGAACTCAACTAATGGAAGAGACTCTTCCCATTTATACTTTGTTGATCCATGCAATACATTCACAACATGTCCTCTAACACTTGATTTACCCTCTCATTTTGTCCATCCGTTTCCGGATGATATGTAAAACTGAAGTTTAGTTTCGTTCCAAGAGCTGTGTTAAGCATTTGCCAAAATCTTGACGTCATTCTTTGATCCCTGTTAGATATAATCAATTCTAGTACACCATGTAATCTAAAAATTTCATGTACGAATCTTTTGGCCAGCACTGGTGAATCATCCTTTAGATTTCTAGCGATGAAATGAGCTACCTTAGTCAGTTTATCTACAACTACCAGGATAACATCATGTTTATTCCTGGACATGGGTAATCCTTGTACAAAGTCCATGGTTATTACTTGCCATTTGTACTGCGGTATGCTATGAGGATATAACATTCCAGCAGGGTGCATATGTTCTGCCTTAACCCGCTGACACTCCAAACAATGAGTCATAAAATTAATGACATCCTTTTTCATACCTTTCCAAAAGTATTGCTGTTTCAGATCAGCAAGCATTTTTGTGATACCCGAGTGTCCAGAGAAAGGTGAATTATGAAATTCAACTAAAAACTTCTTTCTCAAATCATTCAACATAGGTAAATATACTCTGTTTCATACATGCAAGATTCCTTCATCATCAAAATGAAAACCTTTATACCTTTCATCATTAGGTTACTCAGTGCAAGCGCCGCTTTTACTTCTTTGAAAGTAAATATCGATTCGATGCACTTTTTACCTCATCCTTAAACTGAGTTCTTAATGTTATAAGAGCATAAATGTGCCTCCTACGACTTAGAGCATCGCTACTCTATTCTTCTTCACTTTGATGTAGCTGATATAAAAATCATATTGTGATAAAAATTCTAACCACCTTCTCTGTCTAGCATTAAGATTAGGCTGAGTGAAAATATATTTCAGTCCTAAGTGATCAGTTTTCAACTCAAAAGGTTTCCCAAGTAAATAGTGTCTCCAGACTTGAAGTGCATGAACAATGGTAGCAAGCTCCAAATCATGAGGAGCATAATTCAGCTCATGTAATTTAAGTTTTCTACTTTCATATGCTATGACTTGATCATTTTGTAGCAAAACACCTCCAAGGCCTTCCCCAGAAGCATCCGTTACAACAAAGAAAAATCCCATTAGGGTCTAAGTACAAATGCTAATATAGGTGCAGAAGTCAACTGGCCTTTCAGAATTTTGAAAGCCACTTCGCACTTATCATTCCATATGAATTTCTTATCCTTCTTCTGCAATGAAGTTATTGGTGCAGCTACTTTAGAAAAATCCTTAACAAATTTTCTATAGTAACCAGCAAGACCCATGAAGCTTCTTACTTCATGCACATTCTTTGGTGCAGGCCACTCAGTTATTGCCACTATTTTTGAAGGATCTACAGCAATTGCTTCTTTGCTAATGACATGACCCAAGTAGTGAACTTGAATCAAAGAAAGTGTAGATTGAGAAACAGGATTTTAAGCTTTGTGTAATTTTATTAATCTCAATCAACTAAAAATTACAAGTGAATAGGCTGCAATATTTATAGATATTGCACATGACCAAATACATTAGGGAGAATGAGTTGCACAGTGCAACCAAATTCCGAGAATAAACAAGCTTCCAATAACATTCGGGAAGCAACAATTACATAAAAACAAATATATTGTTGAAAACAATATATCAATATGCATACAGACAAATATGGTTGATTAACCATATAACAATATAACCATTTATTATTTAATTAATAAAATTAAATAATTATTAAACTATGCATAATTAAATATTTATCCTAACATTCCCCCCCTTAATTGTGCATTGTCTGAAGAGATGAGGAGAGAAATGCTCTGAACAACTCGAACTTGTCACGTGCAAGTGACTTTGTGAAAATATCTGCTCGTTGTTCAGCCGTTGGACAAAATTGAAGCTGGATGTTGTGCTTCAACACATGTTCACGTATGAAATGAACCTGAACCTCAATGTGCTTTGTTCTCTCGTGAAAAAATGGATTGCGAACAAGTTTGAGAACACCTTCATTGTCTACATACATGGTAGTCGGTTTGTCCTGTGGTATTCCAAGTCCTTCCAAGATGTGGCGTAGCCAAATCACTTCACGCAGATGCTTCTCTGTAGAAGCGATACTTAGCTTCACGTGGAAGAGCGAGAAACAAAGTGTTGTTTCTTACTTCCCCATGATATTGGTCCAGATCCCATAAAGAATACAAATCCGAAGTGGATTTTCTATCATCAATGTTACTGCGTGATGATCTGAATCCGAATATCCAATCGAAGAGAGTTTTCATTCTTCTTATATTCTAGACCAAGATCCACCGATCCTTTGAGATATCTCAAAATGAGCTTTCTTGCTTTCCAATGACAAATTTTGGGTTCTGCGTGATGAACTGGATAGATAGCTCACTGCAAAGCGATATCTGGTCTAGTGTAGGTCAGGTAAATGAGACTCCCAATCAGCTGCCGATAGAGAGTGGCACTTACCTTAGGAGATGGATCTGAACGAGATAACTGTAATTTGTTCTCCATAGGTGTAGCAATTGGTGTGCAATCCATCATCCTAAACTTCTCGAGCGTTGTCTTGGTATATTTCATCTGAGAAACAAAGATATGATTCTCTTTCTGCCATACTTCCAGTCCAAGACAGTAGTGCATAAGCCTGAGATCTTTCATGTCGAATGATCGCTTAAGATCTTTCTTCATTTCATCAATCATCTTCACTGAACTACCAGTGATGACTAGATCATAGACATAAACTACAACAATCACCATCTCCCCCCCTTGCTTTTGAGGTAGAGATTGGGATCGTATGGATTTCTGACGAATCTATGTTGTACGAGATGCTCATCAATCTTGATGTACCATGCCCGGGGTGCCTGTTTGAGGCCATACAGAGATTTCATGAGTCTACATACCTTTTCTTCTTGACCAGGTATAACATATCCCTCGGGTTGAGTCATGTAGACTTCTTCTTGTAAATCTCCATTCGGAAGGCACTTTTTACGTCCATTTGGTGAACTTTCCATCCAAACCGAGTAGCTAGAGAAAAGATCATCCCGATCGTTTTGATCTTAGGCTGTGGGAGAAAATGTCTCCTCATAGTCAATGCCTTCTTTTCTGTGTGTACCCCTTTCTTCTGAAGTCTTGCTTTGTACTTGTCCACTGTCCCATCTATTTTGTACTTAGTTTTGAATATCCATCTGCATCCAATGGGTTTCTTCCCTGGTGGAAGATCAACAAGCTGCCAAGTGTTATTCTTCATCACTAATTGATATTCAGAATCCATGGCATTTTTCCAAGCTTTTGGTGTAGGGCTTCCTGATCGTAGAGGGCTTGTCTGATTCAATAACTCTACTCATCAAAGCAAAGTTAACTTCTTCTCTTGCTTTACTGTGAGTCCGTGGTCCAAGGGTGGATGTATCCGGTGGAGCATCCAATCTTGCATCTCGTAATGTACTTGTACACCATTTAGGCATACGTTGAGCTATTCCCATGGGTTGTGGTTCTATCTGATCAACACCATCATCCCCATCATCACTTTCATCTTCTGAGGGAACATTAGCTTCAATTTTTACAATTGGTGAAAAATATACATCTTGCGAGTCCGGAGGAGGAGTCTCTGCTTCCTTCTTCTCGAAAAACTCAACATCTCTGCTTGTGTAGACTTTTCTGGTCTTAGGATCCATCAGTCTATACCCAAGAGTCTCTTCACTGTATCCAATGAAGATGAGATTTTGTGACTTCATGTCCAATTTCTTTCTGTTTTGTTTGGGTATGTGCATGCTTGCTTTGCACCCGAATACTCTGAGGTGTGCAATGGATGGTTTCCTTTTTGACCATGCTTCTTGTGGTGTAATTCCATCAAGAGTAGTTGTGGGTGCTCTGTTTAACAAATACACTATTGTTTTTGCTGCTTCTGCCCAAAATGTCTTTGCAAGTCCGGAATCATCGATCATGCATCACACCATTTCCATGATAGTACGATTTCTTCTCTCAACAACACCATTTTTTTGCGGTGTGTGTGGAGGAGGCATTTGTCGACGAATCCCATGAGTTTGTAGGTAGTCTCTAAACTCATCATTGGTGAATTCCCCCTCGATCTGAGTGGAGAGTTCTGATGTGACGACTAGTTTCTTTCTCAACTGCCACTTTGAAATTTTTGAATGTTTCAAAGGCTTCACTTTTCTTGCGAAGACAAAAAATCCACATTTTCCGTGAATAGTCATCAACACAAAGCATGAAGTACTGGAACCCTGAATGACTTGGTTGCATCGGACCGCATAGATCGGTATGAACCAGGTCAAGTTTACCATGAGCTTGAAAAGTACTCTTTTGGAATGAAACTCTGTGTTGTTTTCCTGCTAAGCAGTGAGGACACTTATCTGTATCCTTTTGAAGAGATGGTAGCCCATGTACCATATTACACCGGTGAAGTGTTTCGAGATATTTGAAACTTACATGACCAAATCTCTGATGCCACAACTGGGCTAAGGTGGAGTTTTTAGCCACAAGTGCTTGATCGTTTTTGTGAATGAAATCAAGTTGAAACATTCATCCCACATTTGAGGATTTTGCAATTATTTTCGAGCCTCTAGATTTATCTCGAATCAAACACATTTTCTTGCCGGATTGACTATCAAAGTCAATTTTCAGGTTGTGATCTAGGAGTTGACTGACCGAAAGAAGGTTCTTTGTCAACCCAGGGACATATAGAACATCTGATAGTCTGCATTTGCGTGAACCAAGGGGTAGAGAAATGTTTCCAATCCCCTGAACTGTATATGAAGAATCATCTCCCAACGAAACATGATTTTTCGATGGCATGTCCCTCATTGAAATAAACCAGTCTCTGTGGCTGGTCATGTGTCGAGTGGCTCCCGAATCAACATACCAGACGTCACTAGATGATGTGGATGGTTCACTTGATCGAGCAGTGAACAAGAAGTCTTCATTGTTTGACTTTTCTTGTTGCTCGCAATATTACCTTCTCTGGTGGGGTCTTCTTTTCCAGTTCCCCTTTTTCTACCCGTGATAGTTGTTTGAATGTCCCTTGTAAGTTTGTTGTTGTTGTGGTCCATAATTTCTTGATGAACCTTTCTTATATGTGTTAAACCAACATTCTTGCAAGTCATGTCCTCTTTTGCAAATGGGACATCACTTCTTCTGTTGATTGTCCCCATGATACTGATTCTGATGTGGGGATTTCTAATAGGATTTAGGTTTTCCTTTACCTTTTCCTTTCCATTTTTGATGTGAAGACAGTGCCTGCTCCTCTTCATCATCCTTGTTGTGCATTGCTTCCTCTTGTTGCAGTAGGTTTACTAGCTTGTCAAAACTAATTGTCGTATCTGACAAGTTTAGAGTTGTGACAAAAATGCGGTAAGAAGAGGGGAGAGCTCTCAGAACAATGGGAACGAGAGATTCATCTTTGACCTCTTCTCCTAGGGCTAGAAGTGAAGCCCTCAACTCTGCAACTCTTCTTAGGAAGGCTTCAATTTTCTCATTCTGTTTGAATTTCAATGTATGTAACTGACTCTGCAAATTGAGTATGACATTCTTGTTCTTGGCCTCATATATTGTGCTCAGTTTATCCCAAGCTTCTTTTGCTGATGTGGCATCTCGAATGTGGGCTTGCACATCGTCGGATACTCCAAACAAGATGATGAGTTTTGCTTTCTGATCTGCTCTATCAAATTGTTGTTGTTGTGTTGCATCGATTGGTGACTGGTTAGAGTACCAGATCCACAGAGACCATTTCTTCAAACTCAAGCTGTGTCTTGATTTTTGTCTTCCAAGCAGCATAGTTGCTTCCTCTGAGCAATTGTGAATCCGGAAGAAAAAATTTGGGGGCATTGGTGCCCATTTTGTAGAGATCACTGACAGGGTTTGGCTCTTATCACTCCAGGTATTAGGTCTCCCAATCTATATACCGTCATCCGATATACCCAAACCTTTCTATATACGCTCCCTCCGATATACCGTCGGTACGCGTGGAAGAAGCTCGCCCTTTCTATATACCCGGTGATGCGTGAAAGAGGCATTAACGTACGTGAAAGAATTCAATATGTGGTACCAAGATAGTACTGATGGGGTCTGTGTGATTATTGACACCGCTCAAAGAAATATCCTCATACGCGCGTAACCATTGCTATATACTCGGATAATTTCTCAGTCCAGATTTATGTCTTGCAATCGTTCACAGACGGATGGGATGGTTCATAGTGTGTGCACTGTGACCTTATTACTCCCCGTCGATTTATAGGGACGATGCCCAGACGACATTGTTGCAGCTATATTAGGCATTAAGTGCAGTAGTAGTCGTGACGGCTTTACCCGTAAGCGCTTCCCAGAGGCACTATATATACCGAACATTGTGAATGAGATCTAGGATCTCGTGAGTGTTACAGAACCAATTTTACTATTTTTTATTACAATTCTGCCAGTTTCTGAGCAGTTACAAAGTTTTGTAGTTGACTATGGCAACCTACAAATTAGTACAATATGTAGTACAATTTGAATAACAGGCAAAAAAATTCAGTTTCGGGGTCCTGGTGACCTCCACGAGCCTAATACGACCCAAAATGCTAAAAATTGCAAAAAAATAGCTGAAAATGCAATTTTTAGATGGGTCTCCTTTTGCAAAAATGTCTGAATGATAAAAGCAGGACCGAGATGGGAGAAAAAAATTTTAACCCTAAATTAGGGATTTCTCCGCTAGATTTAGTTAGTTGTAACTAAATTCAAAAAAGCTTGCCAGATGTAAAGGAGAGTTTTAGAGTGTTTTTGTGGGATTTGATCCTCAAACCTCTCACTCCCAAGGCACATGCACTAGCCAACTTGCCCACTTAGGGCGCTTGGGCTATGAAAGGAAGGAATTTGTATTTAATGATAAGTAAAATTGACTTACCTTTAAAAAAATGTGACTTGGTGAGGCTCCACGTGGTGCATGCTGGTGAAGGGGCGTTTTTAGGGTTGTATTTGCCTAAAAAATAGATCTGAAGCTTTGTTGTTATTTGTTTGCCTGTGTATGGCCGCATTTCCTTGCTCAGGCCGCATGTTTTCCTTCCTTTGGCCGCATTTTTTAGCTTGGCCGCATTGTTTTTTATTTCCTTGGCACTGTATAGGCCGCGTTTTTGATGTTGTTTGCTTGCTGTTTGCTTGTACAGGTCGATGGAGGCAAAGAATGGCGCGGTTTTTGCTTAAACAAAACGTTTCCTTGCTTGGGCGCGTCTTTTTTGTTGTTCTTCTTTTGTACAGGCCGCTTTTGCTGTGTATTTGTTCGCTGTTCTTCCTCCCTTTCTTTTTCTTTTGTGCAGGTCCGTGGCAGAGTATCAAATAGCCGCTGCCCCCCTTCTTTTATTGTTTTCTTTTCTTATGCAGATCAGAACGTGGAGAGGCCGTTTTTGCAGAGAAAAGACTCGATCCTCAAGCACATGATGTTCAGTTTGATCTGTGCAAGACAAGACTCGGCTGGGGCTTGATGAATAGCTCAATAGACCTCCAAAACAAGCAAAACAACCTCCAAATACAGTAGATACTAAATGATTCTCTAATTTAGAGACAAAACCCTTATTGGAATTTTTTTTTATTATTATTTTCAATACCTGTAGCAATTTTTTCCTGGTGTTGAGTGCACCAGTCAAAAAAAAATATGCGTTCCAAACACCTGGAACGAACTGGGGGATGTGGAAAGGCAGAGATGAGGCTGGGAGGTTGCAGGAGGCTGCACAGGCTCTCTATTGCTGCATACTCTTCTCCAATCTTCTCTATTTCTGCTGCATTCTTTTTCCACTCCTTCACAGGGCCAGAATTTCACTCTGGTACCAAATGTAGATTGAGAAACAGGGACGGAAGCCTGTGTAATTTTATTAATCTCAATCAACTAAAAAATTACAGTGAATAGGCTGCAATATTTATAGATATTGCACAGCCAAATACATCCGGGAGAATGAGTTGCACAGGTGCAACCAAATGCCAGAATAAACAAGCTTCCAATAACATCCGGGAAGCAACAATTACATAAAAACAAATATATTGTTGAAAACAATATATCAGTATGCATACAGACAAATATGGTTGATTAACCATATAACAATATAACCATTTATTATTTAATTAATAAAATTAAATAATTATTAAACTATGCATAATTAAATATTTATCATAACAGAAAGAACATTTGGATAACTTACCATACAACTTTCTTTTTCTCAAAATTCCCAAAACTATCTTCAAATGCTCATTGTGCTCCTCAACGCTTTTAGAATAAATGAGAATATCGTCCAAGAATACAAGTACAAACTTGTCCAGATATTCTTGAAAAATATTGTTCATTAAGTTCATAAAGGCTGCGGGTGCATTAGTTAATCCAAAGGGTAGAACCGTGAATTCATAATGTCCGTACCTTGTTCGGAAAGATGTTTTATGAATATCTTCTTCTCTAATCCTTAACTGATGATAACCAGATCAAAGATCTATCTTAGAATAAACCACTGCCCCACGCATCTGATCAAATAGATTGTCGATCCTTGGAAGTGGATATCTGTTCTTGATTGTTGCTTTGTTCAACATCCGATAATCGATACACAGCCTAAGTGTTCCATCCTTCTTTTTCACAAATATTACGGGTGCTCCCCAAGGTGAAACACTTGGTCTAATCAAACCTTTAGACAAAAGTTCTTGCAATGTGCCTTAAGCTCGACTAACTCTGTAGTAGTCATCCGATAAGGTGCTTTGGAAATAGGTTACTTCTAGTTTGATTTCGATGGTGAAGTAAAATTCCCTCTTAGGTGGTAACCCTGGTAATTCCTCAGGAAAAACATCCCTGAAACTTTGTAACAGAGGAAATCATTTCATGTAATCACCATCTTCTTCTAAAAATTCAGATATCTTTACTGCATAAAGGGTACATCCTTTGTTTTTAGCCTTTTTAAGCTGCATTGCATGGTGACAATTTTCTAACTGAAATTTCCCGTTTCACACCTTGAATCTCTGTTTCCAGCTAATCATCTAAACATTTTATGTTCTTTTCATAGCGATCTACCTTTGCTTTATGGTCACTAACCAATTGACACCGATTATAATGTCATATGATCCCAAAGGTGTAACATAGAGGTCAACTTCCGTGGAGAAATTAGGTAAGTCAGGGAGGCTCGCCCAAAAAGACACATACTCACTATATGAACAGAGTTATTACCATACCGTATACGGTCAAGATTTATCCATTTTTCCAGACTTTTCTCTTAAGTTTAGAAGCAAGTTTATTAGAAATGAAACATTCGGTAGCTCTCTGTATCAAAATAATAGTGACAGTATGCCAAATAACTTACACTGGAACTTCTATAGGTATCACTTGCTTTTCACTTGCTTGTCTGCGCTACTACAAAGATGTATCTTATGCTTTGATTACGATCATCCTTCTTGAAAGGCACTTGATTTGCGTAGTGGTCTTTGCCACAATTGTAGAAGCCTCCTACAGGTCCCTTTTTAGGCTCTAAATTGCCTCTAGCCTTGTAATTGTCACGTTGTCCTCCATAGGGCTTCTGCCCATTGTTATAATTTTTGGAAAAATTATCCCTTACATTTCCAACAGGCTTAGTTGCCACTGCTTTCTTACTATTATCCCCTGGAAACTTAATTTTGTTTCCAAACTTTTTCCATGGTCCCTTTTTGGGTGCAAGAGAGGTTGAAGAAGGGTTTGCAGTCTTCTTCCGCACTTCCTCCTTATGAGCAGAAATAGCCTTTAATTTTTGTTCTTGCCTTATGGCCTTATCAACAACTCCTTCCATAGTGCTTGGACTGTGAACATCGACCTCTCCCCCTATCACGGGATTCAATCCCATGATGAATTTCTGTATTCTGAACTTCTCGTCAGTTTGATACTACGGTACATACTTGAGGAGTTTTGTAAACCGCTCCTAGTATTCAGTTACCGTTAGCTTCCCTTGAGCTAAGTTCTAGAATTCTGTCATTTTCTGATCATAGAAAAGTTGTGGCAGCCAACGTTGCCTAAAATAGCCTTTAAATTGATCCCAAGTAATATTGGTCTCATCAATATTTAGCTCTACTTTACGGCTATCCCACCACGAAGATGCTTTGTGGGAAAGCTGATAGGCTCCCCAAATAGCTTTGGTTTCCTCAGAGAAGTTTCTTATTGCAAAGTACTTCTCCATTTACGAGACCAATTCTCAGCTCCATCTCCTAATGTGGTGCCATCATACTTAGGTGGACTTATCCTTTTTATATCATTAGTGAGTTCTGCTGCCAACCTGGCCTTTTTGTTTTCTGGTTGGACAGGTGCATTCCTAGCATTAACATCAACACCCATATTGGGGTTGTCCTCAGGAGGTTGCTGATTGTTATTACCAGCTTCTTCATCCTCCTCATTTCCCATCACCTGTTGTTCAAGTATAGCTAAACAATCTCTTGTGTCCAACAGGGCAGCAAGGATCTCATCAAGTTTTTGGGTTGTTGCCGCCCCTCCTTCAGGTGGAGCATTATTCGCAATGTTCCCTCTTGTTCTAACCATTTTATGTTACAAGAAAATTTAGGTTTTCATCAGATTATGGACACAATAGGTCCAAGAGCTGCAACCTTCAGCTCTGATACCAAGATGTAACATCCTCATTTTTATACATTAGAACAAGTAATTTTTTTTTTTTTGATAAATGCTTCCTGGTTCTAAATACATAATTTAGATCTCACAAATCAAAACAACCATTCTTATAACAGATAACCATATGCAGCTGTAATGACTCGGAGTACCTCTGATCTATTCATTCCATGACTCGGTAATCTACCGATCTATTCATGTGTATTAAGAGTTGGCGTTTTCACTTTAACACAATACTCTTGCGGTTCTCTTCCCTAATCTGGGATTCAGAATGCTCTGTCTAAGGAACCTATCTGAATAATTGTTACCATTATTCATTGGCATCTCATCCCTTAGACTAGGTGACTTAGGACAACGTAATTAGCAACTTGCGATACTTTTTCCAAAGATTTGAAACATATCTTTGCTTATGTCTCGTATTCCTTAACAAAGCATACTCGTCAATCTGAATACGTGTTTCACCCCATTCCCATGTTATGTAGAATGTATTATACTTGACTTCATCGGTCCCTCTTATCCCAAGTTATTCACTTGGAAACGGATTAGTAAGGTGACAACATTATATGGATGCTCCCGAGGACTAGGGATACGATGACATCTTGGGGTCAACCCTAGTTAAACCAAAGTGTCAAGATACCCGGAGTCTCCTAGGCAGTCTTATAACGTGACCACATTCCAAATCGGTCCCAGAGTAACTTGTTCGAGTTTAAGGTGTAAATATTAACAATCAATGCAAAGGGTGTCGTCATAAGTCACTGCGCATTGTTGTATCTTCGAGAAGATCCTAATCTTCTCGAAGGTAAAACCCTGCAGTTGACTTGTGCCGTCAACCTTTAAATCTGCCTTGAAAAGATCTACTTATTAAAAAGTGTTACATACGTTGAGTTAAATTATACCATAAGGCGCTCCCTTTAAGGGTAGTCTTTCCCAATCCCTAGGTTCCTCACCTTAGAATGACCTTTCTTAATAAAACCCAATACACAAGAGAAGTTATTAAGACTAGAGGTCCCATCAAGGAGTTCATAGAATATACATAATTCTAAATCAACGAAATTGGACAATTACTCCCATCCTTCACATGAGATTGCTAACCAAACCCTTTTTAGGTTTATATCAGTTCTCATAACTGAATTTATATCTTACTTATTAGTATCAAGATATAATGATTAAGAATCCAATTAAACGTTGTCCTGGCTTAATCAAGACTAGGAATTAATAATTTAATTCAGCTTGTTTAGCGTCTTGCTTAGGTTTATTTTTACCCTAGCTTCCAGAAAGACAGTGATCTAAATTTCAATTTAGCTTTAGATAGAACATACTAGAACTGCTAAACAATCATAAGTATTCAGTCACATATTCTTGCAAGCTTACATTGATAATCACAAAAGTCTCCAAATTATACAATAATAACAAGCTCTCAAGATCATTTGAACCGAAGAAGGTCAAACTATCAAGATAAGAATACAAACACATAAGTAACAAATATCTCTCTTTATTCCCTTCAGGCTAATCAAATACATTTTATGCTTTCAGCATACTTGATACAATTATTTCAACAGAAAAAGAACATCTTTCCTCATATAGTACATTTAGAGAATCAAGCTGTAATTCATCATAAAACCAAATTAAACAATCTGAACATCCTATCAGATCTGCATGCTTTTACCACTTACGGCAACCATCTGCAAAAATTGTCAACATGGGTCAGTTCGATGAACTGAGCATGATAAGCACTAACTCTTAAAACAATTGCAATCCACCAACTGTTTTCATTAAACACCCTGTTTAAATGAAATCACTTCACCAAACAAGTAAACATATTTCAGACTATGCTCTTGAAATACAACAAACTATACACGCGTAACTCACATTATAGTCACTAAATAGTCCTAGATACCTTTCAAATATTTCATCAAAATGTTAGTGACCAAGAAGACAAATGCATCTAAACAAATATCCATCTGAATCCCAAGGACAACAACATCAGACGGACTAATATATTCAACATAATAAATGAATATCATAACCTTTCATGATTCCATTAGCATGTTAGAACAATTCCAAAAGTTAGATAAAAATTATATCAACATATACTTTACAACAGAAGAGAAATAAAACGAATCATACATATTTCCCTTAGAACAAGCTCATGACTGTACCGTCTCTCCAAGAGCAAAGCATTCACCTTAAACACATGCAAATAAATCAGACGAGACCACCAGAAGCATCACAATTTGGTTAATATTTAAATTAAACAATATCCTGTAGCTTACTAGCGATCAACACTCTCGCATCAAGGCAGTGATGAGTATTCTATCCTAAATAGACTCCACATAACCTTCCATATTATTATAGGAACAAGAAAATAGCTAGCGCAATCGCTTGTCAAGGCACAACTGTTAACTCTTTATCTCAGTCAAGCACAAGACAAGAAAACCTCAACAACAAAGACGTAATCACGCACAAACATGACAACAATCCCTCTCAGCAACATACAGCTCATTCTAATCCCTACTAACACTGTAAGGCTTTAGATCCAAGGTTGAAATCAAAAGAACTTCTCTTTTATCACAGTCAACAAGAGACTCATTATCATTAAAGCAAATGATGTTTCCCTATGACTATGTAGAGATATTCATACGAAATCCACGCAACATGCACAACCTCATTTAACTGGAATTATTCAGAAAGGAAACATAACATACCGTATTCACATCTGAACTCATTCAGAGGTTGAAAAGTATGGTATTCATGACCCACTTCTACAGAGGCCAAGATACATGATATCTATATATAAATTAAGGAATCCAACAGAGCCAAAAATAATAAGTGTTCATAATCAAGCTTATATAGAAGCAGAAACACTGGTTACCTATCAAGGATTTCAACTGAATCCAAACAACAGTATTCACGATAAAGCTTCTACAGAAACCGATGTACAAGATAAATATAAGTTAAGGATTCCAACCGTGCCAACAATGGTAAATATTCACAATCAGGCTTATACAGAAGCTAAATACTGATTTCGTAACAAGGAATCCAACTGAGCCTCTACAACAATATTCGCTCAAGCTTACACAGATAGGAAATGTAAAAAGTACACCAACTGAGTCCACTAAAAGTTTCATTGCTAAACGAAGGTATTCATTACAAGATAACAGAAGTCGTAATACCAGTTACCCCTCCAGGACTCCGACAGAATCAAACTACCAGTATTCACATACATGGCTTCTACAGTAGTCCTTAATATACGTACCATTCCATGGACTCCACAGAGTCATTTTGTATATAAATAAATATATTGCAAACTATCAATGGGTTGAATCCCATAATCGCAACACAAGGGGGAAACAACTTCTACAAGGTCGCATTGAAATACTGTAAACACAACAAGTTATCCGCTCACAAATAACTTTAAGTATCATAGTGAAACCCAACAAGATTCAGTAACCACCACCTCTAATAACCACGACAGAACTTACAAAGAAGTCGAATTATACTGAACATTCAAACAAAAATCCAACAGTATCCTTTCCGACAAGTATCAACAACAAGTATCAATCAGAGCTTTGAACCCAACAAGGAAACAATTCATGGGCTCTCAAAGAGCAGGTTTAGTATACCTTCTTGCATGCATTTCACAAACTTTATCCGGAATGCAAAACACAACGAGATAGTGCAACAGTTCGAAACACAATACACACCCATCAAGGGTTAAATTGAAAAAATCGAACCAGCAAGAAGATACAGTAATAAAATCACACAAAGCTACCATAAAAACCATCTGAACCCAAAAATCATCTGAACAGAGTTGTTCTAATGAAATCATTTGAAAGAGAGCAAGATTTTTAAAGGTTAGGGCCTAACATGCCTGGTTATTTGCTTAAAAATCCGAAGAAGACCACTGAAAGAGCTCGAGCCTTCTCCTCTTTTTCCAAGTTAGATTCACCAACAAAAATTTGTTATTTCCATGACTTATAAATTTTCCTTGCCAAAGAAAAGAGCGAGTTACACTCATATTTGCCATGCAACTCCAAGAAGACTGGTGCAAAGAACCAGTGATCAGACAGAGGGAAAACTGGAGCGCATGAAAAACCAAACAAACTACTAGTTTTCCATTTTGCATGCCTTCCCGTGAAACCCGAGCTCGAAGACCGAGCTCATTAATTGCATTTACTCCTAATTTCCCGCTCAATCTCCATTGCCACTAACCGCCATAGTTGGCGATGGATAAAAATAGTTCAAAGACCATTTCTAACTTTGGTGACTTGCCACGTCGGCTCTTGCTAGCCGTTAAAACTTCTACCATCTCATCTGTCCTTCATGCTTATCTACCTATTTAATGCCATAGAAACTGCCAGCCCATGGCTCGCACCCTTCCATAGGTCCCCTTTCTTCCTTGTTCATTAGTTAGGTTAGTAACATAGGTTAGGATTTAAGATGCGACTTAGTCTAACCTCCATAGCACAAAGTTACTAACTTAGAACATTTAGCTTATAGCTTAGGCCTAGGTTAGATTAACACTAATCTAACCCATAGATCATAGTTTAGTTTTAGGTTACTAACCTTAATAAATCCAGTTTAGGTCTAACATTTCAAATGCTCAGAAAAAGAACCTACAACATACATTCACGAACAGGATTCACTCCTGCACTACCAATAGGCTAGTGAATTAAATGTATCTGAATTATTACCTGGTCCACAATCAAGACCTTCTTGATATTACGATATCGGGAACCAATTCATTTAACATGATCAGCCTGAGTTAGACTCAAGCAGTTTATTCAACGCATTCAGACCTTGCAACCTGCGAAAGGTCTATAATTTTAGTTCATCCCGAATAAACTTAAAGCATTACTTGGATCAATGCCACTGATCCAAGGCTGGGTCTTATAGATGGATAACTCCATAATTCATTCCGAGATCAGATTAAACTCAGGTGTAAAATGAAAGAATTAAAAGAGTCCAATTATATTCCGACTCAGTCAAAGATCTGCAATTTCAAAGAAGATACAGTCCATATCAAGCATGACTTCTCAATCAAAGGAACACATCCTTTTTACAAAAGAAATCACATATCAACACTTGTATGCTCAGGAGGAAGTAACAACAGTTCAGGGTGTTACACATTCCCAGTGATGGTTGAAAAATGAATCGTAGAGAAGCACTTCCTTTCTCTTTTTATCTCCGAGTCTTACAAAACATAACAAAATTGAAAATACACACATTCTTAAACAACATCTCTCTTGGAAGAAGTTGTAGGTGATCACACAATCACGACACGGTAGGAACCTAACTCACTTTTACATCCAAGTCATACTTCGAGAGAAAGCCCGCCCCACCATAACATACCTTAAACCTATCCTTATAGATATTCTTCTTCATATGAAGCCATCCTCACCAAAAATTCTATTCTAAAGTTCATAAGTCAGTCCTTAATAGCATAAGATGAATGAACATAATAGAAAAATCACTCTTAGGATCATATTTTTCTTAGTGTTTCTACTTGGCTTGCATTTTGAGGTGAGAGGTCACATTCTTCATTTTATTATTTCCCCTTGCACACTCCTCATCATAGTTAGTGTATTACACCTTCATCTGAGTGTACCTAGACCCTATTCTTAGAATTCTGGATTTGATTCCACATTTCATTTTAACTCACAACCACCTTTTCTTCGTCTCTATTTCAATTTCACAATGAATCGGTGTCACCAAAGAACCGTCATCAGTTACCCTTTGACCATCATCGGTTTTACCCATCCGGCATCGGTTTATTTTTCTTTTGGTTAACCTACCCAAAAGGACACATGCTTCACCTTCTTTGTTGTTTAGAGTCTCTATCACTCTCATCATATTCACCGAATTGATAAATGCATCAACATCTTATCTACTTGGCAAATTGTCACCCTTTTGCCTTATTTTGACAAACTGTCCATTTTCCACAGTGACCAAACGCGGTTACCTGTGACCAGCATTGGTTTACCCTAACTAGAATCAGTTATCCTTTCCAAATTTCTAGCTAACATTTTGTAACTAATCTACCTACCACCACCTGTTTATCCTATCTCTGCTGTATTTCTATGTCATTTACAGAAAATAGTCCTACCACATCAATACTTGTTCACATGGTGTTGATGTGTAGCCAAGAAAACACCCTCATATTCCATGCCAATTGTCAACCACTCCCACCTAGTCCTTTAGAACCTTCTATTTTATCACCCATGGATCCTACCCAACATATCAATATCACCACAGGAGACGAGGAGTTCACACGACTCCTTGTCCAAAACCCTGCTTGCCTTGTATTTTTATCTTTCCCACTCGTCCACTAAGATGCCTCGGGTCGGTTGATATATGAAATGCCCGTATCTATCCCCCGACTCTCATTATTACTATTGCATCAACTTGCTCTCACGCTCTGCACTACCCACACCTACCTTGCCCCAGGTTGTTTCATGGCTAGGCCTATACCTCTTATAACCTCCACGTCTGCTACATCTCGTGCACCCACCTCATCTACAATACCTTCACTAGCCACCACGAATGTAACCTCATCCGCACCTATTGTCTCACATATACCCATAGCTACACAACCACCCCTAGTGTTAGTGACCCCTACCCCTTTTCAAAACATTGTCCTTTCTATTCCATAGTCCTTATCCCCCATTGCTACTAGGGTCACCACGACCCTTCCACCTCCATATATGTACTATCAACAACCTCCCATTTCATCTATCATTCATTCTAGGTACATACCCCCTATCTCACTCCCTCCTTCTCAATCTACCTATACGGCAGCGCCATATACTGGAATGCCACCCCCATCATATGCCCAACACCAACCCTCTTACACTACAGGACGTACCCAACCATCACAACCTACCAACAACCTAATCAAATTAATGATGGATAAGATGCGAGACATTGGAAGCATCGGTCTCTAACACATGCAACTCTCTCACCTATGATGAGATTTATAATGAGCCTATCCACCCATCCATTCCTATCCATCCATATCCCATGCATTGGGAAATGCCTAAGTTTAATTACTTCAATATCAAAGGAGACCCACAACAAAATTTGCGGTCTTTAAAACATGGGTGTTATCTGATCGCCCATGATGATGCTTTGCTTCTGAGGACCTTTCTCATGTCTCTGACTAGGCCTGCATTAGACTAGTATAGTGGGTTACCTAGACATTCTATCTTCTCATTTAACCAAGTATCCCAAGCCTTCTTGGATCACATCTCCATCAATTTTGTCATGAAGGTTATCATGAATGACCTTTACTCTACGCATCAATATGATGATGAATCTATTGCAGATTTTGTCGCTCGTTGGCATAGCTTGATTAATCAACTCACATTCCAATTACCATAAACTAAACTCATAGAGATCTTCACGTGGGCTTATGCTAGACATATCTTGCCAACCTTGCAGGTCCATAATTTCTGAACCTTCGATGAGGTGTTCACCATGGCACAAAAGCTAGAGACTCGGGACATCAAAGAAAAGAAAATCCAACTATGAAATAAGAACTCGACATTCAAGTCAAATGATACCTCTTATTCTTATAAACCATAGAAAATTATTCAAAATCCAAGGGAACCACTAACATAGTGGTACTCAAGGCTGGCCCAACTCATCCATCAAATCAAGCTAATCCCTCATCTAATCTTTCTCTGTCCAGACCTTTCAGTTCAGACGAGAACAATGGAAATACACCCCAATTAGGGAACCTTATTCTTCTATCTTAGAAAATATCATTAAAGTTGGGGCCATCACCCTTCCTCCCATAAAACCACACACTATTTTTGATCCTACTCACCCCACACCTGTGTGGTATAGAGAGCATGAATTCTACAACTATCACCGCATAAAAGGTCATAGTGATGGAAATTGTATCACTTTCAAAAACATTATCCAAGAAATGCTCAAGAAAGGAAAGTTAACCTTGGATAATCCTAACACATCTATCAATCAAAACCTACACATCTTCAAGAAACCATTTCCTAATCATTCTCCTTCTTTTGATCAAACCAAAGAGACCTAAAACTCACGATAGTCATACCTACGAGGTCCATGCTATTTTCAGTGATGCATTTGTTACTTCCCAATTACCTTATATTCCCTCCATAGAGGAAATCCTATCCTAAATCCCTCTACCTACACTTGACCACACTTCACCTATTCCTCCACCCATAGAGGAATACCGTTTTCCCCTCCCTCACCCGTGAAGGATCCTCCTGTTAACATTGAGACCATTTCACCTTTGGCTTCTCCGCCTAGAGATTTTTCACTCATAGTACCTTTCCGACCCATGAAAGATGCTTGTTCATATCCTCCACCTATTAAATATCCAGTAGAAATGCCTTTACCTTTAGGTGACCATTCTCCATCGATTACCCAAGATCCTGTGGAATTACTTTTGGCTCTCTTACCCACAAAATCTGAAGCTAAGAAATTACCCATTTCTAAGACACATTTTACAAGAATCACCATTGGATCCTCGCTTGACCTTACCTACAAAGGTGCCATTCTCACGCTTATCCGATCACCTAGATTATGTGGATAGAGCCTTACTTTGGGGGCGTCTTCTACTTCCTGTCTCAACACAAATGTAGATGTCACTTGTTGACACTTCCATTATCTACCCAAAAATATTTTGGCCAATCGAACCAAACACAACCACAACTATCACAAATTCTTCCATGATACCACTCATGGCTCAACTCACACCCCTACCCATAACCCAACATGCATCAAAATCCAAACCTACACCTACATCATCTTCCTCACCTAAACCTATTACTACCTTAGGGGTCATCCCAACCACTAGCCTTACTCATCCACCCATCAAATTAGATTTAGCTACATCCTCCAAAGCCAACACCAAACCTAATCCAACACCCAAACAGAAGAACCAACCCCATAGATCTCATACTCCAACCTCACCAATCACACCTTCATCACATTCGCCCCTTCCGTCCATCTTAGGACCTCTCCCTTCCAAAGATGGTTGAGAAACCTCAACCCACCGATAAACTAAAAACATAGCAGCCAATCCTCCCTCGCAGACCTCTAACATACCCAGCACTCAAACAACTTCCGCCCACACCCGTAACATCTTTACCACCCATGCCTCCAATACCATCGATTACTTATTCACTACCCGTGACACTTCGAGTCTCTTTCCCCCACCTCCCGCACGAACCACACCATCTACCTTTAAAGCACCTCGGTTATCCCCGTGGGTAGCTTGCCCTCTTCCACCATCTGCCTTTCCCTCTAGATATCGTGCACTGTATCACCTTAACCCAAGATGGTGCAACCTAAAGACAAAAATATACTACCCTCCAATAAGGTAGTCAAACCAACCACACACTCTCTTGCTAGTTCATCTACCATACCCCTACCCAAGCAAACATGACCAACACCCAAGATCACACAAACACCTAAAAATATAGCTCGACTCACTCCCCCTCATGCAAAGACCCTCTCTACAATCAACCGCACTTGCACCCAAACCCACTTTCACTTCCCATTGTGATCCAGTTGTGGGATCCTATGCCAAAATCTTAACCAACCTCTTTGAAAATTATGTCATCACATTACCACCTCTTAGACCTTATGACCCACTCAAACCCAAACCAAAGGGGTTTGACGATACTAAAATCTATGCCTACCATCATGTGCCAGGACACAATGTAGAGAACTACAAGGCTTTAAAAACTGTTCTTATCCAGTTGTGTCCTCCTGAAGAAAAAATTGATGATGATGACCTTCTCGATGAGGACCCCATTTCACCAGCACCCATTCCCATAGTTCTTCCCTCATTGCCTACTCAACAACCAAGACCTCTACCCCCACAACTCCTAGAGCCATCCCCAAGATTCAAAATTAACATGGTTTGCATCGAGAATTTGCCAAACCTCCACCCAAATGTTAGTGTTGTCAACTCATATCACAAGATTCTTTCCCACCTCTCGCCTTCTACCCTTCTTTTGGCTATAAATTTCATGGCTCACCTACCTCCCCTCGAGATCAACATGATCCACGTTGCTACTGTGCTCGGAAGGATAAAGGCAAGGAAAAGGAAACCAACCCACCAACCAATCCTATACCCAATATACCATTTGCAGCCACACCTAAAATCACTATCCATGGCCCGACATATCCTATTTCTAATGGGGTTACACATCACATGATGCTCAAATAATTACACCAATCCCCCTCAAAATGTCTCTATATGACCTCATCCAAACATCGTAATCCTATCGTCAAGAACTCATGGAGGTCCTTCATATATTTAGGTCTTACCCAAAGACCCTACACCCATAGCCTCCATTATTAAACCTCATCATGTAGCCTCTCTCACCAAATTACCACCTTCATCTACACCTCCACCTACTCACCAAGTAGCTTCCCTCAGCTTCTCAGATGAAGATATTGCACCACACCAAACCATTGGCCCAAATCCAACTCTCTTCATCTCTATCCACATCGATGATATATGTGTATGACATGTTATGATCGATGGGGGCACTAGCATTAATATCATCTCCTCCGATTAGTTCTCCCAAATGCACATACTTGACAATTACATGCATAAACATCCTATCATGTTGCATTCATTTAATGATGCTATCACCTCTACACTTGGCACTATCATCCTCCATGTTCACATGGGCCTCTACTACACTGTTTGAGCTATTTTATGTCTTGGAGGGGGAATTTCAATATAATCTATTGCTTGGTAGAACCTAGATTTGTGTCATGGGTTGTGTTCCTTCCACTTTACATCATTGTTGTGTAAATTTTGAGCATGAAGGACACACCTATACCATTTCGGCTGACCCATCACCTTTAAAAATTGCAACATGCTTTACCAACCCAATGATGTGCTTATACCAATTAAAGCATCTACCTCCATAATCACTACCTCTTCACCTACACCTCCACTCAACAAAGGCAGCCGCTACCTCAACCACACCTACATCCTCCATTCCCACCACAACCACAATCTCCATAGCCGAACCATCAGCCTCCCAATCCATTAGCTCCACCTCCGATCTAACCTTGTGACACATCATCTATTCCAAATACCCACATATCGACCACCGATCCCTTGGAAGGAATTTTTCAATGCCTCACTCTAGGGGAGTATCGCCTATATAGTGCTAACAAATTCCTTACTCCACAAGAGTATGAAAGTATTCACCAACACCCTCACTATGATGATCGTATAGAGAGTGCCTCCTTTATGGTCCTCCCCACCTTCGTACTAATCTCACTTATGGGGACTTGATACTACCACTTATACACCCGAACCACCATCACAAACCTTCCCATTCTCCACTAACCTCCAATCACTCACTAATCATTGTTTTCCCACACCTTCCTACACCAATGTGCATGGAAGGTTTTGGTATTGGCTTTTATAAGCAAGGCTTCCATACTATTATTCCATGTACTACACACACAAATATAATGACCGTAGTGGTATTGGCTTTGCTGAACCACCTACCAAGAAGGCCCGCATTGAAATCATGAAGGATATTAGCCCTTCTCCACCTTCTTCACCCGCTCCACCTTCTTCACCACCATCACCACCTTTTTCGATGCATTCGATGAATCTAGAATCCATTCCTCCTAGATTTTTTTTTCATAAACATCATTTCCTTGGGGCCTCGACTTATCAACGGGAGGTTGAGGCTCCTATTCTCTTCCCTTCATGTATCCTAAAATGATCAACAATGATAACCTTCGATTAACATCATTCAATGTCGGGATGATGAATCTATACTCACCTACCTTGGTGTGAAGACTCATATATTCATTGGTCATTACCATCTGAGATATAAACCATGTTGAATGAATCAACTATAAAAATCAACATCCATGCTTATGATGACCCACACATTCTAAAGATCGACAATCTTTAGATGTTGCTAAACAAGAAGCCACCACTTATTTTCTCAAAACCATAACCATGCTTTCACTTGGTCTTACACCGACATGCCCAAGATATTAACCCCACCATAGTGGTCCATAATGTCATAATCATTCCCGATGCCAAACCCGTGAAACAAAAGCTAAGGAAAATGCACCTCGCATTGCTCTTTTGATCAAAGAAGAAATTTAGTGCCTCCTTTCAGTTTCCTTCATCTTACCCATTGCTTATCCTCATTGGATTTCTAACATTGTCCCCTGTCACTAAGGTGATAGGGGACTTCACATTTGCATGGATTTTCATGACCTTAACCTAGCTTTCTGAAAGATGACTTTCCCTACCTAGTATTGATTAACTGGTTGACCTTATTGCTGGTCATGAGATCCTATCACTCATGGATGGCTTCTCGGGTTATAACCAAATCTTGCTTGCCCCAGAGGGTCAACACAAAACTACATTCATCACCCCTTAGGGGAACTTCTGCTATTGAGTCATGCCTTTTGGGATTAAAAACACTAGTGCCACATATCAATGGGCTATGACTTACATCTTCCATGACATAATGCATCGTATATTGGAAGATTACGTGGATGACGCCCTTGCCAAATTCAAACACCACTCTGAGCATCTCTCCATCCTAAAAACCATCTTTGACCACCTCATGAAGTATTACATTTTCGTTCAACCCAAGAAGTGTGTCTTTTTGGTTGTCTTGGGAAAAATCCTGGGATTTATTATCTCCTTACATGGTATAGAGGTTGACCTGCTAAATTCAAGGCCATTCTTGAAATGCTTCCACCCACTAACCTTAGGCAGATTAAGTAGCCTATAAGGTAAGCTATAGTCTATTCACCACTTCATTTCACAATTGTCTGATCGATGTCAAACATTTCATCATCTTCTTAAGGATGATGTCTACTTCAAATGGGATGATGATTACCAAAAATATTTTAAGGCCTTGAAACAATACCTTCTCCAACCACCCATACTCATTCCACCTAAAGATGATCAACCCTTCTACCTATACATCTCAACTACCGATCACTTATTAGGGGCCATGCTCATTCATTGTGATGAAAAACATAGAGAGAAGGTGGTTTATTACATAAGACATGCTCTTTTAGAATACAAAACCTGATACACCCATGCCGAGAAACTTTTTTAGCCTTAGTTTTCATTTCCACAAAACTCCACCATTACGTACTCGACCAAAAATTCTATGTTGTGACCAACACTAACCCCCTACACTTCATGTATGCCAAACCTTCCCAAAATCAACGTCTTTGCATCTTGGATTATGATTTGTTTCGACCTCTACCTTGAATTAATTCATAAAAATTCCATCAAGGGCCAAGCCATCACCGACCAATTGGCTAACGTAACTATTTCTCAAGATCAACCCTCTAATTTTGACTTTCTAGACCCGATCAATTACTACCCTTTCCCTGACGAGCCCACATACGAAATGAAACTCTTCTTTGATGGTTCCAAGTGTCAGCGTGGGGGTGGGGTAGGCATTATCCTCATTCTTCTTGATGGTGAACCCATGCCTTTGTCTTTCAAACTCAATTTTGATTATACAAACAATATTTTTGAATATAAAGCGCTTGTTTTAGGTCTTCAAGCTGCCTATGCCTTGGATGTCAAGTCCATCAACATCTTTGGTGATTCCCAATTGGTCATAAACCAAGTCAATGGTATATACCAATGTCATAAGGAGACACTTCAAAAGTATAAACATCATGTGGAAATACTTTTGACCACTTTTTTGATTATGACCTTCAAACTGCCCCACTCTACCAACAAATTTGTAGATACCATGTCCTGTTTGGCCTCTCAAATACCCACTTTTCCCTTAGCCGAATATAAAATATTTTTCACCATAAAAATACTCCAATCACCCTCTTATTTACCTCATGAAGTTTACTCTATTAGAAACACTACCACCGACCCGAGTGACCTTTGGTATAAACAATATTAAGACTACCTTTCTCTCTCCCTCTTTCCTCTCGAACTCACTCGTAATGGACAACGTGCCTTTCTTATAAAGGTCTCTCATTACGTCATCATGGGTGGCCTCCTCTATAAGCATGGCTTCGATGGTATTCTCTTATGATGCCTTATGGGTTCTAAAATTCCTTATTCCATTAAGGAAGTTCATGATGGCATATTTCAAGGCCACTTCAAAGGCCTTGCTATTGCTAAGTGTATTTTTCGCCTAGGCTATTATTGGATGACCCTCAACCATGATTGTTGTGACTACATTAAGCATTGTATAAAATTCCAACAACATTCCAACCTTCATCATACACCCAGTCATGCCTTGAAGATCGCATGTGACCTTTTTCCTTTCTCTCAATGGGGTTTGGATCTTGTTAGAGAAATCAATCCCCATTCTTCCCAAAGTGACATTAATGGATCATCACCGCTACCGAATACTATACAAAATGGGTTGAAACCATACCTCTCATCTCCATGAAAGCCAAGAAAATATGTGAGTTCATCAATCATCACATAATCTATTTCCTTGGTGTTCCACATCACCTCATCACTGATAATAGAAAATAATTTAAAAATAAAACCTTGCGAAAACTTTGAGACACCTTTGGTATTCAGCTAAGTCTCTCGTCACCTTATTACCCAAAACCAATGGCCAAGCCAAATCCACTAAAAAAACCTTAAACAAAATTCTCATGAAAGTGGTTAACAATATTGGGAAGAACTGGAATATGCACATTCCTTTCACCCTATGGGCATACCGCACTAGTGTCCACACTTCCATTCATTGCCCACACCTTTTTCTCTAGTATATCGTACAGAGGTTGTTACGCCTCTCGAAGTCCAAATTCCCTCACTCCACATTTCTCTCCATGACATTCTCAATGACGATGAATTTCATCAAGACCATTTAGCACAACTTGAGTTATTAGACGAATGTTGTCTTAATGCTCTTGACCATCTTTAAGTTTACCAAAAATGTATCAAACGCGTTCTATGACAAACTTGTCCATGAACAAACCTTCCAAGTTGGTGACCTTGTCTTGAAATAAAATCAACATATAACCAAATTAGAAAAAAGTAAACGGGGAAAATTTGTTCCTAATTGGCTTAGACTCATCGTGACTCATACTTATGGATCGGTGCTTATCGTTTATCTTCACACGATGGTAAACCCAAACCTGAGCCCCTCAATTCCTTATATCTTCAACTATTCTATTGTTGAATTTTAGTTCTACCTCACCTTCTTCCTCTTTCCTTGATCATCCCTTGAGTGCTATCCACTTCCTACGCCATCCCCAATGATTAAATAGGAATCATGTTTGTACCCATCACTCTTTTCTCTTCTCAAATATGTTTACCATGGCGCTAAGCAGGGCATGATTCTCATGGATGCTTTTCGCCTTTTCGAGATGAGATCCCATGGTTGTTTCACCTTTCTTTCTAAACAAGAATCATATTAGCCACCTTAGTCTTTCCATGAATTAAAATCGCTCACATGGGATCCAAATCCTTGAGTCAAACTTATAATAAAAGATGACTCCCTTAAAAGGACATCTTTCTCTCTACATCGCTGCTATAAATAGATTTGCTCCCTCAAAGGACATCTATGTAAATCCTGATTCAAAAAAAAGAAGAAGAGGAAAGAATCTGAAGCTTCCCACATCGATCAGCTTCACGAAGACCTCAAGGAGTTATTTTCTTCATCCCACATAGACTTCCTGCATCGATCAGTCTATCTCGATATACAAGTCAAACTAATTTTTTTTTTTCATGGACTTGCCCATCATGACCATGGATCTCTTGCCAAAAGGCATGCTCCCAAATACCATATAAACTAACCACTTTTTCACCCTCTCACTATTCACTTCATTTCCTACCGCCTCAGGGACCTCTTTCAGATCATGTGACTACTCTTCACCTTTGGAATAATCAATCATGCAATGTATTTAGGGTATTCCATTCATCAGCCTATATAAGGTATGGCCCACCTGTTATGATCCTTACCAATCAGGTGGCTTTCTTGTCTCCTCTTATCTTTTAACCTTCTTAATTACGCATTGATTACCTTATACAAGACTCGATCCTTGACGCTTATCTTTGGGTATTTTCTCCTCTTTCACCACAATTAACTCAAAATCACCCATACCAATGTGCCCAAAACTCACCCATACCTAAAAAGACCTAGACCCAATCATGCCTATAACCTACCAACCCATACTCATACCTCCTCACATTCTTCCCTAGCTTACAGGAGAACTACATCGGCTTGAGGTCCCTTTTTTCCGGGACTATGTAGGCGAACTCCGACGGAATAGGGCCCTTAAAGGTTAGCTCACCACTCTCTACCCTAACCAATTCACCTTTCATTTTCCTAAATCACAATCTACCCTTGTTAGATTTCTTTGTATATCAATAATTGGGAATTAAACCAAATAAACAACAAATTTCTTTCCACATTTATCATCATCAAACATACATTCATTATTTCTACCATTTCTTTACCATTATCATGCATGTTACTATAAACCATATCTAACACATTCCATATCATCATTAATTGAAAAAATTAATGAATTACGACTCAACCCATTTCAACTCAATCCATGCCTATGACCTGACTCAATCCATGCCCAAAACCTAACTCAACCATGCCTATGACCTGACTCCATCCATGCCTATAACCTAACTCCATCCATGTCTAACCTAACTCGATCCATGTATATGACATGACTCTATCATGCCTACACTACTTGGGTTTCATCACATATAAAAATCAAAATAGTAAGATAACCCTAACCATGTATACATGTAATGACCATAATCATCATCATCTCTATAAATAAATACATCAAAACATGTGTATCCATATACATAACTCTCACATATATTTAGCACGCAGCTAATATATGATCAAAAATATATAAAACTCTCGTACATCCTCACTCTCTTAAGCATGCAGGCTGGTATATATAAAAATGAATCAAATACATAAAAATGGAGGGATGTGCATCAGGCATCATCATTTCAAACATCCTCCATATCAGTCTCTCCCATCTCCTCCTCCCTCTCGGCTCCTGTCCGATGGCCTGATAACATCTCACTACCCATCATGGGTCGTGGTCGGGTCCCTACTGGTACATCACCTAGAGCTGGCCTCCATAAATTGGTGGCCTCACCCTGATCCTGTCTTGGGCTCGATGGCCCCTTGTGCTCTCCACATTGTGGGTATGGGATCTAGTCCTCTCACTCGAGGCCTGTTGTGCCATGTACTCTTTATAGGATAGAAAATCTATCCTTTCCGCCATCAACTGGTCCTAGTAATATCTAGCCTCACCTAAGGCATCCCGTAACCTAGATATGGGTAACATCTATGGTGGCCCATCGGCCTCTTCCCCGTACCTATCTTTCCCTGCGTGTGAACTCGGGACCCTTTCCTAGTGCATGTGGAGGTGCCATCGGCCTCACACCTGTGCTGTAGTGGCCAATCGGCCTCTGTAAATCTATAACTTGCACTGTAGGGGCGGCCACCTACTCATCATCTCCATCTCTGTCTCCACCACCGGCCATATGGGCTTATAGGCGCCACCTACACATGCAATGTGGCCACCTCCTCCTCTCGAACCTACTAACTACTCCTATACCATCCCCAACTGTGTAATCAGGGTCACCACCTACCCTGTAGGGTGTCTCTCTACACAGTGATGGTGGCTAAATTTGGTTGCCCTGGCCTAGGAGGTACTACTCATAAATGAGCCACCGACCACTGTCTATACCTATCGGTCACCTTAGCATCATCGATATGGTGGTCTATAACCTTCTCCACCTACCCTTTAGTACTATCGGGCCGTGGTAGCGTAGTAGTGGTCTTTCCACATCATCTCTCTGGTACTATGGGAAAGGTGGTGGTATATCCTGTAGTAATCCAAACTGCCATCTAACCCTATCTACTGGGATCATCTTGTGCTCCCCTACATGATGCCCCTTAATCCACCTGAGTATCTACATGACATCTATCTCATCATCCATCTATCTCGTATGAGGATCACCCACATACGGTCTCCAAATAATGTCCACACAGGACAATCCCTCCAAGAACTTCTTGTAATAGGCCACATCGTGTATAACCCTACCTACTCAAAGCACTCTACGATTAGAGGAACCCATAGCCTATACCCCACCTAAAAAAACCAGGCTCAAATGCATCTTCCTGGGGCATACCAATCAGACAAACACAAACAATGTGCTCATAGGCCCAACAGTGAAGAATAAACGTGTAACATAGGATGAACCTGTGGAGCCACCCATATGCCCATAGCTCTCTATATAGCTGCACTAGGAATGCTACACCATGTGAAGTAGGTCCTATCCATAATCATATCATGTAATACACCCATCAGGGATTGTTGGAATCTCTCACCCTCTTCATCTGGTAGTGTAAAATAGCAGGCTTCCTCCATCAGTAATACTACTAGCCTTGTCTCCTCTGGATGGGCTAGGTACATCTATCCATAGCTTAGGTTGGCTCTATGAAATGTTAGCTCCACCAGTCCCTCACTGAACATCGTCAACATCAATTCCTCATATGCCTCTAAGGAGATCGAATATACCTGCGTCCCCAATATAGGTAACCATATGATCCTATGCACATCCTCCAGGTTGACTGTCATCTCCCCCGTTGGTAGATGGAAAGTGTTGGTCACATAATCCCATCTATTAATGAGAGTGACTATCGACTCAATTTCCGGACTACTTCTTTGGTAGCGCTTGACCCCCACTCAAGCCAACATTTGTAACATGCCTTTACTCCTCAACTTGCCACCCCAAGAACTGTCACGGGAAGGGGTGGCACCGTATCTTGCATCCTCAACTGATCTCTCACCTACATCCAACAAAATAATCACATTATTAAAACATGACCATATCTACATTCACCCATACCCATACCCATTACCCTACCTATTTTACTTTTCTACTTACCCATTTATCCCATGACCTACCCTCCACCCCAACCCAACCCTAACCTACCTACCTACCCAACCCAACCCTAACCAACCAACCTACCTACCCTAAACCTACCCAACCCAATATCACCTTACCTATTTTACACACACCCCACCCCTCACCTACTTTCATTTTGACCCACCCCCTGACCTTACCTATTTTCCCACACATCTATACATTTTTCCCTAACAGCTCAACCCTTTCCTATTTCCCTTTTTAGGGCAAGTGTTTTTCTACCTTCGACCAGTGCCGGTCCTCACCAACCGACCTTGGTCTACCCATAACCAGACTGGGTCCCCATCCATGAATGATTTTGGTTATACCCCACCGACGTTGGCCAACCTTTGGACCGACATCGGTCACTTTTGTGGTGAAAACCCGTGATACCATGCCCCTATTTTACCCAAATTTCACATTTATCCTCGCCCCACCCCAATTCCTACCTAAAACCTCTCCCCACCCCTCATTTACCTAATTCTACCCCTCCCCATTCCTCTTTTACTCACTATCTTCCCCAAATTCAAATTTCATTCCCCCCAAAACCCATCTCCCTCCTACCTAAATTTTTATCAATCTACTTAACAAATAAGGAGGGACATTGAATCTTACCTCATCACACTACCATCTACATGGTGGCACCTTTAGCCACTACACAGGTGGTCCCCTTGATCCTTCTCTTGCCCCCACCATCACCGAATGACCTCTCACTCTCCAACCAATCAAATTGATCCAACCCAGCTCTTGGATCGACCTATTGACCAAATATAACCAGCCACATGGCTCGCCAACTCAGTCCTCTGTCTCACTCTGTCACTTTCCACCTTTTCCCTCTCTCACTTATCGTTTTCCCCAATTCGGTAAAAGACAAATGATTTGAAAAATATGACAATTTTTCTTTTTATAACCTACCCGACTTGACCGACGACAGTTTTACCTTGACCGACATCAGTCCTGTGCCTTATCTTACCATGGTTGGTCCATCTTGAATGACATCAGTTCCTTCAAACCATCATTGGTTTTCCTTCTTAGTCTTTTTTTCTACCCCTACCCCCAATTGTTTAACTCAATACTTTTTTACCTCACCCACACCTCACTTGGACACTTCATTTTATCTTCTTGACCTTATCATTTACCCCCTCATATCATCCTCATTCGGGGACTCATTATTTTATCTGTACCTTGGCCTTACCTATGTCGTGACCTAGATACTTGGACTTGAAACATCACTAGTGAGCTATGACCTCATGTGCTTGCTATACTTTGTGGCACAGATTACCCATGTTGATGGATATACTTGACCTTACCTTGCCTCTTTCCATGACTATTTATCCCGACCCTACCCTTGGTGTCTTGAAACATACCTACACATTCCTACACCTTACCTCAGTATTGTGTTTCTGACCATATCCTATACCTTGGATACCAGAATCACCTCAAACTTGTTTGGATAAACCTATCAACCTTGGACAATGTAGAGTTTTCCTGCTCTTCAACTTAGTACTATGCTGCAGTTTATACATGTGCATACGTTTGACTATTACTACCTTTGACCCTGACCCATTACCTAGATTACCCGAGTAGACCTTTTTCCCTTTTTATCCCCGTTACCCACCTTCTTCTTCATCACATTCACCTTTTATCAAACCACTCATCGATTCTTCCTTCTACCTCATCAATTCCTAGTTTGAGGGGGATCACCTTTACCCACACATGGGGCAACCACATCTTATTTTTGTCAGCGTCGCTTACCAATACAAGCTACGCAAAAAAACGGGAAAAATGTAGACACCAAAATTGGGTCACATTCCCCTTGGTCCCTCGACAAATAACCACCTCGAACAGACTCACCTAACCATGGACCCTTTCACCTCCACTCTAATATTAATTTAATTAATTTAATTCATTATCTCATAATATCTATTATTTAAATATCCTAATTGAGATAATGCCCACATATCCACCTCATCTAGCCACCTCACCCTAAGACCTATTCTTAGTATGTTGCCACAACTAACTAAGACCTACCTAAACCCTAAAAATCAAATCCTACATTCCCTCTAACCACATTCCCACACGTTAGAAAGGAAGATTCCATTCTAATCCGTAAAGCAAATAAACGAGATCCAAGAAAATCAAAGGGATCTACCTAGTTTAGTAAACCTAGGAAATCTTGCCCTAACCAACGTCGGTTAACCCGAACCACTTTGTCGGTTACCATTTAATCCCCAAAACAACCTTATTTTTATGTTGACACATTTCTAAGAGGTTGGTACATCTTTTGAGAGCAAGGTACAAAACTAGAGCTGCATGTAAGTAGAACCAGCATTCATACACACACCAAAGCATCCACAGCCAGCACCAAAAGAAATCAAAGAGACATTTTCCTTCACGGGAGCATCCAGGAAAGCACCAACACCACACCAAGTTCCTTCTATTTGATTACCTTCCATTTCCAACTAGACATCAAGTTCGTAAATAGTAAGTGCTTTGTTAACCAATACTTGTCCATTGTCAATTTAATAGATTCGTTTACTTCTTTTATTAGTTTCTACTCCCATTTCCATTTCCCCACCATTTACCTCCATGTAAAATGGACCATCCCTTCACCCACACCCTTAAACTACCCATACCTAGATTTTAATCACCCCTTAGTATACCTAATACCTACACAAACCTTTCCATTGCCTTTCACATTTCTATTTAGCCTTAGATCTTCCCTCACCTCAAGTTTTTATTAAGTTTCATGTACCCTGACCATAACATCATTGGTTACCCACAACCATCACTAGTTCACCTAAATCAACATCGGTCTATGTGTTTTTACCCTTAGACCAAGAACAAAGATTAAAACCTCCACCCAATACCCAAAACATCCTGAACCTAACCCCGACTAGTACCAAAGTACCTTGTGACAAAGACCTTGACCTTCGGATTTAGTCATAGCTTTTAGCTTGTTGTGAATGAATTTTCTTATTTTATAGGAATGATATACATAAATCATTTTAACTACAATAGGATTTCCTTTATTGTTAACATTAAGTTGTTTTAAACAGGTGGATTAACAAGTCATTTAGGAAGTATCACACTTCCCGAGATCCAAAGATATGCTAGTGAGTCCACTATATATATTTTTAACTTTTATTTGGTGGACTTGTTTTCCATTTTAGGTAGTTCCTCCAAGCCAAAAGGAATTTCTCACGATCAGCTTGGGATCAAGAATTCATACGCACAAATCATCCTACAACCAATATTTCAACAGTATTCCTCCTAGCCCTTTACCCTTATCTATTTCATCAATATTCAAAGAAACACTCTAGAATTAGGTGAAACACTTACCTTTTGTCCCACATGCACCAAAATCATACCATTCTTAGAATGGGAAACCTATAAATAGAACCCTCCTCCTCATCATTTCTTAGAACACTTTTCCTCCTCTAGCATAAACTATAGGGAATTAGGATCTTGACATTTATCCATTTGTTGAGATAATATCTTCATAGTGCATCCATTAACTCAAGCTTGAGTAATATGGAGAGAACCATATGGCCTTGTAGCCATTAATGGTGAGACAACATTCTCAAACCTTTGGATCATACCAACAATCAAATTTGATTGCTAAGGATATTCTTAGGTTCATTTCAAAGTTAGCATTCAAAGAGTAGAGACTAACTTAGACATGTTAGTTTGATGCATTTCAAATTTATATGCATGTTAAAGAAATTTTCCTTGCTAAGCCCTTATCTTGACGGTTCTTGTTAGGTTAGTTTAAAGCTTTATAACTCTTAGGTGTTTAGTGTCAAGTATTATAGATTTTCTAATTTACACATGGAAACAATGAGTTTGAAAGAGATAGATGGATGAAATATTTAAAAGATGAAAGATAAGAGATAAGAAAATGATAGTCTAGGATGAGGTATAAAAAAAAGATAGGTGTCAGTTCATGTCTTATATATGCACAACTTAATGACGAAAGGAAAAATAAAAAGGATATTTTGATGAGGTCAAAGGACCGATGATTGATGTTGCCAAAAAGGTGGGATTACGAGGCCAAGAAGTCAAGTGATAGGGGTGATCCATAGGGATCCAAAATGAATCCACTTCATCAAAATAGTAAGCATGAAGAAGGAAAAATGAAAACACGAGAGGTTCTATCTTTTTAGTAACATGACCGCCACTCATGCAAAGTGGCGCTTTCAAACACCGCTTTGTGTATAGTGGTGGTTATAGAACTGCCACCCAACCAGTGGTGGCGGTCATGGCTCTTTCAGATAGAAAACAAAAATATGAAATGAACAACCCATAATTTGGACAGTTGTTTGTATCTCTTCTCTTTCATGACCTTTCCCATTCTCCAGTGCATGGGAGGACATGGGAGATGCTATAAATACATGTTTGTAGAAGATAATAGGATCATCGAAGCATGAAATCAAGTGAGCAAGAAGTTCTTAGTGCTAAAATTGTGTTTTGTAGAAGAAATGAGTGCTAAGATAAAGCAAACAAGTATTTGGGAGGAAGTGTGAGATATTATCTACTTCTCTTTCATACTTATTGTAAATTATGTACTTGTTATTTTTAATTAGGCAATAAAAGTGGGAAGAAAGAGAAATTGTAATTCCCGACTAGTTTTCCTCCTCTGGAGCTTTCCAAGATAAAATTTGTCGGTGTTTATGAGCTTAAATTCTTTCCTTTCTGCAATTGTAGATTCTAAGCATAAACATGATTCATTCACTAACTATCTCTGTCATTTTCTAACAAAAAGTAAAACAACAATGTTTATTTGTGTTTCTATGGATAATTCCAAAGTTGAAGAGTTTACAAATCATTTTGATATCAGAGCTAACAATTATCGAGGACTGTGGTATTCATTATTTGATTTGTATGATAATGACTAGATCTAAAGGTGAAGAGGCTTTACCTTACGATCCATAAATTTATACAAATAAGTGAAAATAAATAATTTAAGGACAAATTGAGGAAGAGAACTTGGTTCATAGAATCGAGATGCTAGAGACCATGATGGATAGGATGTTTAAAAGGAAAGAAGATCTTTCGATTTACAGAGGACAACTTTTGTTAAACAAGACTCCATGGACTTAGTGGTTTAGGGCTTAGCTGAAAAGTTTGGAATAGGAAAGAGCCACCATGAGGAAAGTTATCGAGAAGATCATGAACAAGAGACTTCAAACACAAGAGAAAAGGTAAAATCTAGTCATACTCCTTTTGAAGTTGAGATGAAAGTTGATATTAAAATATTTGAAGGACAAGTAGATATAGAGTTGCTTGATAAATGGTTAAAATAGTTAGAAGTCTACTTTAGTGTCCATAATGTCACTAAGGCACAAAGGATCACCTTTGCACATCTCAAAATGGAGGGACATGCTCTGGTTTGGTGGGAAACCCATCTAACCACTTGTGAAAAGAAGAAGATTCCTATTGTGAAATCTTAGCAAGAATTTAAATAATTACTTAGAGCTAACTTCTATCCTATTGGCCACAAGATTCACCAAATGATTAAATGGCATTATTTTAGACAAGGCAGTGGTCAAAGTGTGTAAGACTATACTATGGATTTTTGGAGGTAGGCCATGTTGCTAAACATGGACTTGGAGGATGAGGATATTCAAACTTAGTACTTGGGAGGACATCACACTCACCTTTGAAGAAATTTCATCTCCACCAAGCCCAAATATCTCAATGAGGTGTGTGTGAAAGCATACTACATAGATGATGAAAAGAATCAAGGGAAGTAGAGAGCCAAGGAAAGGTAGTAAAAAATCAGTAGAAGAAAGAGTATGGGAAAAAAAAGTAACAAGGGTAAGTGGAAAGGAAAGGTAAACAAGCTGCCACTACTTTAAATAGTTGTAAAGATCCCAAATGTTTTTGTAAGAACTATGATATTAATGGTCATACTGACACTTCATGTTGGAAGTTACATTTGAAGAATTGAACCAAGGACTTGAAGAAGTCCACGAAGACAAATAAAGAACATAAGGGGAGGTGGAAATATAAGATTAATCTAATGTAGATGAAAGGATTGGATGCACGGCCACCAATATGGACATCCAAGAAGAGGAGATGAGTAAACTATTCCAAATCAAAATCTAGATCAAGAGAACTAAGGTAAATGATTTGGTGGATACCAGTTCTCAGTCTAACTTGATTTCTGAAGCAGTTGTAAAGAATCTTGGTCTTGAGACTTACGAGCATCCACACCTTTATCCTTTGGGTTGGGTGAAGAAGGGTGTTGAAATTCAGGTAATAATAAGATGTAAGGTCAAGTTTGGGATAAATTCCCAATATATTGATGTTTTGGAAGTTGACATTATTCCACTTGATGCTTTTGATGTTGTATTCGGGAGTCCTTACTTGTATATCAGGGATGCTATATTTATGAGAAGGGAAAACCGGTACAGATGGGTCAAGGAAGGGATCAAATACAACATCCAGGCACACTAGCTTAAGACATGGGTTATTATGGTGAGTGATAACCAAGCAAAATGACCTAATCAGAAAAATTATAATCAATTTTGTTTACTTTTGTTAAAGGATAAACAAGTTGGGGTAGAAGTTTTAGATATTTCTAACCAGGAAAACATGATTTGGATAGTATTATTTAGTCCTTTCAGAAATTATTTAGGCTCCTAGTGGGTTACCGCCAAAATAGGAAGTAGAATATGAGATTCAGCTATTGCCAGAGTCCCCTCTACTGAACATCGGGTTGTATAGGAAATCCTTGCTTAAGAGTACTAAAGTAGAGAGAAACAACTCCAGGATCTACTAAACCAAGGAGTGATACATCCGAGCACCTCACCATGTGGTTCACCTATTGTGATGGTGCCAAAGAAGGATGGTTCTTATAGAATGTGAATCAACTACTCGCGCTTTGAACAAAATCACTACACGAACAAATATCCACTTCCCCGCATAGATGATCTCTTGGACCAACTTCAACATGCCAAATTCTTCATGAAGTTGGATCTCAAGTCTTGTTATCACCAAGTTAGAATGAAGGAGGAGGATATATGGAAGACTTCCTTAAAAACAAGAAAGGGTTTGTATGAATGGTTAGTAATTTTTGGGTTATGCAATGCACCCACTACTTTTATGAGATTGATGAATGATGTATTGCGGGATTTCATAGATTCATGTGTTATTGTATATCTAGATGATATTCTAATTCTTAGTGTCATATGGGAAGAACATCTAACTCATTTAAAACAAGTCTTGCAAGTTCTCGGAGAAACAACTACTTTGTAATATGAAGAAATGTGATTTTTCCAAAAATCACTTGTCTATCTTGGGCACGTGGTTGGAGGAGGAGAGGTATGAGTGGATCCAAATAAAGTTGAAGCCATCATTAACTGGTCAACACTAACAGGAGCCACAAAGACTAGGAGTTTTGTGGGAGTAGTACAGTACATGAAGAAGTTCATTCTAGGCTTCTCTACAATTGCAACACCTCTACACACAAAGTGGCTGCAAATAGTAAGGGCTTTGACGGGGTAAGGAACAAGAAAAATCCTTTGAGTTATTGAAATACAAGATTAGTCATGCTCCAAGTACTTTCTCTTTCTAATTTTCAGTATCCTTTTGAAGTAGAGACAGATGCCAGTGATTACGCCATGGGCGTAACGTTGCTTCAAGTAGGTAAACCTGTATGTTATAAGTCTGAAACTTTTAGTTCAGTAGTTAAAGGATATTCAATATATGATAAGGAAATGGATGCACTAGTTCAGGAAATTAAAAAATGGAAGCATTATTTATTGGGTAAACAAACTATTGTGCACACTGACAACAAACCTCTCCAATATTTGCAAGCACAGTCTAAATTACAGTAGGAAAGGCACTACAAATGGATGGGGTTCCTTCAACAGTTCCATCTAGTGATCAAATAAAAGAAGGGTAGTAAAAACTTGGTGTCAGACATGTTGTCTAGGCCACCCACACAGGAGAAGTTTTCTTTTTTGGCCACTATCTCTCAGATCGAGACCTTCACAAAGGAAGCTTACAGAGAGGCATATTCCTAGGAAAAACACTTTGGGGTGACATTTCAATAGTTGCAGTCCCAAGGGAATGAAAGGATAGGGATTAAAGATTGTTATCTCAAGGATAGGATACTCTACTGATGGGGGAAGCGTTGTGTGCCAAAAGAAGAAAGAATTCTATTGATGAGGGAAGCATATACCTTGAAAGTAGTGGGACATTTCAGTGTTGGTAAGACCCTAGCCCACTTGTAAAGGTACATGTATAGGCCCAATATGCAAGAAGAAGTATCAAAATTTATACGTGGATGTAAACTTTATTGTACTAGCAAGCCAAATTATATGCCTTTTCTAGTACCTAGTCATCCTTGGGAGGACATTTCTATGGATTTTCTAGGAGGATTACCTATGTCTAAACATGGCCATGACTATCTATATGTTGTTGTTAATAGATTCAATAAGATGTGTATTCTTATGGCATGTAAAAAGATAGTAAAAGCACATGAGGAAACAAATATTTTCTTTGCTAATGTATGGGTGCATTTTGATTTTCCAAAGTCTATTGTTTCTAACAGGATTCTAGGTTCATGGGGAATTTTGGAATACTTTGTGGGAAAAGATGGATACCAGTTTATAGAGGAGCATAACTTTCAATCCACATATAGATATATAGACATAGGTGGTAAAAAGGACTTTGGTACAACTAATCAGAGGGTATAATAGCAAATATCCAAGGACTTGGGATGAGTCCTTAGCCTACATTCAACATTCCCTATAGCCAGGAAATACACACATCCACTATAAAGTCACTATTTGAAGCATGCTTGGGATATTTACCTACAAATCTACTAGACATAGTAGTTGGGTAGCATGATGAGGAGGAGACACGAGACACATAGGTGACTAGAGAAAACAAACTCATTAAGAGGATCTGAAAATCCATCTCAAAGTCAAAAAATAGCTAGATAAATCTCAAGCCAAGTACAAAGCTAGGCATGATCAGCATAGGAGAGAACATAAGTTACATGTTGGAGATAGAGTTTGGATTTACTTGAGCAAGGAGAGATTACAAGGTCAAGCATAGAAACTCAAGCCACTACGATATGGGCCCTTCACCATATTGGAGAAGGTTGGAGAAAATACTTTTCAACTTAACTTGCCATCATTTATGAGGATGTACTCTGTAGTAAAATGTGAGAACTTGCACCTATATGAGCCATCCATGCTAGATAAAGATGAAGGGATAAAATTGTTACCTTCTATTGAGGATTGTGTCTTGGACTAATGAGGTGAATTGGAGGGGGATGTAGTTCTGCAGTAGAAGGTAAGAGAGACTAGGAGAGGCCCACAGGAGTCTTGGCAGATTGGACTGAAAGGGAAGACACCAAGGTAGGATTGGTGGTACTCAACGGAGCAAGTGAGGGAATTATTTCCTCATCTACTCCCCACTAATCTTTTGTGGGATGAAAAGTATCCAAAGTAGGGGATGTGTGATCCATAGGGATCTAAAACTAATCTATTTCATCAAAACAACATCACGAAGAAGGAAAAATGCAAACACAAAGGTTCTATATTTTTAGTAACAAGATTGCCACTCTATGCAGATCACGGTTACAAAAATGCCACCCAACTAGGGTGGTAGTCTTGGGACCGCCGGTCTGCATTGGGTGGTGGTCCTAGCTCTTTCGAGATAGAAAACAAAAATATGAAACAAACAACCTAAAATTTGGACAATTGTTTGTATCTCTTCTCCTCCATGACCTTTCCCATTCTCTAGTGCATAGGAGGACATGGGAGAGGCTATAAATACATGTTTGTAGAAGAGAATAGGATCATTGAAGTATGAAAGTAAGTGAGAAAGAATTTCTTAGTGTTGGAATTGTGTAATGTAGAAGAAAGGAGTGTTGAGACGGAGTAAGCAAGTATTTGGGAGGAAGTGTGAGATATTATATACTTCTCTTTCATACTTATTGTAAATTCTGTACTTGTTATTTTGAATTGGCCAATAAAAGTGGGAAGAAAGAGAAATTTCCATTTCATTGGTTTTTCCTCCTCTAGAGGTTTCCAGGATAAAATTTGTTGGTGTTTATGATCTTAAATTCTTTCCTTTCCTACAATTGTGGATTCTAATCATAAGCATGATTCATTCACTAGATATCTCTGTCATTTTCTAATAGAAAGTAGAACAACAAAATTTATTTGTGTTTCTGTGGATAATTCCAAAGTTGAAGAGTTTACAGATCAAGAGCAACCAAAGGGTTTGTGTCCTATAGGCGTATGACTTAATGGTGACAAGATGATGGTTTGACAGGTTAAAGGAACAAAAATTTATGTTGCCACAAAGGTGGGTTTACGAGGCTAGGAAGTCAAGTGATAGGGGAACCAAAGGGTTCATGTCCTCTATAAATATGACTTAATGAAAATGGGGGATGATATGAATATTTAATGAGGTCAAAGGACCATAAATTAATGTTGCCATAAAGGTGGGCTTACGGGGTCTATAGGGGTCCTGGTGGTGATAAGAGGTGTAACACTTGAGGAGGCAGTCGGTTGAAAAATGTCAATTTTACTAAGTAAATTTGATGTTTTTGATGTAATGATGGAATGTCGAGGTGTGTTTAGGATTGTGTGGGCATTCATGGATGTCGATATGATGATAGACATATTGATAGACATGGATGTGGCATAATTGGCAATTTACGATTAAAGTTATGTTTTAGGTGTGATGTGTTATCGATATTGATTTTAAAGTGACTTAATGTTTTTCAAAACCATGGTCAAGAATGAAACATGGATTAATTTATTTTTACTATATTTGATACATATGTGATGGGAAATAACAGAGTGAAGGCTCTTGCACTTTTGACCTTTACAAAAATGTTAACAGATGACTAACAATGGGTAGTCACATGTAGGATCTTGGATATAGATGGAAGTGAAATGTATACCTTCCTAGAACATGAGAAGGGGTTTAACATGTGTAGGTTGTGTGGTAAAAATGGTTACCCATTTCAATAGTTTCATAGGAAATTCCCCACTATACACTTCATTATTTTGATGCAAACTGATCGATGTGGGAAGTTTAATTTCAAGGGAAAGTTGATCGATGTGGGAAGATTTCCTGGGATGTTTTGATATTTGATTTTTTGAAGTTGGATCTATGCAGGAAGAATTTTTACATAGGTAGTCATCCTTAGAGGGAGTGGTGTACAATTTTGATTTTGACTTTGATTTTTACAGAAATAATTGTCCTTCAAGAGGATCGGTCTATTATTTTGACTTGTAGTTATCCTTCAAGAGGGCCATTATTTTTTTATGTTTGACAATATGATTTGATCTTTCAAATAATTATCCATCAAGGGATAAGTATATTATTATTTGAATTTGATAGAAAGTATCCATATATTCTTTTGACTTTCGAGATGATGGCAATCCCTACTAGACCATTTCAATGAGGGGAAGAAATGTGTACATGTATTACACATATGTGCCCCATGACATGTATTTTGTTGGTTCAAGGTTAGATGGATGTATTTTATTGTGGGGTTCTTTCTAAGAAGGAACTTGTCCATGTAATAGATGTGATGAATAGAGTCATTGTTCTCATATTTGAGGTGTTTGAGGATAGTGATGGAAAGAACCACATACTTTCAAATCATTACAATGATAAGATGAATGGTTGATGATGGAATAATATCTTTTATGTGATTACTTTGTCATGATAGTTGATGTGTTAATAGTAGAAAGGCTACAAGTGCAAGGCATTTAGAGGTTGACCCATACTATATGGACCAATCCAGTTAAGGGAAAACATTCCATGTTTACTCCTTTCCAGAGTAGTGACATTTTGATTAGATTGATAGGATAGGTTTGGTGAAGATGAGAAAAGGGAATGTGTAATGTAAAATTTTTGAAGAATTAATAGAGAGGAGTTCCTCTAATATGATACTATGGATAAAAGTAAGATGCACTTTGAAGGGAATGATGCTTTTCAGTTTAGGATGATGAATTTTTGATCTTGATTGATTGAGTATATGGTAAATAAAGGATCCCTTGATAAAGGATCTGTTGAAAATTTGGATGGGATATGAGAGGAAAATTAATGAGGAGGGTAGATGATGAAGCTTTGATTTTACCTTTTCTTCATGTATGTTGATTCCAAGTTTGCATGGGTGGGTTAACTATATTGATTTAAGATGAGGGACCTTCACTGGAGGTGATGAGAAGACACATGAAAAAGGTTGTTCAATATATGATTGAGGATGATCCCCATATCCTATAGATATTAGGAGGACACTAAAATTGACTTGGGTGTAGATGTTGACAAGGTTGAAGGACCTTCAAGGGAAGGTGTGGAAATTGATGAGATTGAGAGACCTTTAATGAAAGGTTCTAATAATATGTATAACAAGGTTTTGATAATATGAGATTGAGAATGTCCCCCTTGTCCTATAAATATCAAAGGTGGAGGTGTAGATGATATCAATGATGGCTTAGATAGGTATTATTCTAGGAGAGGATCATTGATGTGGAAGAGTTATTAGATAATGGATTTAAGTGCTTTACAACTCTCTAAGTTATCTCCTAGGATTCTATGATAGGTACATGTTTTATTTTTATCATACCTGAAGGCTTTCATGTACGTGAATTTTGTGTTTTGATGGGTGGTAATGTGATAAGAGAAGCTTGCATGAGCCTCTCAAGGATGTCAATGTAAGTCCCTTTTGGGGGATTTGGATTAATGTATTTTGATTTTGATTTAAAAGAATGCTTACTATGATGCATCTTATATTTGGATGACAATGGATTCATAGATGTCGTATGGTGTTGAAACATCATAGGGACATTGTGAGGTTGATAAGAGAGAGGGTATGATGTGGGATTGATATAATTGGATGATGGATAAGGTCCTAGGATGGATAAGGATGGACTGGTTGTAAATAAAAAGGGGTATAGATGTGTGGCGTGATATTGAGATAAAGGATGGGGTCCCAAAATTGATGGTAAGGGTGGGACTATAGATTTGATAGATTTGGATTGTGACAAAGGATGAGGTCCCAAAATGGATGGTAAGGTTGAGACCTTAGATGATGTGTGTTTTTATTTTTAATGTTGATTTTAGGTAAAGGAGGGGTTTCACGATAAATGATGATGCGATCTTGGTGTGACACTTTCAATTTTGTAACGTTTGTTTTAGATAGAGGAGATGGTCTCATTCCGATCATGAGGGTGTAGTCATGGATGTGATGGTATTTGATTGTATAGTGTTTGATTCAAGACAAGGTTCTAGACTAGATGGTAAGTGAGTATATGGGGATAGGATTGAGTCTAATTCAGATGAGGGGGATGTTGTTTTGAGACATGATTGAGGTGGGTTATATTTATGTGGGATGCCCAATTATTTGATTAGTTTAATGAGTGGTTAGATGTCGAGATCATTGATTATGAATGCCTCCTTAGTAATAGTATCCAAGGTAGAGTCTAAAGGCTGCAAGGAGGTAATGGATGATTGAACAGTGGATGTTGAGCGGATGAAAGTGGAATACTTAGTAGAAGGCACACAGAAGGTTCACGTAAGAGAACAAGGTGCAATCAAAGGTGCAAAAGGATAGGGGAGAACATGTGCACGAAATATAAGGGTAGATTTGGGACTTAGCCATTTTCATGTGTACGGGCTATTTTTGGAGATAGCGTGTCAAGCACATAAACCGGGTAAATAATTGTGTAACATGCATCAGCTATTTTTGGAGGAGCGGCTACTAAGCACTTTACATGGGTGTGAGATAAGAATAGATTTTCTACTACCAGTTAACTAGAAGAGGTCTATTGTTAGTGCACTTGCATGTGTGGCTGTGATTGTAAAGGTGCATGGCTATTTTTAACATGCAACCTATTTTTGGAATTATGCAAGTGGTGAAGGGAAAGTCCCCACCCTTATAAATATGTAATTATCTACGTAGTATAGAGGACTGTGTGAGAACTAATTACTATGAAGTTATGTTGTCGATCTGATGCATGCATAAGCTATGGTATTATCTATTGTAATGAGCTTCTGTGTATTTATCATGTTTAATATAATGGAGTGTATTGGCTGAATTAGAGTATTAACCCTAAGTATAATTGGTTCTTGCATGCTTGATTTCATTTTGATCATCATTTAAATCTATTATTATTTAGATCTAGATCTAAACATGCACTGTAGAATGATGTATTAATTATGGATATGAATGCATTAAGTCTTCATCATGCTAACATCCTAAAAACAAACATAAAGAGGGGCCCAGTACCTTTGCGCACTTTGGGTGAGTGCTTATTGTAGGCTAAGTGATGTGCCAGTGCACCTGGGCTATTACTGGTAAATTCTAGGTTACATCATTGGTTCCATTTTCAAGACCTCTTTTTCAGTTTTTAAGGATGGTTTGTGATGAAGACATACCAATTGACCCTAAAAAGTGTTGAGGAGTGGAAACATGATCTAGAAGAAGAATACGAATGAAGTTTCAACACTAGATATGATTTTAACACACGCACATGGGTGGAATAGAATATTTATGAGAGAGTCTTTACCATTTTTCTAGTAGATATATATAATTGGCTGATTGTTTATGCATCAAAAAGGAATTGGAGGTATCATGCATTTATTTTAACACAAGAATAATTTAATGCCCTCTATGATGCTAATCTGATTTGGACATGCTCTTTGGATACTTAGTTTCATTATGTTCTTAATAAATATATTATGGAGTACTCAATTTCCAATTATTCTTGGTCGATTAGAAGAATTCCAATTTTTATGATATCCCAGGGGAACTTACTGTAAAGGCATTCCACTGGTAATTAAAATCTTGATGGTAACCCTAAACTTGGAGAGAAAACCGATGGCTAACTAAACCCCACCACGCATGGGGGCGGGAGTAGGTTTTGTGAAAGATGGCAGACCTAGCAATAGAGAGGCAGAGAGAAGAAAGGTGGCTTAAGTACAATAAAGTGCGCAAGAGGGAGATAGGGAAGAAACATGACATTATAGATTGGATGACATTGAGGAGAGAGATGGATCACGAAGGGTATGAAGTTCACACAGAGGACGTGGAACCTGAGTATCAGGAACTCCCCCATTTAGGAAAGCATAACAGGGAACCCCCTTGGCCTCACGTAGAAGCGTGCCAGTAGAGATGACCTAGGCCATGGGTGTACATTTGAGTTTACATAACAACCTTTCCCTTATGGTTGGTCTTCCAGTATCTAGTATGAAAAATAGCCAACAAGATAATTTAGGTAGTAGGAGATCAAGAGTAAGTCATATAACAAGCACATTGATGGCAACACAAACATCTTCATTGTTGTTTGTAGGTAAATTTTTAGGTGTATCCTCCACACAGAATTTTGGCACACAAAATTTTGGACTCTCTTCTAGGAGTAGTAACACTTCACAGACTATTGGGGTATAGTACATTAATACTATTTGTACATAGGGAAGTACATATTCTAGTACGATTCGACTTCTGGCTTCAAGATCAATAGGTATAGGTGGTTCTAGTTTCGGTAGATATGGTGGTTCTGGAGGTAGAGGAAACATAGGAGGTTTTGGATCAGGTGGGAAAGGTCTGCACCAACCACAAAATATTTACATGGATATGTCTCTTCTTCTTCCAGTATAGGGGCATAGAGGATGCTTTATTGAACACATGCACATGTGTGAAATAATGTGGTGCACAAAGGGAATCATGCCTTCGAGTGTAGGGAAGGTCAATTTTCCACTGCGTTACAAGGATGAAAAGACAACTAGTACATAAAAAGTTCAACCCCGGTTAGACTTTCGTAGACTATACAACTTTAAAAGATGTTTTCCTTAAAGAGTTTCACATCCTAGAGTTTGAGAAAAATATTATAATGGCGCTCAAGGATATTAAGCAAGGCACTACTGAGAGTGTTAGAGTATGATTCTCATTTCAAAATGTTGTTATCTAAGATTTCTTATGATATTTATGAAAGCCAACATGCACAATGGTTTGTTAGAGGTCTGATTACACCTCTTAGAAGGGCACTATCACATAAGACATACATTGACCTGTGTGAAGCACTTGAAGAAAATTTATGCGCTAAGGTAGTCGGGAGTATAGACACTAGGGTGAGCCCATTTTTAGAAGCACAGATCCCAGCTATGGCGAAACAGTTGGAGAACCTATCGAAAAATTGAGCACATGAGATGCATACGAGGATTTGGTGAACAAATTGTGAAGTGGAAGGTCACACAAAGGATATTTTCCCCACATATTAGTACGATCATTACTATTGGACTGTTAAATATGTCATTTAAACCATGATGTTATCTGCATTACCCATTATTACAATGTGTAATAAGGAAGAACGCTTCTTGTTACTATAAAATTTATAGGTCCATGACTCACAACACGGAAGATTATCAGCTGATTGGTCAGATCCATGATGTTATAGATATTGATGTATGATAGACAAGAGTATTAGATAAATCTAAAGGAAAGAATGAGCATCAGGATTGGGATCATAATCAAGTGTGTTATGATCGGAATGAAGGGCATTTTGAAGGAGGTCATGGTAGAGGTCGAGGATACCATGGTGGATTCAAAGGATGAGGCTGTGGTGGTGGACGAGGTGAGTTTCCTCACGGAACATGTTATACATGTGGATATCCTGACCACTACAGGTGCAAATGTCCTCATAATATTACATGTTATTTCTATGGAAAGAATCAAAGTTATGAGGAATTCCCGGACTTGTATGAGCATCTTAGTAAGAATCATAAACAAGAAAAAAGGTGTAAGGATGCTTTGGATACAATGCGCCATGGAAAATCAGTTGATGCCCAATTTGGAACTAGAATTTGAGGCATTACAAGTAAGGATCACTACCCATGCTAAAGCGGCACATGCCAAAGAAGATTTGTAGCAGAAGCCTACCATCACTAAGGAGGAGGTTTTATATGCATGGTACCCAAATCCTTCCTATTAGAAGGAGGTTTATCAAGAAACTATGGAGGTACTAATAATTTTTTAGGGTGAAATAAAGTATTTAAATGAGCAATCACTGAAGATGGAGCAAAAGGAAGAAACAAATATGGTCCAATCTAATAGGGATGTCTTGAAATAAATGTGCAAGATGTTGTGCTAGGAGAATATTTTTTTCACTTTGTTAGGGAATTGGTTATAGGGAAACACTCTGCATGCAAGTATTGAGACTGGATGAAAGATCTTGCATGAAAATATTCCCCCTCATATCTTAGATTATGACAAGGAAATCACTATGAATGTTGTTGTGGATGGGTGGCTTTTGAGGAATATATTGACTGATACTGACGTGAAAGTCAATGTTCTTACTTTAGATGCATGGGTGCAAATGGGGAGACCCCCATTACATCCATCTTTGAATGTATTGTTCATAGCTAATTGGAATAAGGCCACTCCCATTGGAGTTTTAAAATATGCATCCATTACCATACATGTAGCCAAGTTCACTTTGGGATTTTGAGGTTTTAACGCCGATAGATGTAGATAGCTTCCCGGCTCTCTTGGGCATCCTTGGTGCTATGCAAACAATGTTGATCTTTGGTTCAACAAGGATTGTATCAACTTTGAAAATAAGGAAGAAAGAGTTATTATCCCTTTAACAGATGGAAAATCTACACCCTATGTTAAGCCCTTGAGTGATGAATACTTGAATAGGATTTATCTACGTGTCATCCGGGATGTAGAGGTACTTGAACCATCTAAGGAAGTAATCCTCTAGTGGGAGGATGCATAGTCTATTAGCAATAATACAAGTGTTACTTGTGATAATTAGGCTCATAGTACTTATGAGTTGGTAGGGCACGAAGTAAAAATCACATTTGTGTGGGACAATAGACATCATTGTATCAGGATAATAGGTAATAACTCGGTACCTTGTTACATTAGAGAAGGAGATCCTACAGTATTTTTGTGCACCATGGAGGAATAATGGATAGACCAGTTGGAGAGATAGAATATGCTAGCATATACCCTATGCGAGGACAATAACGCACTTGGTGGGTGGTTCACAAGGATAATCTTGTAGGATGGAATGAAATTAGGATTGATCTTACTACTAGGTTCTTCAGGAGCAATGCACCTACTCAAATCTGCACTTATCATGGTAATCAACCTATTCAGCACCACGTTTAGTAGTGTGAGAGACTCGGATAGAGGGGCAAAAAAATTTACCACCTTTGTTCTGGGTGGACAAATTTTATTCCACTTTACAAGGTTGTGCATGTGCTTGGTATGTATATGCGGAACTCCATAGAGAGACTAGAAATTGACATGATTTAATTGTAGGAATGACCCAAATGTTTTAATTCTTATCTACTAAACCTTCATTAGAAGAGGAATTAAAGGTTATAAAGTGCTTAACTATGGGGGATATTACCAAGGTGGAAGAACTCATTCAGGAGTTATTTGATGAAGGAGACTTAGGAGCGCGTTTTGCTGGAAAAAAAAAAAGACAAATGCTGCACTAATTAAGTGTGCTTGCCTTGAGAAATAAAAAGTAAAGATGGTCTACTTAGTGGATGATGAAGAAGAAGAAAATCTAGATGTAGAACATTCAACAGGTAGGCACAAGGTTCTATACGGTGTAGATAATACCATGCATGCCTATCATGAATCTATGAAGATAAAGAAAGTGAATATTGGATTAGATGTTGAGCCTAAGGAGGCCATAATTTGAGACTATTGGTCTGACTCTGAAGTGGAAAAAATCATTGAGTTACGAAGGGATTATCAGGACTTATTCCCTTGGGTGTACCATGAACTTAAAGGCGTGCATGAATCATTAGGAGAGATGAGGGTGAATCTTAAGGAAGGTGCGTGCACGACCAGAAAGAGACCCTATAGGATGAACCCCAAATTTTGTGAAAAGGTGAAAGAAGAGATTGAAAAAATGTTGAAGTATGGAATCATCAAGACCTTGGACGAGTAAGAATGGGTTAGTCCAATGCTGATCAATATCAAGAAGGATGGTCAGATTAGGATCTGTGTGGACTATAGGGAGATGAATGTTGCATGTGTGACTAATCCCATTCCTACACCATTCACTGAGGAAATACTAGAAGGCATTATAGGGTGCAAAATCTATTTATTTATAGATGCATTATTTGAGTATCATTAGGTCAGGATTTCTTAGGAGGATTAAGAAAAGACTACTTTTACTACTTAATGTGGAAATTTTTCCTATACTGTGATTGCTTTTGGTCCTAAAAACATGCCTATTGTATTTTCACGCATAGTTTTTCAAGTGTTCAAAGATTTTATTCACAACTTCTTACATGTTTATTTAGATGATTGGATGGTGTATGGACTTGTTAAGGATCATTGTGACAATCTGTACTTAATGTTTGAAAGATGTAGATAATTGAGTATTTCTTTGAACATCAAGAAATGTGTATTTTCTACGCCATTTGGAATACTGTTAGGACACATCATCTACAAGGAAGGTTTGTTGGTTGATCCAACTAAGGTTGTAGTCATTATCGGCTTAAAACAGTCTACCAGTCAAAGTTAGGTGCGTAGAATCTTGAGTCACACTGGGTATTATAGAAAATTCATAAAGGAGTATGTTAAGTCTGTGCGTACCTTTGGAGGAGTTACTAAAAGGAAAAGGGACATTCTACTAGGGAGAACCGTAGCAACGTGCATTCGAGACATTGAAGGAGAAACTTACTACCACGCCTATTATGTGCTTTCCTTTGTGGGACCTACCATTTCATGTATATGTGGACGCATCTGACATGACCATTGGTGTGGTGTTGGCTCAGCCTAGAGAAGGTATTATAGATCATCCTATATGTTTTGCTAGTAGAAAGTTTACTCCTGTAGAGAAAATTATACAACTACAGAATGTGAAGATTTGTCAATGATCTATGCACTACATAAATTCAGATAGTACCTTCTAGCAACACCATTTGTATTTTATATAGATCACATGGAATTGAAATATTTAGTAAACAAGCCCATTTTATAGGGGCACATATGCAGATGGGTACTCTTATTCCAAGAATTTGATTTCAAAGTTGTGGTAAAACCAAGGAAAAGTAATTATGTACCGGACCATTTATCTAGAATATAGTTGGGAGAAGAAGCATAGGTAATTAAAGATACCATGTCGCGTAGAGTTATACAGGTTATAATGCATGCCATCATAATTAGAGGATATTTTTGTCTTTCTATGAACATGTATGGCACCAGAAGAAATTAAATCATTAAAGAAGAAACAACTTACTATATGTGTGACACCATTTATGTTGATTAGCGGTGACATGTACAAGTTGGGCTAGGATGAAGTATTGTGCCACTGTGTATTGGAACATGAGTGCACATATATCATGGAGAAATCTCATGGTGGTATTGCAGGTGGCCACTATGTAGGTGACACCACTGCATGCAAGATTTTACTCACTGGATTATGGTGGGAAACCTTGTATAAAGATTGTAAGGCATATTACAAGGCTTGTGATCATTGTCAGTGCCTTGGGAAACTAGGTCAATGAGATGAAATGCCTCTAAGACCTATTACTAGTGTAGAACCATTTGAGAAATGGGATATAGACTTTTTGGGTCCTATTTCACCAGTCATGTGGTGGACTGGATCACGCTATATCATTACTTACAAAGACTATATGACAAGGTGGGAAGTATCAGTGCCTACAAAGGATTGTACAATGGCTACATCAGGCAAGCTTCTATGGGAAAATATTATTACAAGGTATGAATGTCCTTTGAGTTTGACCAGTGATAGGGGAACACATTTTCTGAATGAGACAATCATAATTTTATTGGATGAGTTCATGATTGCAAACCAAAAGACTACACCATATCATCCTCGGGAAAATGGGATGCTGAGGCTATTACCAATATTTTGAGCCGATATTGACAAAAATTTATTATGTTGGAAGGAAGGATTGGGATGATGAAGTTTCTATAGTACTTTGGGCATATAGAATAGCATACAAGTAGATAAACAAGGTCACACCTTTTCATTTGATGTTTGGCACAACATGAAGTTCTTCCTATGGAATTCATGTCTCCTTCTTTGTGTATTGCATGTCTTTGGAGGTCTAGCTGATGAGTGAGAATTAGAATAACAAATTGAAAAGTTGATTAAGCTGGATGAGCGATGAGCCATAACACGCTAGAGTCAGAATAAAGAAAAATCCAAGAAGAAAGCATGACATGATAGGCACATTAGGGACAAGAAGCTTGAGATCAAATAGATGGTGCTTCTCTATGATTCTAAGTTTCTACGCCATCCAGAAAACTCAAAGTACATTGGTTAGGACCATATGTTATCACTCACATAATTTAAACATGAGCTTGTCAGTTAGAAACACTTGAGGGAATACGGTTACCTAGTTACTTCAACGGGAGTAGGCTGAAGCCCTACTATAGATAAGTCTTCTTGGTGTTTTTAATAAGGAAGTATTTCCATTTAGATTAAGTTTTCAATTACCTATTCCCTTAATGTATTTCCTTCTTCGTCCCTATTCTTTGTCAATTTAGTTTTTGTTTTGTGAAATAAGCACATTTGCACACTAGAAGATAATTACCATTTGCAGTATTTTTATGTGCAGAGGACTACACATACCATTTGTGTGGGGTGGTGATTGAGAAATAGGTACACATAAAGGAACAAACTACTATAGGTTCTATTCAAATCTTGAAAATTTGGTGAAGTGAAAGATTTCTTCTAAATGAGGACCATAGATGGAGATAAATGAAGGGATAGTATAACGTGAGGTAAGCGGCGACCATGGAGACTACCAAGAGAAGGCACAGTGATGAGGTACTCGGGAAAATGGAAGCATGATGAAGAGAATCTATATTCAAAAGGTAGGAAGGCATGCGAAAAGGTTATAGCCGAGGCACAAAGATGTATCATGTGGAAAATTTGTAAAAGGGTCAATTAACAAGGAATGTTGGTAGGTGGAGCAATAAATGTACCATTTTTTAAAAATCTATATAAGGAAGGGATACAAGTTCATTCTTACCATTGTAAATCAATTTTTTTGAAAGAGATAACGTGAACAAGTTGAGCGAAGAGTATTGAGGTGTGAAGAGTGTGAAACCAGATGTGAGGAGCAGATTTGTGCATAGGAGAAGCTTACATCCCCGTTGGTGAAGGGTTTGAGTGAAGCAGAGCATTCGAAAGAGCTAGGGCACACGATTTCAACTAGGGCACATGGATTTGAGCTAGGGTTTGAGTTTACATGTTGTAAAAGCTAGAAATGAGCATTTGAGGACAGAGAGTTGTGATTTATAGATGGCACCAAAGAAAGCACCTGCCATAGGAGAAAAAGGGAAGAAGAAGATAGAAGCGGAGGTTGAAATTACTCCTGAGAGAATTTTTTTAGAGATTTAATACCTATAAGGTGTGATAGTGGGACAAGAATGGGATTCCCATGTCTAAAAATGTAAGATCAGTGACTACAACAACCACCGCACATTATAGAACAAAAAGGAATTGGATGCGTTATTGAATACAAAGAAAAACAAGTGCACATCAAAAGATATACCAGTATATGATGATGCGGGAGAGAAGATGCGAAAGAAGATTGGATTTTATCAGGTTGTATGCGAGATCCCATAATTTGGAAAATAAGAACCTTTTTACCAATGGGTAATGAGTAGGGTACATGAATATTTCTTCTATTTCGTCGGACGCAGGGTAAGGATTATAACCACTTTGATTTCCACTATAACAGGATTGAGGGGCACATGAGTGGACCTAAATAGTGACTTAATAGATAAAGCATCCATCTTGGAGACATGGAAGGAGTTAGGATACACAAAAGGTCCATGTGGAATGGATATAGATAAACTGAAGAAGTATCCGGTGGTACAGTAGCTACACATCTGGTCACCAAATTAAATGATCAAGAAAGATGGTCCCAGGTGAACACAATGTGGTTACACATTACAAGGAGAATGTCACAGGGAACAATATACAATATAGCGAGGATACATTGCTAACAAAATCCTTGAAGAAGCACACACATGTGAGAAAATTAGTTTCAGCATTGTCTTATTGTCCTTAGTATTTTTGGAGATTGGAGTTCTGATGGGCCAAAGAACAAGATCTGGGAGTACCCCATGTAGAATAAATCCTTGGTGGAAAGATTTGATAAATAATTATGTGAAGAGTCAATGTGCGCACCAAGTCAAGTAGAGGGTGAAGATGCGGTATGTTAGGCTTCACACAGAGTTTGAAGAGGAGTGGCACATCCCCAAGGATTTACCTTTGGTGGTGGGAAAGGCAATCCAGTTCGTAATGTATTAACACTTTTGCATCATGCGGTTTGCAATGAAGGATGGTACTTGGAGCCCCTGGTGTAAGATACCATATGCCTTCACAACACATTACTTCTAGTGCAATGGTCCATCAGGTTCAGCAATGTGCGATGCCTGAAATTTGTTATAAACAAGGTAGACTGTGACTACCATATGCTGTGTAAGACCTATGTGTATCTAGGGAAGACTACCTACATAGAGAGGCTGATTTCAGATGTGATAAGTATGAATCCTGTGAGTTTGGTGATTAGAGATAGTGGGGCCGCACTTATCTACCTTCAACTCAAGCCTAAGTTGGAGGGAAACAAATATGTGGAGAAATATTTTGCACTCTAAGGGCTGCCTAAGGGAAAACATACAATAGCGAATGTACCAAATCCAAAGCCCACTGAAACTATGAAAGTGGATGATGAGGAGGAAGAGCGTGAAGATAGTGGCAGTTTTGTGCATAGAGGATGAAGGAAACCCTTAGAAAAGGTAGAATATGAGCGTGCAAGTACTCCACCCCAGACACAAGAAGAAGGGGATGAAGAATTGGAGGTTGGAGAAGACCTTGAGGAATGCCACTTTAAGAGGGTGTTCAAGAGAACAAGGACTCAAGGTGCTACTCCCCATTCAGTGCAGAGATCACCGTGACTCTCTCCATAGAAGGAGACATCTGAGAAGAGAAGGAGAAAATTGAAGCTAGATGAGGAGGTGAAAGAGTTTGAAGAGAACACGCTTGGATCTCCTACACCACCAGAGGATGTGGAAGATCCAAAAGATGAATAAATGAAAGATAAAGATGTGAAGAATGAAGGAGAAGGGGTAAATGAAGGAGAGATAGAACAAGGTACTTCTCAATAAACTAAAGATCTAGCTCTAAATATTGGCATATTAGTTTCTAGGGGCTAAGAAGTAAAAGGAAAAGTGGAGAGTTTACTATTCCATCTTTGGGCTATGTTGAGGACACAAGTAAAATTGTCCACTCCCATTTTCAAATCACTGTGATTCTTAAGGAGTTATATGGATGGGAGCTGATGGATGAGGACATGGCCACCATGCGTAAAAGAAATTAGTTATCTTGGTCTATGCACACACACATGGATGATCCAGAATTTGATGTATGTGAAGAATCTTGTGTGTTAAGAAGGTTGAAGAAGGCACCTCAAGCTAGACATATAACCATGAAACCCACTATTATGTTTGATGAGCAGGTAAGCAATGCCTTGGTGAAGGTATCTACAGAGGTGGCATGGAGGAACATAGACAAATCTACCACTATCAAGGCACTGAGAGAAGAGATCAAGGCCAAGGATGCTTTGAGATCGCATGCTTGAAACAAGAAAAGGACCTGAGTATAAAAATAATGGGGTTCTTATTGGCATGGTAGAGGAGATCGAGGATCATGTCCTCCAAGAAAGACCACACTTAGAGCCTAAGGTACCCAAAAATTTCCCTTTGGCTATGCACTATGTGCACACATTAGTTGATTTGGTGCTTGAAGAGGGACCAGTTAGGATGCCAAAGCACCAAAATACCCTTAGCAGGAAGAAGAGAGTGTAAAGGTTGCAGTAGTGTGAAAAAATTCATCATATGAGGAATTGCTTCAAACTCTACGGGAGGAGCTGAAGAAAGTAGATCAAGCATTGAATATTTATACAACTCTAGAGGCAGTCATCAGAATAAGGACAATGGTAGAGGAAAATGAATTCCTAAAAGCAATGAAGGATGAAACTTTGGGGTGCTTGAAGAAACGCGGCAAAGTGGTGAAACAAAAGTGTGAGGCCTTTGACACTGCCAGGGAACCCCACAAGAACAGGTTGGATGAACTGGAAAAATTATAGCGCAGAAGATGGATCTACTAGAGGGAGAATGTTTGCAATGGATAACATTATGTTAGTATTATAGAATGAGAAGGGAGAAATTACACAGGATGAATTGGAATCTATTGTAGTGAATATTCTAGAAAAGGAAGAGGTCACTGAGTGAGTGATAGACATTAGAGGCAACAATAAAAGAAGAATATCCATAACTGATTCTTCTAGTTGAAGTAGAGGGTGATGTAGAGTAAATACTTATTCTTTGTATAGAAATTCTTTTACATCATTTCCATTACTTTATTTTTATTTTTTGGGAGTAGCCATTTATGGGGTAGTAATGCAGTTTAGTGTGGGGTAATGTTGAGCAGAAGAAAGTGGAATACTTAACTAAAGGCACACAAAGGTTCACATGAGAGAACAGGGCAAAATCAAAGGTGTGGAAGGATATGGGAGAACACATGCACAAAACATAAGGGTGGATTTGGGACTTAGCCATTTTCATGTGTATGGACTATTGTTGGAGATAGTGTGCTTTGAGCACACAAATGAGGTAAAGACTTGTGTGACACACATCGGATATTTTTGGAGGAGTGGCTACTAAGTGTTTTACATGGGTGTGAGATAAGAATATATTTTCTACTACCAGTTAACTAGAAGAGGTCTATTGTTAGCGCACTTACATGTGTGGCTGTGATTGTAAAGGTGTATGGCTATTTTCAGCATGTGACCTATTTTTGGAATTATGCAAGTGGTGAAGGGAAAGTCCCCACCCTTATAAATATGTAATGATCTGCGTAGTATAGGGTGACTATGTGAGAACTAATTACTATGAAGTTATGCTATCAGATCTGATGCACGCATAAGCTATGGTATTATCTATTGTAATGAGCTTCTATGTATTTATCATGTTTAATATAATGGATTATATTATGCAATCGAGTATTAACCACGAGTATAATTGGTTCTTCCATGCTTGATTTTATTATGATCATCATTTAAATTTATTATTCTTTAGATCTGAATTTGAACACACACTCGTAGAATGATGTATTGATTATGGATTTGAATACATTAAGTCTTCATCATGATAACATCCTATAACAACAACCCTAAAGAGGGGCCTGATACCTTTACGTGCTTTGGGTGAGTTCTTAGTCTAGGATGAGTGATGTGTCGGCATGCCCGGCTATTACTTGGTAAATTTTAGGTTACATTAGTGGAAACAGGTGATATCGATGTGTGAGGATCATCGAAAAGAGGATCTAAGGGTTCTGAGTTTTCAAGAGGAAGAATTGGTGATGAACGAGTCTCCTCATGGGGAAGATCATATGTAATAGTGTTAATGACATGACTTGAGGGATGTGTAGTATCTATATGGACTGAATCTATTGAGGGTGTTGGGTTAGGAAGAAAAGTAATGGCATCATGTGTGGTAGTTTCATCTGGTTCGTAGGAAGACCTAGGAGAATCAGATGGGACATGTGTAGATTGAGGATTGAGATGGCCTTCTTCAGGGCTTGGATTTCTAATTTTTGGACATGGTGAAGGCTTCATCAAAGGTATGGAATGTTTGGATCTAAGGATATATGAGATGTGATGGGAACATGATTAAGAAAACAAATCGATTAGTTCTGATTGAGGTAGTGATAAGGTCAATTAATTGATAATTATATGCAATTGAGTGATAAATTCGATGAGGGATTCATCTACTCAAAATTCCCCTCTCTAACAAGAAAAATTTTGAAAATTTTGAGTCTTAAGTGCTTTTTTCTGAGATACCCAGGTCGTGAAGTCGAAAGAATCTAAGTTTTGGGTCATTTTGTAAGTATTTCGGGTCTGTCGGAACTTTCTGTCTCACCTGTCCCAAGTACGAAAGTGCAAGTTGTTCCCCGATCGGCCGAAATCCCCGAAACTGTCCCATTCTCGGGCCCGTCGGAACTTTTTGTCCCAGGTGTCCCAAAACTTTTGTGCGAGCTTTCCCATTTTCGGCCGAAACTCCTGAACCGCGTACTTCGCGCATTTTCGTCCCAAATATCCCAAAGTCAAAAGTGCAAGCTTCCTCTTTTTCGGCCGAAGCTTCCTAGTCGCGTACTCCGGAATTTTCTGTTCCAAAAGTCCCAAGTCCAAATAGGCCTGCTGTCCCAATTTCGGCCGAAATGCCTGAACCGCGTACCTCGCGCATTTTCGTCCCAATTGTTCCAAAAGCTTTTGTGCATTCTCTCTCCATTTCGCCCGAGCCGCGTGTTTCGCGCATTCGCGTCTCACCTGTTCCAAGCGTACCAAGTGTCATTCACACTTAGCTTTTCCCGCTCATTCCGAATATGACGCTCTTTCAAATTGGTGGTGGTGTATTCAATGCGCATTAAATTCATTCCGCTCCTCAAACGGCTATATAACCAAGCATACCACCTTCGCATTTTTCACATTGCTTTCTTGCTATCATTTGCTCAAACCCTTGCAACCTAGTTCCCCTTGCAAATTCCTTCCAGAGTCTGGGTCGCAGTTCCGAATCTATCAATATGAAGATCAAGTTTCAGGGACAGGAGCAAATTTCTCCACTTGAGTCTGCCGTTAGCAATATCGGAGAGTGAAGCTCGTCATCTCGACTTGGCGATTTTGGTCAAGAATGACAGATCTGAAACCCTACGCCGATGGCACGGATGATTAATGATAGCGGTTTGGCTTTCGCGGAGGTTTCCCTATCTCGGTGCGGTGTCTTTGATGCGGTACTTTCATGCGGAGCTCACTTGACCCGATTGAGCGACTTGACAAATGTACACGGGAGCTCATTGCCAAAGGCTGGGCCATTCTTTGCCATTAGAAGCTGCTCTGAGGATTCCGGAGATGGACAATGCTATAGTCGTCTCTCGGGATCAAGCACAGGCCATGTTTGACCAAGACAGTGATAAATATAAAGCTCGAGTGGCGAGGTCTTGGTTGAAGAACCCTAGGAAAGGAGCTTCTCGTCTGACCAAAACCCTCTTACGGGCGGATTTCAATGAAGAATTGTCAGATTTTATAATCCTGTGGCTCGGGTTATGGGTTTGCCCTCAACCAATGAGTTTCATTTACTGATGTGCCCGCTCATCGGCATGGTGTGCGAGGAACGCAAAACATCAATTGGGCGAAATCATAAGCATGAATTTGGCGAGCAATTAGCTTGATGTGCAACAAACAAAGAAGTTCTTCATGACTTTGTATCGATGTATACCCTAGCGGCGTCACGGCAATGGTTTGGCTTTTCCTACATTGATGCACACAAAGGCGATCCGAGTGTCGCCTATTGCCCATTGATTCACCTAGAGACCAGCAATCGGAATTTGAAGGGTCAATGATGCCTTCACCATGTATGCGTGGTCGGATTGCTCGAAGGTGACACCGCCAGGAGGTTTTCAGACGAAGCTATGAACCTGATATCACAATATGGAGCCTATTTCATTCAGTTCAGGAAATTCTCTTATATCGAAGCTTCTTTGGCTATGAGAACACTCCTCTGCGGCTTCCCATGTTACTGCAACGACAAAAAATGGCCTTGATTGAGATATGCGAGCAAGCTGGACAAGTTGCCTGAGAACTTGCAGAGACAAGAAGATTTCTGGCTTACACTTTCCCATCTCTCTGGGAAACTACACATGCAAAACGGCCCTGGATGCTCAGAACGTAGAAAGAGCCCTGATCCCTATCACTGTTCATTTCTTCAAGCCAAGAACCTGTTTTGACTTGAAGAAGTTCATTGAAAGGAACATCAAGATAGTCTATCATCACAGGGCAGATACAGAAGACTACTGGGCCGACTGTGCAGATGATTTTGAAGCCAGAAGAAGGCATTGTGGCAGGTTCTCCCTGCACTTGATCCAGAACTCGATCATACAAGTTCTGAAGGTCTCGGGATGACAATTCTGAGCTATATTCATATGAATACGAAAATGTGATTAAGCACACCCCTCTGGAGGACCTGGATTGGAACAGAAAAGAAAGAGATGATCTGGCTGAGATTATTGCCCCAGTCTTGATCAGAACTAGGGTCTGGTTCAGTAAGAAGATCCGAGAATTCAAGAGGCACTCAGGAGAATCCAGCTCCAAAGATGATTCGACACCCATAAGGGAAGCATCAGTTCCAGAGTCTGGGACACCAGTGAAAACCCCTCCTGCCTCAATAGCTCAGGGACTTGTAGGATCTACTCCTTCTCCATCTACCCAGGTATACAAGAAGAAACTCAAAGAGGTAAAGAAGGAGCCTGCAGAGGATGACCCTCCAAGAAAACAGGCAGAGTTGCCTATGGGTCCAGAGAACATCATCGTTCTCAGTGAAAGTGAAGACAGTGAGGTGCCAATTCCTGCAAGTGTTCCTGAAAATCCAGCAGATAAAGATAAAGAAGTCCAGAGCACCGAACTTCCAGATACTACTGATTCTTCTGCCGCCATTACCTCCAGTGTTCTGCCTACATCTCAGCTTGAGTCAACAGCTGCACAGACCTTGAGTGTCATGAGCTCCCTGTCTCTTGGTCCCCTTGCTTCTCCTGCAGATTCTTCTTTCTCTTTTGCTTGGGTGCAACCTCTGGTTGATAAAAGGAAGAGAAAATCCTCCTCTCAAAGCTTGGGACCAAATTTTGATCTTTATGCTAGCGACCTTGTTGGGCACCACTCCTTCTCGTGCCAAGAAAGCCAGAACTACTTCCAGGATTGTGTCGGATGCTCGAGGTCAGCAATTCCTGGAGATTGCTAAGCCCACAGTAGACAAATCGGAATCAGAGTTGCTGACATCCGACTTGGAACTTTCAAGGATCCCTATGGGAGAGTCTACTCCTGAAGGTGAGATTCATAACCTCCAGGAAACAGTCACCAGAGTCATTGGAAGGGTAGAGAAGGGCGTGAGGCGATTGAGCAGTTTGGAAGAACAAGCCCAAGTTCTCACGAGTTTCATCAAGTCACTCTTGTCTAAGGACAAAGTTTTAGACCCCACTCCCTTGTTGCTCTACCCCCTCCTGTTAATTCTAAGCCAAGATGAAGTGCGAAATTAAAGATATGCACAAGTATTACTGTCTATGGTAGAGCTATCGAAGCCATGGTGGATGACATGCTTGTTGCCGGGCTAAACTTCATCGGCGAAGCTTTTAAGCTACATGGAAAGGTAGACAAGTTGCAGCATAAACTATCCTCTACCATTGAAGTTATGAATAAGGAGCTTAAACTTTGGGCGATTGCATTGTAGACCTTCGCCTCATGGGACGACAGATGAGAACATCTTCTTGGCGAGTAAGATTTTCGATGATGCCGAAGATAATCTATCAAAATCACAGGTCTACGGTGTAGAGTGGAAAATCGAGTCTGGAAGAGGTGTAGGAGAAATGAAGAATAGGCGGCAAAAGGAGAAGCTTTGAAGGCGCTAGCATTTCTTTGCTTTCAAAGATATGCATTGTTATCTTGGGATGAGAACTCTGGCATTCCCTCGTCCTTGCAAGAAATCAAAGCTCAGTTCAGAGCTTTTGTCAAAGATAATCTTTTCAAGGAAGACTCCATCTCTAAAGACAAGATAAAGGAAATTTGTTCTCTCCAGTCTGCCATTGAAGAAGCAAACAAAGACTATCATACTCACGTCGAGTTCGATAAAGAGATGGAGAAATGCATGGGATTTTGGACTCAGTCTGCAACTAACACATCAGTCCCTCGTGGCCAGAGATATAGCTGAGTCATTGAAGAAGTTCGGCGGATTCTTACGAGACAGTGGGTCCCTCCCAGTAGCCGGCCACCTGTCTCCTTCTCTCTTCTTTCCTCTTCTTTCCTTTCTTTTCGTATTCGTTGTAATTAGTTAAGGTATTGCAACCGGCAATACTTAACTATTCTTTATTTAAAAGAAAGCGATTCTGAAATCGTAACCGACTTGTAAGCTATATAATGGCCTTTCCACGCCATTTTGAAAAAGGAGGAAGAACTTGGCATACTCTCGAAATTGTAAATAGATCTTGAACGTATCAATACAAAAGGGCTTTTCTTTTCATTCTCTATCTGAATCTCTGTATCTCTGTGTTTTCCTTTAGTATTGTGAAGATTATTTTGTACCTAATTCGTTAGTCTTGCTGATTGCTTTTGCAAATACAGTGATCTTGCACGACCAAGAAAGAACTTTGTGTCTTTGATTAATGAATCTGAAGAAGGTCGTTGAAGAACTTTGTGTCTTTGATCTTATTCAGTTAATACAAATAATCTTGTTCCAAATTCCCTGCAACTTCGCACTCGTAAAGAATTATTCTGTTATCTACAATTCCAAACGTTTGCTATTACCTTATCTTCGTACCCTCTTTCCTCAGCCCGTTCGTAACTGATGATCTTTGTGGAAAACATTTTCGTGGTATCCAAGTTCAACCGTAAAATGACATTCTGTATATTTGTAAATAAGTTTGTGTCTCAATAAGGGAACCTCTCCCATTAAAGAGGAGGGACTTCTTGTCCCCTGACTGTTGTTCTTCTAAAAAGTCCTATCTGACGACCAACAGTTTTTGGCGACTCCGCTGGGGAAAATCGCATTCCAGTACTATAATTTTTTCGATCATCCTTTGATCTGGCGACTCCGCGTTTCACTCGAGGGAGAAGGGCCCTTGGTATCGAAGATTCTCAGTTTCAGCTTTTGGAACAACAGGGTTTTCCTTTCCCTTCAAATAGAAGAACTCGTTCAACGAGCACTCCGCCTGTTCGAGATAGAAGTCCTACACAGCCAGCTAGCCCTAATCTGCGAGCTCTGATACTTGCTGGTGTTAAAGTTCCCCTTCGGACCGTATTCCCAAGAAGAATGGCACAATTACCATGGGGACAACGTGTCGGACCTCTGGCTCTTGCGCACCCTTTGCATGAGTTACCTCGAGGTAACCGAAAGAACTTCCCAAAGTTTAAAGGAGATGGCAAAATTCACCCTGATGAACATATTGCAGCATTCATAGTCGCATGTGGGGTCTTGGGGGTTGAACATGAAGACGTCTCAGTAAGACTGTTCGTTGAGACATTACAGGATAATGCTGCTGACTGGTTCTATCACCTTCCGGCTGGTGCCATCACCGACTGGACTACCATGAGAACTCAGTTCGAAAACCGTTTTAAGCCGGCAGAAGATGTGCATGCCCTGCTTGCCCAGATTTCTCAGATAAAGAAAGATCCATCAGAACCCATGAGAGAATTTGTGGCTCGGTTCAACAGATTGATCAACAAGATTCCTGCAAATACTCGGCCGGTTGATCAAATTCAAAAATGTTTCTTTTTGAATGCCCAAACGCCTAAAGTCAGTTATGCTCTAAGAAGGGCTAATCTTGGAACGCTAGTTCTGGATCAAGAACTGGCTGTTAGTATCGAGGACGACCTGATCATGTCAGGGAAGTTGAAAAGAGATCCTCTCAAATCGAAATCTGCTGCTTCTTCCTCTTCCACCTCTGGACCCAATTCTGATCCATTAGTCCAGAAACTTGCAAATGATCTAGTGGCTATAAAGAAACAATTAGCCCAGCATGCACCATATGCAGATGTTACGAGAAGAAATTTTCAACCCAGAAACCGTCTGCCAGCCCCCCACACCAGACTGGCACTTGAAGGGCCTCCTGTCAAAGTCCCTGTGAACGCAACCTGTGAAGTTGAAGAGCCAGATGATGACGTGGACGAAGAAGCTCGTGAGGAGTTCCTGGAAGAATTTGACGATGAGGCGGAAGAACTCGAAGGATCTCGGGTTAATTTCTTTACCACCGAAGGCACTGATGATGGAGATAACTATGATGAAGTGGTAGCAGATATGAACAGTGAATCTTTTGCTGTCATGACTCGAGAACAGACGAGGCAGAAGGAGAAAATAACACAGCCCACGAAGAAATCTAAGGAACAGCCAGCAACCATTCCTGTAATTGCCAGAAGAGGATCCCCTATCCCGACCTCATCTGCACCAAAGGTAAGTACTGTCGACACTGCTCCCAAAGTTTCTTCTTCTTCCTTTTCTCCTAAAGTTGATAAATCTAGAATTCCAAATGATGATGGCCCATCCACCTCTGGATCCTTTGATATTGTTGATCATCTTAAAAGGACTAAGGTTCAAATTTCAGAAGCTGAATACTACCAAACCCATCCAAAAGCTTTTGCCAAGATGATCCAATTTGTGAATTCCCATTCCAAGACCACCTCCAAAGGCCTTTTGCCCACACCTCCTACTATACCACAGCCTAGTCTGGTAGCTGCTGTCACCTCGCCTGGAGACAAAATCAAGCCTTTTTATGTTACCCTCCTTATAGCGGGCCATAGGCTTAGTAACTGTGTCATAGATTCCGGGGCCTCTGATAATGTGATGCCCGCCAAAGTAGCTCATGCTTTAGGCTTGACCCTTACTCGTACTTATGGATCTTGCTACTCCATGGAAAGTAAGGAAGTACCTTTGGTGGGAAGGATTAAAGATGCACAAGTGGCTTTTCTTTGCTTTACGAAAAGAAGGTCTTGGCTACCATACTAGTAGCAGAGACATTCCTCCTTCCTATGGAATGTTGCTAGCGAAACTTACTGTAAAGATGTGGGTGGAGAGATTCAAATGGGTGGTCACACGCTCTCATACACATCGATGGACAAATGAAGAAGCTACTACGAGAAGCGATCAGTACATTGTGCGAGAAGACAGATGATCCCAAGGCACAAATACTCTATGAGGGCGGGGGCCATGGTAATTACATGATTTTGTCCCCGATGAAATCCGACCTGCAAAATATCACCTAAAGATCCCAATGGTGTCTGGATCTTAGAATTTGATGGCGATTGTTCTTGGTGGTTACGGGCGGTGTTACATTAATATCACACGAGGGCTGCTGTACCCCTTTTCATTCAAATTGCAGTTCGAGAACACTAACAATACAGCAGAGTATGAGGCTCTCATCCTTGGATTGCAAGTGGCCAAAGAACGAGGTGTAAAAAATCTTTTGGCTCGTGGTGATGCAGAGCTGATTGTGAAGCAAGTCGAAACTGTTTCAGGTAAAGAACGGGAGGCTGAAGCATTATCGGAATCAGGTTTGGGATTCAATTGAATTCCTTGATGCCTTCTCCATTGAAGCAATTCCCAGAGAAAAGAACAGCAGAGCTGATTCCCTGGCTGTCTCAGGGTCATTATTGATTCCTCATCCTGAATTCTCTCAGGATAAATTCACTATTGAGATGGTCCACCGACCTAGTGTCCCTGACAATACTAACAACTGGCAAGTCTTCAACGACGACCAGCATTTGCTTTCCTTCCTGGAGCTCAAGGGCAATTTTGAACAACTGTATTTCGAAGGAAGTGACAACCTGCCTCGTGAGAGCGTGTCTTCGGACCAAGCCGTCACCCAAGGAGAAGAGACTGATCAGGAAGGGTGCATTAAGCTCAAAGGAAACAAGATCCCCAAAGGTTTGGTGAGTTTGGAGGAGTTGTTTGATAAGCATGACAGGTACGTGAGATCTAAAGCTTCCATTGGACCTCGGCAATCAGCTGAGTATGATAAAATTGATATTGGGAGTTCTGATGACCCGAAGCTGGTAAATATCGGGAAGTGTTGCACATCAGATGAAAGGAGAAGAGCAATTGAACTTTTAAGGAAATATAAAGATGTGCTTGCTTATTCTTATGAAGATCTGAAAGCCTTCAAGCCAAAGGAAATGCAGCACTCTATCCCTCTCAAGCCAGGAATCAAGCCTTTCAAGCAAAAGCAGAGGCAGTACAACCCAAAGATAGCTGACACCATATTTCAGGAGATTCAGAAACTGCTAAAGGCTAAAATCATCTTTCCCATTCACCATTCGACTTGGATTGCAAACATTGTACCTGTTAGGAAGAAGAATGGGGAGATCCGTATCTGTGTTGATTTCAGGAACCTGAATCAGGCCTCTCTGAAAGATAACTACCCTCTGCCTATGATGGATCAGGTTTTGCAAGCGGTAACAGGCTCTGAGATGTTATCTATGCTTGATGGCTTTTCTGGATACAATCAGGTAGAGGTCGATACTGCTGATCAACATAAGACAGCCTTCACAACTCCTTGGGGTACCTTTGCCTACAAGAGAATGCCTTTTGGGCTGATTAATGCCGGTGCCACCTTCCAGAGAGCTATGGATCTGGCTTTCGGAAGCTTGAAAGGAAAATGCATAGTCATATACCTTGATGACCTGACAGTGTTCTCAAAGACAAGAGCGGATCACTTGACCACACAGGCGAGTTACGCAAAGATGCCGAGAGCATGGGATTTCCTTAAATCCTAAAAAATCTGTCTTACGTATTACGAGAGGAAAGCTATTAGGACACATTGTCTCGAAAGGATGGCATCAAGATTGATCTGAGCGAGTTCAAAGCCATCCAATGATTCCTCTCCCTACTAGTAAAAGGGCGTGCATTCCTTTTTCGGTAAGATCAATTTTCTAAGAAGATTCATCCCTGATTTTGCTGAATTAACTTTGAATATTTCTCAGATGATGAAAGGAAAGCAAGCATTTGGTTGGTCTTCTGAAGGAAAGGAATCCTTTGAGGGTATCAAGAAAGCTATTGCTAAAACTCCGGTTTTGGCCTGCCCTGATTTCAGCAAGGATTTCATTATCTACTGCTACGCTACAGATAGTACTCTGGCTGCTGTCTTAACCCAGGAGGATCCTGATAAGCATGAGCTACCAATTGCCTTCATGAGCTATATCCTGAAGAACCATGAGCTAAAGTACACCATGATGGAGAAGCATGCCTTTGCAGTAGTCAAAGCTGTCAAGCAGTTCCGTTTCTATATCCTCAACTCTCACTCTACGGTGCTGGTCCCAGACACGACTGTAAAGTCAATTCTCACGCAACAAGAATTTGGATCCAAGAGGGGAAACTGGGTGGCTAAAGTCCAGGAGTATGACCTTGATATCAAGCCAACCAAGCTGGTTCGGGGAAAAGGTCTTTGCGAGCTCATTGCTGAAGGAGCCCAACACGAGTTACTGGAGGAGAAAGCTGACCTTCCTACTGCTTGCATTCTGAGTTCGATTGATGAATGAGTACGCGACATCGCTCATTTTCTCACCTACGGGGAATGCCCCTCTCATTTAACTGCTAAAGAAAAGAGGACTGTTAAGTTGAGATCAGCACAATATGTATTGTGGGAAAATGCCTTGTTCAAGCGTGGTTTGGATGGGAGGTTCCTGAAGTGTGTAGACAAAGAACAACAGAGAAAATTGCTCTCAGCTTTTCATGATCAGGCATGCGGAGGGCACTATTCATCAACAGTCACAGCTCATAAGATACTCCGTGGAGGGTATTACTGGCCTTCTTTGTTCAAAGATGCATCCAAGTGGGTGGATAAATGTGAGGCCTGTCAGACTTTCGTGGGAAGACCTAAATTGGCTTCCTTGCCTCTCAAACCAGTTGTGATTGAAGAACCTTTCCAACAGTGGGGTCTAGACTTCATTGGTGCACTCAACCCTGTTTCCAGCGCTGGACATACTCATGTGCTAACTGCTACTGACTACTTCACCAAATGGGTGGAAGCTATTCCAGTCAAGAGCACCACTTCCGAAGTAGTGTGCAACTTCATTAAAGAGAACATCTTGGTTAGGTATGGTGTGCCTAACAAGATTGTAACAGATAATGCCTCAAACTTCTCCTCAACTGAGATAATGGATTTCTGCTACGGGTATGGCATCTCTCTGGCTCATTCTTCAGATTATTATCCCCAGGGAAATGGACAAGCAGAATCTACCAACAAGAATCTGGTGACTATCATAAGAAAGTTGGTCAATGAATCTCAGAGAAACTGGCATAAGAAACTTTATGATGCTCTTTGGGCAGACAGGATCACACCTAAAAGAGCCATTGGAATGTCCCCCTTTCAAATAGTGTATGGAGTAGAGGCTCAATTGCCAGTGACAGTGGAACTACCAGCCTTGCACCTGATGAAGGCCATTGAAGACACTAGTTTCAGTGATGCTCTGGACAAAAGGATCATGTACCTGCACAAACTGAACGAGGATAGATTGGAGGTTGCTGACAGAATAGCTGCACATCAGCAGAAGGTGAAGATTCTGTTTGATAAAAAGCTAGGAGCGAGAGTTCCGAGGTTGGTGATACCGTGCTGTTGTGGGACAAAAGACACGAACCTCGTGGTAGCCATGGAAAATTTGATTCTCTGTGGCTTGGACCTTTCAGGATAAGACACTTTGCTGGTAAGAACTCTTTCTATCTTGATTACATGGATGGTTCCCCCCTCCCACTTCCTTATAGTGGGCAGTATTTGAAGTTGTTCAAGTCCTAGGTGACTAGGGAGTCCCTTTGTATATTATGTACAGTGTTTTTGCTTTTTCTGCTTTTGGTGTGTTTCCCTTCTGTTGTGTGCTTTGCCCTCTGTGTTGGTTTGTTTTTGACTCCTTTCGCCCAATGGATAAGGCACTGGTCTGCTACACCAAGTTTGTCTAAGTTCTTGCCTTGTTTCATTCAGTGAATTTATGCCAAGTCATCCCCAGAAGGAGCCAGCTGTTGTCTACTCAAAATTCCCCTCTCTAACAAGAACAAATTTTGAAAATTTTGAGTCTTAAGTGCTTTTTTCTGAGATACCCAGGTCGTGAAGTCGAAAGAATCTAAGTTTTGGGTCATTTTGTAAGTATTTCGGGTCTGTCGGAACTTTCTGTCTCACCTGTCCCAAGTACGAAAGTGCAAGTTGTTCCCCGATCGGCCGAAATCCCCGAAACTGTCCCATTCTCGGGCCCGTCGGAACTTTTTGTCCCAGGTGTCCCAAAACTTTTGTGCGAGCTTTCCCATTTTCGGCCGAAACTCCTGAACCGCGTACTTCGCGCATTTTCGTCCCAAATATCCCAAAGTCAAAAGTGCAAGCTTCCTCTTTTTCGGCCGAAGCTTCCTAGTCGCGTACTCCGGAATTTTCTGTTCCAAAAGTCCCAAGTCCAAATAGGCCTGCTGTCCCAATTTCGGCCGAAATGCCTGAACCGCGTACCTCGCGCATTTTCGTCCCAATTGTTCCAAAAGCTTTTGTGCATTCTCTCTCCATTTCGCCCGAGAACCGCGTGTTTCGCGCATTCGCGTCTCACTGTTCAAGCGTACAGTGTCATTCATTCACACTTAGCTTTTCCCGCTCATTCGAATATGACGCTCTTTCAAATTGGTGGTGGTGTATTCAATGCGCATTAAATTCATTCCGCTCCTCAAACGGCTATATAACCAAGCATACCACCTTCGCATTTTCACATTGCTTTCTTGCTATCATTTGCTCAAACCCTTGCAACCTAGTTCCCCTTGCAAATTCCTTCCAGTGCAGGTCGCGATTCGAATCTATCAATATGAAGATCAAGTTTCGAGGGGCGGGGAGCAAATTTCTCCACTTGAGTCTGCCGTTAGCAATATCGGAGGCAGTGAAGCTCGTCATCTCGACTTGGCGATTTTGGTCAAGAATGACAGATGCAAACCCTACGCCGATGGCACAGATGATTAATGATAGCGGTTTGGCTTTCGCCGGAGGTTTCCCTATCTCAGTGCAGTGTGCTGATGCGGTACTTTCATGCGGAGCTCACTTCGACCCCGATTCGAGCGACTTGACAAATGTACACGGGGAGCTCATTGCCAAGCTGGACGCTGCTGCCATTAGAACTGCTCTGAGGATTCCGGAGATGGACAATGCTATAGTCGTCTCTCGGGATCAAGCACAGGCCATGTTTGACCAAGACAGTGATAAATATAAAGCTCGAGTGGCGAGGTCTTGGTTGAAGAACCCTAGGAAAGGAGCTTCTCGTCTGACCAAAACCCTCTTCCGGGCGGATTTCAATGAAGAATTGTCAGATTTTATAATCCTGCTGGCTCGGGTTATGGGTTTGCCCTCAACCAATGAGTTTCATTTCTGGATGTGCCCGCTCATCAGCATGGTGTGCGAGGGAACGCAAAACATCAATTGGGCAGAAATCATAAGCATGAATTTGGCCGAGCAATTAGCCAATGTGCAACAAACAAAGAAGTTCTTCATGACTTCGTATCTGATGTATACCCTAGCAGCGTCACGGCAATGGTTTGGCTTTTCCTACATCGATGCACACAAAGACGATCCAGTGTACGCCTATTGCCCGCAGTTCACCCTAGAGACCAGCAATCGGAATTTCAGAAGGGTCAATGATGCCTTCACCATGTACGTGGTCAGATTGCTCGAAGGTGACACCGCCAGGAGGTTTTCAGACGAAGCTATGAACCTGATATCACAATATGGAGCCTATTTCATTCAGTTCAGGAAATTCTCTTATATCAGGCTTGCTGGCTATGAGAACACTCCTCTGCGGCTTCCCATGTTCTGCAACGACAAAATGGCCTTGATTGAGATATGCAGGCAACTGGACAAGTTGCACAGAACTTGCAGAGACAAGAAGATTTCTGGCTTACACTTTCCCATCTCTCTGGGAAACTACACATGCAAAACGGCCCTGGATGCTCAGAACGTAGAAAGAGCCCTGATCCCTATCACTGTTCATTTCTTCAAGCCAAGAACCTGTTTTGACTTGAAGAAGTTCATTGAAAGGAACATCAAGATAGTCTATCATCACAGGGCAGATACAGAAGACTACTGGGCCGACTGTGCAGATGATTTTGAAGCCAGAAGAAGGCATTGTGGCAGGTTCTCCCTGCAATTGATCCAAGAACTCAGTCTGTACCAAGTTCCTGAAGGTCTCCAGGATGACAATTCTGAGCTATATTCATATGAATACGAAAATGTGATTAAGCACACCCCTCTGGAGGACCTGGATTGGAACAGAAAAGAAAGAGATGATCTGGCTGAGATTATTGCCCCAGTCTTGATCAGAACTAGGTGCAGTTCGATGAAGATCCGAGAATTCAAGAGGCACTCGGGAGAATCCAGCTCCAAAGATGATTCGACACCCATAAGGGAAGCATCAGTTCCAGAGTCTGGGACACCAGTGAAAACCCCTCCTGCCTCAATAGCTCAGGGACTTGTAGGATCTACTCCTTCTCCATCTACCCAGGTATACAAGAAGAAACTCAAAGAGGTAAAGAAGGAGCCTGCAGAGGATGACCCTCCAAGAAAACAGGCAGAGTTGCCTATGGGTCCAGAGAACATCATCGTTCTCAGTGAAAGTGAAGACAGTGAGGTGCCATTCCTGCAAGTGTTCACGAAAATCCAGCCAGATAAAGATAAAGAAGTCGAGCACCGAACTTCCGATACTGCGATTCTTACTACCGCCATTACCTCCAGTGTTCTGCCTACATCTCAGCTTGAGTCAACAGCTGCACAGACCTTGAGTGTCATGAGCTCCCTGTCTCTTGGTCCCCTTGCTTCTCCTGCAGATTCTTCTTCCTCTTTTGCTTGGGTGCAACCTCTGGTTGATAAAAGGAAGAGAAAATCCTCCTCTCAAAGCTTGGGACCAAATTTTGATGCTGTAGCAGCCTTGTTGGGCACCACTCCTTCTCGTGCCAAGAAAGCCAGAACTACTTCCAGGATTGTGTCGGATGCTCGAGGTCAGCAATTCCTGGAGATTGCTAAGCCCACAGTAGACAAATCGGAATCAGAGTTGCTGACATCCGACTTGGAACTTTCAAGGATCCCTATGGGAGAGTCTACTCCTGAAGGTGAGATTCATAACCTCCAGGAAACAGTCACCAGAGTCATTGGAAGGGTAGAGAAAGGGCAGCAGACGATTGAACAGCTGGAAGAACAAGCCCAAGTTCTCACGAGTTTCATCAAGTCACTCTTGTCTAAGGACAAAGTTTTAGACCCCACTCCCTTGACTGCTCTACCCCCTCCTGTAATTCTAAGCCAAGATGAAGTGCAAGAAATTAAAGATATGCACAAGTATTCTGTCTATGGTAGAGCTATCGAAGCCATGGTGGATGACATGCTTGTTGCCGGGCTAAACTTCATCGACGAAGCTTTTAAGCTACATGGAAAGGTAGACAAGTTGCAACATAAACTATCCTCTACCATTGAAGTTATGAATAAGGAGCTTAAACTTTGGGGCAGTTGCATTGTAGACCTTCGCCTCATGGGACAGACAGATGAGAACATCTTACTGGCGAGTAAGATTTTCGATGATGCCGAAGATAATCTATCAAAATCCTGGGTCTACAGTGTAGAGTGGAAAATCAGAGTCCTGGAAGAGGCTGTAGGAGAAATGAAGAATAGCTGGCAAAAAGGAGAAGCTTTCAAGACGCTAGCAGCTGCTGCTTTCAAAGATATGCATTGTTATCTTCAGGATGAGAACTCTGGCATTCCCTCGTCCTTGCAAGAAATCAAAGCTCAGTTCAGAGCTTTTGTCAAAGATAATCTTTTCAAGGAAGACTCCATCTCTAAAGACAAGATAAAGGAAATTTGTTCTCTCCAGTCTGCCATTGAAGAAGCAAACAAAGACTATCATACTCACGTCGAGTTCGATAAAGAGATGGAGAAATGCCTGGGATTTTGGACTCAGTCTGCAACTAACACATCAGTCCCTCGTGGCAGAGATATAGCTGAGTCATTGAAGAAGTTCAGGCAGCGGATTCTGAAGACAGTGGGTCCCTCCCAGTAGCCGGCCACCTGTCTCCTTCTCTCTTCTTTCCTCTTCTTTCCTTTCTTTTCGTATTCGTTGTAATTAGTTAAGGTATTGCAACCGGCAATACTTAACTATTCTTTATTTAAAAGAAACGGTTACAAATCGTAACCGACTTGTAAGCTATATAATGGCCTTTCCACGCCATTTTGAAAAAGGAGGAAGAACTTGGCATACTCTCGAAACTGTAAATAGATCTTGAACGTATCAATACAAAAGGGCTTTTCTTTTCATTCTCTATCTGAATCTCTGTATCTCTGTGTTTTCCTTTAGTATTGTGAAGATTATTTTGTACCTAATTCGTTAGTCTTGCTGATTGCTTTTGCAAATACAGTGATCTTGCACGACCAAGAAAGAACTTTGTGTCTTTGATTAATGAATCTGAAGAAGGTCGTTGAAGAACTTTGTGTCTTTGATCTTATTCAGTTAATACAAATAATCTTGTTCCAAATTCCCTGCAACTTCGCACTCGTAAAGAATTATTCTGTTATCTACAATTCCAAACGTTTGCTATTCTGCTTATCTTCGTACCCTCTTTCCTCAGCCCGTTCGTAACTGATGATCTTTGTGGAAAACATTTTCGTGGTATCCAAGTTCAACCGTAAAATGACATTCTGTATATTTGTAAATAAGTTTGTGTCTCAATAAGGGAACCTCTCCCATTAAAGAGGAGGGACTTCTTGTCCCCCGACTGTTGTTCTTCTAAATGATGAAAATGAGGAGTAGGATGATTTTGTTGTGGATGGGATTGATGTGGAGGTTGATGAGGGGTAGCTTGAGAGGATATTGTTTGTAGAGTAGGTTTTGATAAAGGGATGTGGGGAGATGTGGAAAAATGTTGAATATGTTGTTGTTTTTGGATGAAAGGGGTTGATTAGGCTTGAGTAGGGATGTGTGTATGGGTTTGAGATGTATGAGGTAGAGAGAGAGAGTATTGAAGTCAAGATAGGTTGATTGGATAAAGGATGGGGGATTATGAGGTTCCGATGAGATTGTGATGAAGGAGAGGATGCGAAATGACCGATTAGTGGGGTATAGTTGACATGGGATGAGGAGTGATAATTTGGGAATAATTTGGACATAAAATATAGTCATAGGGTTATTGGATGGGGTTGTTATAGGGTTGTATGATTGGATGAAAGGTATAGGTTCCATAGGGGACAAAAATGGTCTAGACAACTATTGAAAAATTTCAAAGATAAGTGTAGTTGAGTGGGATGTGATAGGTTGGTAAAATTGGTAAGGACTAGATCCTACATAATGGATATTTTGAAATTAATTGGGATGAAAATATGTATAGGTAGTAGATGAATCAACTAAAGATGATTGTAAAAATGACGTATAAGGGTTAAAGGAATATGATGATGTAGAGGGTGGATCCATATTAAATGATAATCATCTGATAATGATACAAACAAATCCCTAAGAGAGATACAAATGTAATGAGACAAGTTAAGAAGACGAAAGAAGTGGAGGAAGAGGCTCAGAGGGAACCTAATGATATGGCTATTCTAAGGCTAGTTTTAGGTTTGTTAAAGGTTGGATTCCTTGATATACCTAAAGGTACATGAGGCCAAAATCAATTCTGGTGCTAGTAAGGGCTTGGTATTGGGGCCTACCCCTCACTTCATGGTCCCACAATGATAAGGGATTCAGTGCTTAGCCAATAAATCGACAACCAATTATTTATACTTAGATAGAACATTGAGTTGGTTTCCCTATTAGGTGATGAAATACCAATACTTATCACCTAGGTAGGAATGTTTTAATGCAAGTTGTGTTTAATGTGATTTGGTTGTGTGTGAGGGAAGATTATATGAATATAATAAATTAACCTTTAGATTAATCTATGTGATCAAGAAGGTTGTAGGGTTCACTTTAGCCCCAAAAGATATGATTGATTTTGATGAAATAGAAAACAAAATGTAATGTAAAAATTGAAAATAAAGGGAAAGGACTCACCTCACCAATGCTTCCTTTTTAATTTTTAAATATTTTTGTTTTTTAGCAAAGCAAAAGCCAACAAGAAAAAATCCTTCAAATCATAAACCTGCAAAAAGGTTAGTAAAAGACAAAACAATACAAAAATGGTGTTAGAGGATGACTAACTGAGTAATTAGAAGGAGTCACAGATATTTTTGATGATTGATAAAATCATTGGTGATTCACTCAATCGTTGATGATTTAACTGGATCGCTAGTGATTACAAAGAAGAAGGCCTAAAGTGAATTCAAATTAGTTTAAATGAAATAAAACAGAAATGATGAAGGGATTAAGAGTCCCATTGGGCATGCCAAAATGTTTAGATATGTTTTTACCTTTCTAATTAAATTAATGTAATGTTATAATAACAACAAAACTTACCTCGAGATGATGCGGGGTGTACCGATACTCATAGAGATGGATGTTATAGGCGTGGATAAAATTGCCTTCCTTATTTCAATTGCGGAGGAACCCGCAGATCACAAAAATAAGCGAAGATGGGATCAAATAGATATATGGTGGCTTTCCTAGAAAAGGTCAGTCCTTGGGAGTCAATGAAATTCCTTGCAAGGATGTCAATCGTGTTCAAGAAATTAATTTAATAATGATAAGATAAATTGATAAAACAAACAATATAACCAAAAATGAAAAGGAAAAGGGACCGACGTGGTCCATGGCTATATGATTGTATGATGGTGATACCTAATCCAAAGGGATTCTAGGGATCATAAAATGGCTCAAAGGAGCAAGGATGTGGACAATTGTGCACTCACAAAGGTGAGCAAGATGATAGATTTGATCAGGATAACTGATAGACTATTATAGATGGCTCAAAGGAGCTTTATATGACTTAGGAGGAACCTGTAAAGGCAGAGTAGTGATAGATGATGAGATATAAATGTCGAGAGAGGAAAGATGATGTGCTAAAATGTTGATCATACAAAAATCACTAGCGATTGAGGACAGTTTCGTGATTGGGCCAAATTGTTGGTGATTAGGAGAATCACAAGCGATTGCTAAAGATATGTGCAGGTTGATAAAGGACAACAATAACCTTTATTGGAACTTCTAATAGATGAATGAGTGGGATAATAATACAAAGGATAACAATAATTACCTTTTCTGAGATAATAAATGTAGTTAGGAAGATGACATTACCCGAGAGAGGGAGGTGGTAGATGTACAAAGATTGTTGACTCTCTTCTAGATGTTTAAGTGGCCTCCAAAGGCTGAAGAAGAGATTGTTGATGCTTTGATTTTTTTGTCTGAAGGACTATGATACATGTTTATATAGGTTTGTGTGAACAAAGGAGAAATGCCATTGATTGGGTAAAATTGCTAGAAATCCAGAAATATGAGAAAGTGGTTGAATTAGCTTCTCAAATCGAGGTTTTGTTTGTTTGGACAAAGGATGTATGTTGGAAATAGATCATATGGGTTAGAAATATTGTTGAATAGTTGTTAGGTTTTTATTTGTTTTTATTATTATTTGATTTTGGTTATAAATTGGTTTGATGTGGTTTTAAGAGGGAGTAAAATGGTATTTTACAGTGTAGAAGAATATTTATGGGGAGTAAATATTAGAGGGAGGAATAAGACTTGGGATAAGGAAATAATCTATAATTTGATAGTTATATAATAATGAAGGGGTGCTAGGGTACACAAACACAAGGAATTAGTAGTGCTAATTCTAGGTATCTACATTTTAATCTCCTTTGATTATGGAATGTACTTTTTTCCATTGTCAAAGACTCATTAAATTCCAATATTCTTCTAATGTACACAATGCTTTGATATGTAAACTTTTTATTATTCTTCTCTTAGTACATGGAATTTTTTCCATATCAATGCAATCTAAATATTAGGTGAAATTCAACTTACATTCATTCAATTTTTATATTACATTACCAGGGTACTTCTCTATATTTATTTTGTTCCATGGTTCTCTCTACCTCCTCATTTCTCCCCTTTCTCCTTTCTTTCTCATTCCCATTTTTACTACCTTTTATGATTTCTAGATAAAAGCATTAAAATACCAAAGAACCCTATTATGCAAAGGAGAGGCCCTCTCAAAAACATAGAAATATCACCCTCTAAATAGATATTGCATGATTTATTCCACTTCCCTTGGGAAAGTCACTAAAATAACAAAAACAAACACGTTGACATTATTTTCTACCAACATAGTCAACATATGTGAACTACTTGAATTGTGCGATAAGTATATTTCATATGATTTTAAGGGGTAGCTAATAATGTCATACCAATCAACCTGTCTAAACTATGGATGTAAGGGGTAGCCAAAAAAATAGATTAACCATCTTGTCTAAAACTAATGATTGTCATGGGTAACCAAAATATCAAGCTAACTAGGTTGTTTAAACTAACGATGTAAGGGGTAGGCGAAGCATCATACTCACTATAGACTATCCTTACTATCTAAACATAAGGATGTAAGTGAGTAATGCAAAAATTAAATACATGAATGTAAAATAGAGGAAAATAAAAGGTGGTATGGGCACAAGTTAACAAGGTAAAAAAGTACATGTAAGATAATTACAAGAATCCTTGATAATTTCTTCAAATTTTCATTGAATGTCATAACATGTATGAATCATGGTGTCCATAATGTCTTCAAAAATAAAAATAAAAACCTATTTTATGGATTTCATGATGCATAACCACATATAATTTTTCCACTCTCATGTAAATATGATATAAGATCTCTTGGTGCATGTCCATCATAGAGGGTGGGAGGGTATGTATTAAAGAAGGAGGGATTTCTACATGAGGGGGATAAAAGTGAGGATAAAGTACCTTTGTTGGTCATAAAAGATACACATGTACATAGGCGGTCCATAGGAGGAAGGAATGAATTAGATAATATAGGAAAAATAATAGAAACCAAACTTTCAGCTCAAGGAGAGAAGAGGGTAATTGTTTTTTATTTTGGAGGACTTGATAATCAACGCATGAATGAGAGACAAAATGCCTGAATAAAAGTGCTAAGGAGATGGTAGGATGAGATGGTTTCTACTTCTATTCCTAATGAGCTTTGTCTTCCATTTTTTTCATGTGTCATTGATAAGATAAACTATCCTATACACCATTCCCCAACACGTCATGTCATGTGTAGTACAAAATAAAATCATATGATGATTATGTACTTGTAATAAGAAGATTTGCGGGTGTAGGTGTAGAAGAAGGAGAAGGAAAATTATGTATAATAGGGATAAATTGAGGGGTTAAGGTGTGTTATGACTTTGGATCCAGTTAACAAGTGGGTTCAATAACATATGATCTAGTCAAAGGATCCACTAATGAAAATGGATCATAATTAGATTCGATCAATGAGAATGAAGAAGTAATATGGTTATGAGATGTACGATCTATATCCTTTGTCTCCTCTATGAGTAACTTGTTGTCCTCATAGTGTTTTGGAGGTGGGATAAGGATATCGATTTTAGAAAAAAATCTATGCACTTGGGTACATTTCTAGGTCCTTAAGAATACTAATATATACATGATACTTAATTAAGAAAACTAGTGGTTGATAACTCTTTTTAGCATTTTTGTTTTATCTTTTGTCTTCTTGTTTGTCTTATTGATGAATAAATTGAAAAAGTGACAACACGAGGATCATCTAAGATAACATGCACATCAAGAAATTTGTACTTAGGCACCATGATGAGGTTCCATGGGGGAGTGAGAATCAACCATGAAAGTGCATGGAACAAAAAGGAAAGGTCACATCTCATTTTCCTCTCATAGATCTGAAAAATAAAGGGATACAAATAGAGGGTGTTATGTAACCCCATGTGTAAGAAATAATACCTCTTCAAGTGGAGTAGGTGTGCTACATTCCTAGAATGGAAAGTAAGTCCTATATGATGTACTTGACACACACTAAAGTGTATGACACAATTGAATTTGTCATAAAACATATGATACCTAAGACCCATGACCTCACCTATTTGAGATGACTCACCACATGATGTGAAAAATGCACACACCAAAACCCCCACTTCATCATAACTTAGGATGAGGTAAATATATAAAAAGAGAAATGGATATCAGAAACTAAGCTTGATGAGGAACCAATGAACAACATGGATTTCAAGAAATAGAGGAAACCCGAAAGTGGGAAAAACATGCACAAAAAGATATGGAAAACACTCCTTTAACAATCTAAGAAAGATGTAAAAATGGGTCACATTAACTAAGGGCATGATAAGGCATGCATGTACAACTGAAATCTATCTAAAAGAAGAAATAGAGAGGAGAAGAAGGAGAAAAGAGGAATAGAAGAAGCCATATATAGATATGAACTCTACAACTCTAGGAAGTATCTAAGAAGAGAATCGATGATGTGGTTCTTGACCTGTGGATTGAAGAAGAATCAACCACATTAAACTATTTTCCTATCCTTAGGAAGGACATAGATAGAGTACTAGAAGTCCACCTACTCTTTGAAGAAAAATGAAGGAAAAATATAAATAAATCTAAATCTGGTCCATTGAAATGTAACGTAGGTCTAGAAAAAGAGTGCACAACAACGAAAGGTAATGCCACGAGCGTAGAACTATCAGAGTGTGAAAGAGGAACATCCATAAAAAATATGACTAAAAGAATTGAAGGCAATAAAATAACCCTCACAACACAACGAAGATCCACAAGAAGAGGTGGATCAATGTTGGTTTCCAAAAGAGTGGAAGTGATAAGAGTCCTAGAAGTAGAACTCCCAATAGAGGAGATGAAGGAATCCTTCGAACCACTTGTAGAAGGATGAGAAACTCCCTATACTACATCATAAGTAGGTACTACAGAGATACAATGAAGGTATGGTAGATAATCATCCTAAGAGGATGACTCAACAAATAGAAGAACGATTTTTGACATGTATGAATCATCACACAAAGGAGGAGGAGTGGAAAGGTCCTCACACATAATAAGTAGAAAGGAGGTATATGTAATGATGGTATGAGATTGGCAATGAGATTGCTTGATGTCCGATGGGAAGGGATGAGTGTAAAAATACTTTGGAAATGTGAGAGAAGGAGGAGATGAGTCCTCAGTAGTACTCTTGTCCTAAAAACTAGAAGAACAATCCTCATCATCAAGGATGGGAACAAGTGAGCTTATGTCAAGCAAAACTTTCATCACATGAAGAGGAAGAGGAAACAATCAGTATCAACAAAGTGGCAACAATGACAGATTTGAAGGGTCTACAAATAAGGATTGAAAGATGCACTAAATGGTGTGGGGAGGATCTAAGTCTACCACATGAAAGTGAAGAGGTCTAGAGACATGCAACATCAAGTTACCAACAACATGGTCACACATGTCAAGATATTCCTCAAGAACACAATGATATATGGATGTAGGAACTAGCCCATGTAGAAATGGATAAAGGTCCTTGTAGATAAAATAATATTCCATAGAAGCACACCATGATGTATAGTTATCTCTACCAAGAAGAAGTGATGGAGGTTATAAAGTGATTCTGCGATACTCAAGTATGAAAATAATATCCTCCATGGTGTGTATAAAATAAGTGTAGAAGAATGAAATAGAAGAAGGGTATGGGAATAAAAACAAGGTGGAAAGAAATCGACTCACTCGAGAATTCCTCTGCGTGTAATACAACACCCAAGAAAAATGATAACCCACATGTTTGCAGCACTTTATAAGTAGTGTGTGATTACAATAACATGTGTTTGTGCAATGAGGGATAGTTGAACACTTACCTTGTAGTAGGAAACAAATAACACAAGAGTGGAGGCCACAATAAGTCCTAGTAAAAAGTAGAGGAATAACATGCAACTAAGTGAAAAATGGCGTAAGAAAAACAATGGTACAATCAATGGCCATTGTGAGAGAAGGCATCTCACATCACAAAAAGGGGCTCTCTTTCCATAAGGATGTGGTGGATGCGATCACTATCCATAAGGAAAGAAGAGAAATATAATGCATGAAGAGCTAGAAAAGTGGTCTAAAAAAGACCAATAACCCTATAAATGGAGCCCAAAAAAATAAATCCCCCCTAAATGATGAATTGTATTAATGTTTCCCTTAATTGTGATTAATCTATTTAAATAAAGGAGAACAAAAATAAAAAAATCCAACAAGGGTGGAGGAGGGCGATTCATCTCTGCTCAGGAGCTAATGCATGAGATAGGGGTGAGAACGGAGGTGCATAGATAACTACACGGGAGGAGCTCGGGCGAGCTGAAGGAGTCGAAAAATTATGCATGGAGTTGTACATGAGTAGGTAGGAAATCCAACACTCAGCTAGATGGGATAGAGTTGTGCGGTGAGGTTGTGAGTTGTGTACGATCAGTTTAACGTCGATCCATTCATGTGGTGGGACCAAGTCATACGGAGTCACGAGTTAGAGGTCATGTTCGAGTGCCACATATTGAGCTAGTCTGGAGAGGCCATGTATAATTTAGAAGCCAAGTTTTGGGAGATAATTAAAACAAAAATTTGGAAAGGTCCACATGCCGAAGAGTGTACTATTGGGATGTGAAACGGTTGAAACAACGCAGCTTAGGTGAGATACCTAGAGATAACCTCGAAGTAGGTTTGTGGAAGAACACAGATGGAAGTGGGAGTTGAGGAAAATGATGAGGGATAAATAGGTTTTAACATGTAGGAATGGAATATATAGAGGATGGGTGAGGAAATAGGGTACAAAACCAACATAGAGGTGCTAAGACACTACATGGGGTAGAAATCATGCACGACAAGATGAAAAAAATAGAGTAGACAAGGGTTGAAGTAGTTCAAATAGAGCTGAGGAGATTTTACAGATGCGTAGGTGTAGGGAAGCTCAAAGAATAGATGGGTGGGTTTGGAAAAACATGGTAGGGAACGCACAGAGAGAGTGGGAAATGAGTTGAAATTGTAGGGAAGAAATCTAGAACTAGACCGCAAGGAAGGCATGAGTAGGTCGAAGACAAACTAAAAAAACATATCATAGAGTTTCAATGAACATGGCCAAAGAAAAAATCTAATAAAATGCACAATGGGAAAAATGATTCAATGCAAAATGCGAAGAGCTTGGGAAACTTGGTTTCTAGCTCGATGAGCTGGGGTTGAGTTGGGCTAAAAACCATCTCTCTAAAAACCTTAAAAACACACAAACCAGCACTTAAGCTGATCTAACCTACATCCTACAACTTGTTAAACACTTCAACTACATACAAACTTTGGAAAGCCACAAACACTAGAAAACACAAACCAAAACCTCACGAAACTTGAACAAGATGTAAAACCTGAATTAAGCATATGAGGCAAAAATGGAATAACCTTTACGACACTTACACATGAAACTTTTAAAACATGAAATTGAGAGAAAGAGGTAACTTAAAACTAGAGAGTAGCACAAATCCTAATAATTTTCTTTGATACCAAGAAAAAGAAAGTGAAAATGTGATAACATAAGGATCATGTGGGATAACGTGAACATAAACCGAGTCAAACTTTGACAACGCGATGAGGTTCTATGGGGGAACTAGCATCAACCATGAAACCGTATGCAAAGAAAAGGAAAGGTCGCATCTCAATCACCATCTCATTCTCCTCTTATAGATTTGTAAAACTAAAGGGGTGTTATGTATTGCTGATAAATTTTTTAAGGTGGAAAAATTAGAGGTCTCCCCAACATTCACGAGATATGCCCCTCTACATTTAATAGTACAACTCCCATTATGGAAAGTAAACTATCCCTAGTCCTATCTAAATGTTGTCAGTGGAAAAATTGTATATGGATCACACGGGACACTCCAATGAACCTGTGGAAAAGTTCTTGTATGGGGTACAAGGGAGGAAAATCACAACGATGAGGGGGAAGGAGAGAAATTAGGCAAGGAAGATTATTGTTGTGAGTAGATTACAGATATCACACCCAGTAATGGAATAGTTTCACATTCAATATAGAAGAAAGAAAAAATGAAGCTAGTGGGATTGATGAATTAAAAAAAAGTCTTTAGATTCATCTACCGAAGATACAAAGCTCTTGCATCACTATGCTTGCAAAGTGCATAAATGAGAGAAGTGGAAGAAACAAAATATTCACGTACCAACTATGCTTATTGTGTCAACGATGAGAGGAAACCATGCATACAAAGTTGCACACATTCATACATCTTGGAAAGCAAAAATTTATTCCTTGATTGAATTTTACACAAGCTATACAAAGTAAGGGAAAATAAGAATTGGAAGAAATTGTATCTTTTATTTCATGTGCATAAGTGACACAAATCTCAACAATAGATCACAATCCACTATTTCTATAGAGTGACAGTTCTTCAATATTTTGAATCCCTTACAATAGAGAGGCCATCCCAATTTATAACAATCTAAATGGTCCTTTTACCTCCCTCATATGACTCTTTATTTCTATATTCCACTTACAACCTTTTGCTTTCAATGAATTAAGTATTTCTCTTATAATTTTGAGAAAATAGTTTTACAAATTTAAAATAGGTCACTTAAGTGAATATGATGAAATACAATGATTATGCTCAATGAAGAATTAGAAAGGAGAGAGAAAGGAGAGGGGGAGAAAGAGAGTAGAAGATAAGGGAAGGATATTTCTAATGAAGTAACATCCTCCTTGGATTTTTTTAAAATTAAACCTCCGAAAGGTGGTCCTCTGGAATGGATGCTTGTGCCTTAAATTCTCTACTAAACTAAGTTTTTATAGCTATCAAATTCTCTTCCCCTAGAATACAAATGCAGCCAAGTACCTTGATCCATGTTCCTAGAACATCCCTGATTCTTTGACATTGATGAATCCATTCTTCATGATCCATTACAATTGAGGAAATGCAACTTTGAATACCGGATAGGGACTCTAAATTGTTTTTGTTGAATGAAACAGATTCACCTACCTCCTTGTTGACCATATCCTTAAATGTGATGATGAGTTCCTATGATGATGATTATGTGGTGAGAGGAGGGAACTAAAATATTTGAACATAGTAGTAGACTTCATTCTAAATATCATAAAGTTATTATCTACAGGAGTCTAATTCGGATATGGTGTTATTGAGCATTATGTAATGTGGATCCAAGATGTAGATCCAAAATTTGGACATGTCCTCAACATCTGATGCAAACACCTCTCTACTCACGAGAGTATAAGAGTCGAGGAACTCATTTTAGAAACTATTGGGAGTATCTTGTCTAAATCACTAACCTCTTTTACAAATTTTTCCTCCTTAATTACTTCGGCCAATGTTTCATGAGCATATTTGATAAGGAAAATGAGGCCAGGACACAATGTTTTTCCTTGCTCGATGATTTATTTGATCTACTTTTCATTGGCTTTACCCAAAATCATGTAACATTATGCTTTCTTGATTACTTTGGGATAAATCCTACGATTGTAATGACATCTTTGATCTGGAGAGGGGATGTTGATTTAGGCTCTGAGAAGGGTCGGATGCATGCACCGAGATCTTTCACATGTTCATCCAATTATACGATGATTCACTTGTATTCTCTTGTTTGACCAAGAATACGAGAAGAATATTCTTTGAACATGTGAATGCCACCCTCGTGAGAAGCTTGACCCAATGAGATGAAAGTAAAACCATAGTTACATGAAGTTATTTCATCCATGGGCTTATCTGTCTTATGCCTGGCCAATTTGACATATTGGTTACTTGAATTACCTTATAAGAAGCGGGACATTGTGTAGGCTTTGATTTTTCGTTTAGGGTTCCATACCTTTCATATTTATTCGATACTTGGTATGAAAACTTGATATGCTAATATTGGCTGATTTTTTATCATTTCTGAGATCCATGTGAGGAGTTCATCGAGTCCTGACATGGTTCTCTCCACACTTAGAGAATGAATTTACTATTTTTAGTAAATGGGAATTTCCACCCTTTTTGGTCTCGCCAGATGAGATTATTTTCTTCAAATCACCCATGTGTAGGTCGTTCCCTCTGAAACTGGTTTCCTGTGATGAATTATTATTCATAGCTAGTGCCCAAATAGGGAACTTACTATTTTTAGTAAGTGGACATTTTTACCATTTATGACATTGGAGTACCACTTTGATCTTCTGAATTTATTTTTGCCCATCATCTTCATCATAACTACTTTTGGTGTTAACTTGCCAAAAATAACCAAATTCCCATGTTGGAGGCTTACTATTTTTGGAAAGTGGGTCTCTAATGGTCGGTTTGTGATGAATATTTTTTTGATGTGGTTTTCTGATCCTCAATGCATCTATGAAATTTCAACTTGATCCGATTTCGTAAATGAGATATTTTAAATTTTAATTTTCATTGTGGGAAAATGATTGTTTTCTCGTAGGGTTCATTTTAAGAGACCCTTGAAATCGGAGGTGGAAATATAGTCTATGTATGAAAAAAATTCACTTATAGATCCTCATGGCCTCTATAAAACTAAATTTTTGCAAAAAATAACACTCCGATCCATTTGATATTTTGTGAGATATGATCAAATTTTTCTCCATGGACTTTGAGGTTTTTTAACAAAAATATTCAATTTTTTCAATTGAATCCATTATTTGTAACATCCACTTTTGTCACTTTAATATTAGATTTTTTTATCTTACCTTATGTAGCTGATTTAAATACCCATATATTTAAATCCAACATAAGTCTTAATGCAATCCATTTCGATAACTATCATGAACCATGTGCAGCTATATGAGAGAATACTGAACTTACTCATTCTCCCTCAATGCTCTTACGAGCCATACATAAAATGTATCCCTTTGGTTCTCCTTTAACAAGATATGATATATAAGTGATAACCCCTAAGTGTGTACCTAGGTTCCACCTATGAAATCCACAAGCATCTCACAACTTAGATAATGGTGAAATCTCGACAGTATAATCAGCAGTTACACTACCTTGTGCAAGGTTTCTGAGTCATGTATACCATACTCAATTCCATGATGGCACACTCATCATTAGGAAATTGTCATTTCACCTTAATCACTTGTTCAGTTATAAGGATTTGTAGTCAATGATGTTGTAAACAGCTACAAGTCTTGTACAAGGTACAAGCCCGGATTAACCTACATGAAGTCATACCTCGATGTCATCCTGTGATGCCTATGGGAAAGAAAGTGTCTTTGTAACAATTCACATCATTACTAGACTACTTCACTTCCCATAGCCATCATATGTTGGCATCGGGGTACCATCCCGTGGGGTTCCATCCACCCTTGTAACTTTAACAAGCTTGTACTTAAGCAATACCACGCTACATTTTAAGGTCTTGAAAAGGGAACTCAATATAGTTGTTATGTGGCAGTATTCAAATAACGACAACTGTCATTAAATGGATACGACCATGTAATGGTGGTAGTGAGTTGACCTGTCAAGAGTCCTAAAATGAAACATGGTATCTTAATAAATTAAACATGACAGATTGTTCTAGTTCCCATGTCTTCATCACTTAGTGAAGAGTATCTAGAGTCCTGTCCCATAGTATCATGATAGGTTAAATGTAGTTCCAAAACTACTCATTTCTTCCTATCTGTTTTAGATATAAGATAGATCAATCTTTAGACCTAAATTCCCAATCTTACTGTTTATTAATGATTCAATTTCTACCGAATCAAAATAATGCCTTACATTATCAAGGAGTAATAACCACTAATGTTATTCTTACTCCCATAAGCAATCATGCAAGCTACATAATCACTCATCATTGGGGACATACAGAGTCATTCCCATTACCCTCCTTTCAATAACACTTATGCTATATTATTAGAATCGTGTTATTTAGTTTTACTTCAACATTTATACTAGCCAGGTCTGATTTATCTATATATATATATCATTCATTTTAAGGTTCTTGTTTCAGTAGAATTCCCAATTCTCTTGAGGACCTTTACAACAATAACCAAACCTGACTTAGGTTTATTTGCATGGTTACTATCACCTTGGTAGTATAATCATTTTTCTTGGATCCTTATACCAATTTCCTTGGCATCCAAAAATACATTCCATTAATTCTAGCTATCAGATCATTGCTATCCTTTATATGACTACACCATCATATCTTAATCATGGTTGATTTCAACTCACAATTTTTAGGAGTGTAGACACCAAACTTCCATAGTGAATATGATGGCAAGTACTCAAATTGAGCACAATCTGCATGTTCCCATCAACAATCTCATCATTTGCATTGGGCATCATACCCATGGTTTCATAGAGGTTTAGTATTCTGGGATTTAATCATCTCCCATACAATTCTATGCCAACTATATCCCATATCCTATGGGTCCTTTTAGCATTTATGTTCAACCTGATTATTAATGAATTATCTTCATTACATCTTGTTAGTTGGAGTAACTCCATCATAAATGTTCATCACATCATATTTCAAATGATGGTAATATGATAGATCTTATACTTTATTTACCCATTTTATGGAAAGATAGTTCGCTTAAGTATCAAAGAACATCTGTGTTCTATTCTCATTATTATTTCACCTTGAAGTATTATGTTGAACTCCCCATCATGTTATAGGAGTTGGGTTAGTTTTACAAAGTATTTCAACTTAATTTCCTTAAAGGTTTAAGTGCTTCCCAAAAGGAACATCAAAAATTTTAAAGACATAACCCTTATATGTTGAACTTTATCTTATCATCCATAAGGTTCATCATATTAATTTATCTCTAGTATAGTTACTCAAACTTTACTAAAATAATATTCCTTAAGTATGTATACATAAGCATATACATCAAGATTCATACCTAGATGATTTCTCATCTACCAAGCATTTAACCTTTAACTAGTCTTGTGAGGAATCACAACCTCTTGCTAACAATAATATTAATTTCCCATAATTTAATCATTTAGATTAAAGAATTCATCAACACTACTCCATAGTGTATTCCATTAACCTATCCATTATATTACTGATTTATAACTTCACAACTCATCCATTGAACTTACTAGGTTCACCTAGTCCATAAGATAGTTGTTATATTTCTAAAATAGAGAGTTACAACAGCCCTCCATTACAATCATCCAATGATCCAATTTTCATAAAATATCATAAGTATAAATCCATTCTTATACCGACACTACTACAACATAGTAGAATTTATTACAGAGATTGTAGAGAGGTATCAACATTCTTCAACAATATGAAGTAGGTATTTATTGACCAAAAATATGGAATATTTACCATGTCACAATATATCATAATTGTACCCAACAAATTTTTACAAAAAATATTTGCTCAAAGGCAACAAATAACTTCCTTGACATAATAAAGAATCTCTCAATTCAAAAATTTGATTGCCACTTTATCCTTTAAAAGTAAGCATACATTTCAATTAGACAATCAAGACGTTTCTTTACTTTACGCCTATTATCTTCGCTCAATTTCTTGCAATGGTTAGGCAAGATCAGTTTGATTGAACTGAGCAAGAAAAGTCCTTTATCCCATTTATCAATTTATGTCATTAAATGTTAGAATGAATATATATTGTAATAATAATCTCATTCTTACAATTTAACCATGTAATGCAACAAACATCATATTTAATTAACTTGCTTTGCAAAAATTAAGTACAACTCTTTTTACCTTTTTCAGTATTCCTCCATGAAAAAGTCTCATCAACACTTCACTTATTTAAATTGAAGTAATGCTCGGTAAATATGTTAATGTCAAACAATGACCATCAACTAATTAATACCACATGTTATTATAATTACAACCAAATTCCATAGAGTTTATATAGAGTATCAAACTCTTACAAATCGTGGTAAGTATCTATACCATCCCATTCATAACTAGAAATTGCTGCAACTATTGTTTCTGCTCAAGAAATTCAAACAAGTATTAACCTTGGACACACAAGGTAATCCAAGCTATGGAAATGAAACCAACTAGTTTCATCAATACCAACATATACACATGACATTTATATGTCATAACTACATAAAACAACATATTCTACATTATCCATTAATATCCTAAGAAGGAATGATATCTATACATCTCAAGTTACATATCGTAGTAACTTAAAGGAGTTAAGGCAATATAGAATTTTTTTCCTATTTATACCATATTATACCTTCTTTAATAAAACACATCATCTCGAATTATGTCTTACTATATTCAGCTATAATAAGAATCAAGGCACAACCATTCCAAAGCTTATTTATGCATATGTAAAGAGTCTAAACTCCCCAAATTTGTCTCAATGACTAGCACATATTACTCCTCAATAATGGAGATATGTTACACTTGATTTAATTTTCCTATAGAGATTCAATCAGTTACATAAACTTCATATAATATTAATATTAAAATTTGTAGTAAAGGTTGGTTTAAAGAAATGGGAACAAAACTAAGTTTTAGTTCCACCTTTCTACCATATAAATGGAGAAACAATACTTAAGACACGCATTTGAGGTGCAAACCAACCAAGACCCTTAGGTTTCAATAATACTTTTCAACCTTCCTTATAAAAATGATACAATCCATCATTTTTCCAATCTTTATCAATCAAGACTTCCTGGAGGAGGAAGAATTGGTGTGCCATACCCAGCATAAGATAAATTAGGCTCAGTCCTTCGAAACGTAATTCCCAATTTCATTTGTTGTTCTCCAGTATCAATTTGAACTGGTTTAGACAAACACTTAAGAGAAATTAATTGAATTCTTAAAATTTGGATTGAGATGAAGGTTCCACAAAATCAACATTCAATTATATCAACAAAAGGTAGTTCCTATATCCTAAGGAAAGTAACATTCCTATTGAGATTACAACCTTCACGAGGCTAAATGATGACAACATGAGATAATTTTGTAACTCAGCCATCTATTTTTGTCCAAATACTATGACACTAGGAGTAACCCCAATCAAGTTTCCAAATAAACTTTCCTAGGAGTTACAAGGATCCATGTATCAGACAAGGATAACAAGAAATGTAGACAATTTATTAACACGTCATTTAAATTGAGCCTTGCCAGAAAGGTTTATGCCTAGGTTTATTTTACAAGGAGGGAATGGTAAATGTATTTTTCTCACAGACCCACTAATGGTAAAAGATTACGATGGGTGACTAGAAAATCCTACGCCCCAATGGAATCTTGTTCTTCTCTCACTCCAATCGATGGAAGAAGAAGTCTATGAATTATCCTATGCATGAGATAGAAATACCAACAGGATATCAATAGATCTACCTAGGCTCATGCCTAAATACACCTCCTTTTTCTATGGATGTTACAAACAGAACAAAAGTGAAAGTAATAAAAACCAGTATCTAGAATAGGTTTAATTACTAGATCCATATACCCAAATTTTAGTTAGGTAAAAGAAAACCCATACACCCAAATTTGATTTTTGCATAACATTATATTATTTGCACAAAAACCCATTATTATCTGGGTCAACCTCCTCGGTGAAATGCAACCAAAATTGCTCTTTCTAGGTCTTAATAAGTAAACAGATTTGAGCAATCTAAAAGATAACAACAATATTAAATATGCAGGTTTAACAATCATACTATTTCCATTTATTTTCAAAGAAAATAGAGTATAAAAACAACAACCTCCAACCATCACATACCCAATTAATCTTAACTCAAACAAAATTACAATATGTATTTTTCTAGCATCTGATAAAATAAAAAGATAAAAGGGATAAGGAATGATTCTTTCCTGCGAATTCACTTCCTACATCCTTCGAAATCTTTCCTAGCAAGTGTTATAGTGACAGAGAGCTTATGGCTTCAAGACTGTCCACCTCAAACCAGCCAACAATTCCAACCTTCTTTGTAGTCATACAAAATGGTGTCTCCCGATTTATAAATTTTCCCATAAAAATGAACTTCCTCTTCTTAAAATAGTGATATGAACTCATAGTTTTCTCACCATGCATAGATACCAGAAGTGGGTTTTTTCCCCAATTTCATCAATAAACCAAATGAAGAAGTTGCATGCAATTTTCTTCCTTAGGGATATTTATGGATTTTTGTAAAATATTAAATGCATAATTTAATGGTGTTAAATGTTGGAGTACCACACCAATGACTCATCCAACTACCACCACCCTTCAACTCTCCTCCAAAATTGGTGGGATTTCTACAGTTTAAAGCCTCATTTACCTTTTCCATGAAATTTGCTAAATATCATTCACTTAATTACTTTCTATAACCTAGGTCGATTAACCTTTGGAGAGAATGAAATACAATATAATATAAAACCAATGTTATAACACATACATAGCCTTAATGTTATTATCTAAATGCCCCATAACTCCCATAGAGATACATATTAAAATGTGAAATCAGCTATGATAATTTCATAATCCAATATAAGTATCATGGCCTAGGATTCATAAGCCGGAGTCTACTGATCATAGTGGTTGATCGTTAATAGGTTCGTTAGATAAATCCATAAACTACGTTCCCTTGTTTAAAACATATTACCTTCTAGGAATGGAACAATGAAATATACTATTTCACAGTATCATATTATCCTTAGAAAACTTTAACCCGACCCATTGTGATATCATGACCCAATGCCACTAGTATGACATATTAAGTCATCTGTCCTTTCAAACAATTTGTTAGGAGTCTAACATCTTAATCTTGACTTTGGATTTCATGCCACTTCCATTCTAACATTAAGTCATGTCGTCGATGGATTATTACACATATTTTAATCATAACCAATCGTACATGTTTTCAATAATTCAAAGGTCCCAAAATTAACACCTCAACCTAGAATTTACAAGCCCAAGTCAACTAATCTACAAAATGATTAATCGTTAATATGGTTTAAGTGAATCTCTCCCTTCGACTACAATGTTTAAAACTCATTGTCTTCTTAAGATGTCACAGTGACACATTATCTCACAACATGTACATTAGTTTTATATATATATATATATATATATATATATATATATATATATATATACCAGCCTAATGTGATATAATGGCCCAAGATTAATTTGCAAAAATGTAGATCATGGAGTAGATACTTTTTCCCTAAGTCATTCACTATACGTTGGAAGACTTATTGACTTAGTGCCTACAAGCTTAAGCCGGGCTATAATATCGTTTCGTGAATTAATTATCAATAACCAATTAGTTTAGATAATCTCAAGATCAATATTAGTTCTTTATAACCATATCATTCCCTTTGTCTTTTCTCTCATCCTTATTTGAAAACACTTGTTTGTCTTTCACTTGGGGTCACGATCGGTTGATGACGATAATCTTGTTAAATTCTTGACTAAAATTTGGGGGTATTACATTATTCCCTCTTAATGAATCATCATCCTGATGATTTATTATTACTACTCAGTTAAATCAATCAAGTACAAAATTATATACTTTCGCTTTGAGGAAAAAAATGACATTATTTTCATTGAAATTAGAATTCTAAGTCTCACAAGCTCGTATTTATTGGCTGTCATAGTTGGTAAATCAGAAATCAATCACACAATTGACAACATGTCATAGTCCTGATCTTTACAGCCAATTATTCCATGCAGTACTATGTAATATATACAAATATATTCTCAAAATTCTGGTTTGAAATAAAGGTAGGTACCACTTTTTTAACCCCGACAAGCATTTACCCAAGATAAACATAAGTATTCAATCAAACATAGTTGTTCACAATTAGCTCAAGTAATGCTAGAATAATAATGTTACAGTCATATAAGCCCATACTTATGTAATTGTAATCTTATTATTCTAGTTCCTTTAAGTTTGTATATCACAAATTCATGAACAGTTATAATATATTAGTCCATTGATACCTTTTTTTTATTATTATTGGCAAATAGTTTTTTGAAAGGGACTATACCCTTGAGAACAAAAGAAGGCCTAAGAGCCGGAATAAGAGTGAGAATCGTAGAGAGAATGGATCAAGATCCGAGTGTTACAATGAAGCTCAAGTAGCCTGAAACAGCTACTCAAACGAGACAAAACAACAAAATTACTGCAAAAAGCAAGAAAGAGACCGCAAAAAACAAAAAAAAACAAACAAAAGAAGCAGGCAACCAATACTACTTCTTGAAACTTTGTTGATGCTGGTCTTGACTTCTTCCGGGCATGAAACATACCCAAAGTTGTCATGTGGGCAGCATCAATTTTATCAATCTCCTCAATGGTTCTTTTTCTCTCTTTTCGTTGCCCCAAAGTGTAGCTGGGACACCGCTGAGGTTGAAAACACTTTTGGCATGACCCTCAATGAACTCCTCAATTTCCCTAAAGGTGGCAATATTGTAATCATGTCTAGTTTTGGCCTTCCCTAAGTGGGAGTCTAAGGAGGTCAGCTTCTTATAAATGTCCTCAATCTGACTGCTATCAATGTTCCCCTCCCCCTCCATGCTTTTCTTTCCTTTTTGTTTAGCCAGGTTCTTGACCTCATCCTTCAACAGTTTCATCTCAGCCTCTAAGGCCTCCAACCTCTTTGAAGAGCTATCCAACTGCACTTCCTGGGACTGGCACTGCTGATATTCAGAAGGTCATGTGCAATCTCTAGTTCGAAAGGCTCCTTCTCCACAGCAAGAGCCTCAAGGTTGAGCTTCCTGGAGGCCCTGGTGACCGGTATTTTAGAGGTAGAGGCGAGGTGGGTGGCGGGAGTAGCAGCAGGGGGAATGGATGGAGAAGCTTGAATAGCCGGCTGGGGTGACAATGGCGGTGTGGGGGGCAAATAGGAGAAACAGGGCTGACAGCAGCAGAGCCCATCAAAGGGGTAGCCGGGCTAGGAGAGGAAGGAAGACCAGGGTATTTTAGAAGGCAACATTTATGAATCAACAAAATAAGTCCTTGATGCAAGGGAACCACCTGGGTGTGCTTCTGAAACTCCAAAATGGAGCGTTCAAGGGAGTTCAGCAGATAATGGGGAAAGCAAACCAATCGATTCCTACGGAAGTGGTTTAGAAAGATAAGATGTTTAGCAGGGACAGTGACAAACCTACCTTCCAAGGAGATGAATCGAATCATCATGCGAGTAACCTCATCATAGGGTGGAGGAATTGAGCTGACAAGTAGGCCCGCTGTACCAAATGTGAGCTTCTCAGATCCCTCCACAAATCTTCTTTCTTCAGCATCTCTATCAACCCTTTTGTCAAGAAGCGGTATCCTCCAAACAAAGACCGGTCGCTTCAGCAATAAGATCTTCATTGACCAATATCTTCTGTCCCCCGTAGTCGACAGTCTGCTCCTTCCATTCCTTAGCAAAACACACAGAAATGCTTTGGTCATGTCCCTGCACCTTTTCCATGAAGTTGGTGAAGCCACCTTTGCTGAGAATGTTCCAAAGCTCGATATTTTCCTTCCAGTCGGGGTCCGCGCATGGCTCAATTTGGCAGGGAGGTCCTCCCATCTTCTCTGTGATAGACTGATTACAACAATTTCCCAGATGCCTGTGTGTGTAGAGACCTGTCCGCTTCTTGCTATTGTAAGCCACACAAAACTGGAAACTATAGCCATTGCTCTTCCCACAAACGGCAAGTGATCGTTGAATCGAGCTGTGGGAAGTCACGTGTGTGATTAGCTCTCTCTCTGTCAACAATCACATTACAACTTCCATCGGTTTCTGAGGACCTATGAATCCATATTTTAACAGCTGTAGTACATCCCGCATGTGTGATTTTCAAATCAACATAACTCCAATTGGAGTTCCCCAAATAATTCTTACTATCATGAATATTTGATAGTATTTGCATCATCATATTCATTAAAGCAACACGTGTGAGAGTGTTATTGATGTTGATCTTCATCCAAAGATTATGTCTCATCTCTAGGGATTGCTTGCATATAAAAGTCTGCATGAATGCTATTGTCGAGCTAATTAGGGATGTGATATTATCCCAGACGGTGAAATTAACATTAATGCCATAATTGGCCAGCGCATCCGCCAATTTATTGCCCTCCCGTAAGTATTCCCGATTCTTATGTTATTGAAAGTATGACCGATGCTTATGGACTCAGAGATAAAATCCTTAATACTCCAACTAGGAGATGAGGACTGATTAAGAAGTTTAATGATATTAAGGGAGTCCCCTTCAACAACTAGGTTCTGAATATTCTTAGCCTGGGCAACTCTCAAGCCCCAGAGAGTAGATAATGCTTCAGCAAAATGATTAGTTTGAACTCCCATTTTTCCAGCATATGCAGCAATCAGATTACCATTATGATCCCGTATTGCTCCTCCTCCTGCCACTGTCCCAGGGTTTCCCTTAGAGGCCCCATCAAAGTTCAACTTGTACCAATTAGAATCAGGAGGATGCCATTTGATCGAAGATCTATCAATACTATTCCCGGGATTGCTCCAATTTCCAATCTGCCAATTGGATAAGATGTACTCTTCATTCTTAGGATAACTCTTGTTCTTGGGAGGTTTAAATCTGGCAATATCCTCTTTGATACCATTAGAAATTTTTCCAATACTGAGTTTATAGTTTTGCTTCTTATTTCTGAAAATGATATCATTTCTATCCTTCCAAATCCTCCAAGTAGATCATATTATCAATATATATATCCTTGAGTTATATGCTAAAAAAAACTCATATGAATTGGTTAAGACAAATAATTCTTAAATTTCTATACAGTCATGTATAATATTAATACAACATGGTAAAGAGAGTTACCTCCCATTACAATTCTGTCATAATAAGACTAATCATTCAAGTAAGGTCATACATCCGATACTTGATCATAACAATATGAGTATATACTTCCTTAGTTTCATATCCTATGGACTAAGCATGGTTTTTTAAATATAATTTATACTTCATCTGTATCATCAGACATAGATACATACTATAATTACCATTCATCTCATAACAAAAGTTATGAGTTCATCAATGTAATCAAGTAACAGTAGTATAAATGACAAAGTGCCTACACAATGATCGCATTGTTAAAAGGATCAACGAAACTTATGAAACATTCTAGAGTGTGGCACCTCAATTCAATGATTCCCGATTTAAAGTTCAAAAATCTGAGACTAGAGTTAAGTAGCCTTTACTTTAGCAATCATGTAACTCCTGCCAACTTTAAATTACCAGGATTTTTACAACCAGGCTAGCTATATTTACCATATTTGGCACATAATATTGATAAAAATATTAAATTTAAGGACACTTTGACTTTAAAACCTTGAAGGTTAGTTTACATATTCCCATGGAATCATGAATATCAAGTTACATACCTGAATTTCTTCATTACACTTTTCAATCTTTAGTTTCCTACTAGGTTTGAAATTTTACCAACCTGGAGAATGTTGTCTCAGCCCGTGAAATATTATTTGACCTATTATACTTTAAATTCAACTCAAGGTATCAAATTTTACAGACAAGTCTGCAATAGCAATGAGTTCCATGTCCTTATATGATATTTCAGGATTACTTAGCATCTCAGACCAAGTAAACAACGTAGTTATCATTCAATATTCCAGAAGAGTGTCTACTCAACTACACTTAAGTAAATTAGTCAAACATATTTGACCATAACAATCCAAGTAGTACATTAATATAATGATTATACAAACAATCATATGTTGCCACAAGGATAATAACAGAATAATGATAATACCATTATATAGTCATATTAGTTTCTACGCCTATTACTTTCAAACCTTAAGAAGCTTAAGAACTAAGGTCGTAACACAAGAAATGAAAAACAATCCCTCCATACCTTAACAAGGTATACCGTCTAATTTGGAGAGTAAAAGTTTTATACATTTACAATACAAGTTTAAAACAGACCTCCTATATCTGTATTTAGTCTTGTAAACATCCTTTACTTCAACTAAATTCCAATTTCAAATCCATAGAAATCTTATTTGGTCACGACCAGTCACAGTTGCACCATTCATAACACATAAGAATCCTGCATAGATTTATTTTACCTGTAAGGATATCATAAGGATGTATTTTCCTAAATCTATCTTCAAATCACTTTACCATTGCATCTTGTTATATAAACAATCTCATGCAACTATATTGTAGTCCAGCAATATGCAAGTCATCCTTATCGAAAGATTTCCTTCTTTATGAAATGAGTTCAATTAGTGACTATGTCATGATAACTTACACCAGTTATGGTTCATGCAATTTTGCTTATTATTTTTCCATTAAAAATTTGGAATTCCATTTCAGTTTCCAGTTAGTCACTTCACACTAAGAACTCAACTGCATTAATCTTGTATTTGATTAGCATCAAGAAGTTCTTATTTAACTTTCCTATCATTATGCTAGGATGACTTGTTTATTTTTCCATGAAACTATGGCAGACTTTACTGCTAGGTTTTACTCTAAAAGATAACACTTTCAGACTTCCTCCCATCCTTTATCTCTTTTCTAAAAATTAGAAGTAAAGAATACCTAATGCTCACACATGATTTTACCATATAAAACTAGCATTTTATTGTGGATTTCATTTAATATTGGATTTATACTCCAGTTTTTATCATAATTTAGTTTAATCAATTGAGTAACACTTTACTGATCATCATCATTCAGCCTAAGTTGTTTTGCTTGGCTGCTCTTATTCACACTTACCAGTTGCTCCCTGCATCTATCTAGTATAGTGTGCCATGAAGGAATCTTAGAGTATTATTTAACTCTTTTACCCCGAACCCAAATCTTAGTTTGATCTGGTTCATCATCCATGGTACTATTGTTGTAGGCTCACAAACCCCTGGATGCGAGATCAGGCTTCTAGGTTGATCACTCTAGCATCCACTGTGATTGCACAACATGGAAACCTCTCTCCAAGTGTGGGACTTGTGAAACTGAGAGAGGAATCTCTAGATTAGAGGCTGGTTCCTCAAACTCCTCCGATTTAGATCTATATTTGCACAACTATAGAGGTTCGATCCTAATCCTACTCTAAATCATGCAGAGACAGGGGATAGAAATGCAAAAATGAAACTAAACTAAAGATGGTGATGCACCAAAAGGAGTGGTGAAACAATTTTGTCATGCAAATAGACACAAACCAAAGATTGCAACATAAAACATACACAGGTTGATAAGATATAATTTAGGATCTGAAATGAAGCAAATAATACAAACAAAGGACTGAAACCCATTCACAAAGCTTGCATTATCATTTCCAATGTCAAAACCACTGCATTACAACCTCAGAGAGGTAAAAACTATTACAATCTTTGAAGAGGTCTGATTCTTGCAACAATCACTTGCTGGAGGTGAAAGAAGAAGATTGCTATGTCAAAAAGTATTCCCCCTTTGAAAATGAGCCAAATCTGGCTTTTACATTGCATGGGTCGAGCCCAGGAGAGAGAAAACATACAAAACGTGGGAGCCCATTCCTCATTGACTACAAATGCATTAAAATGGCATGGGGGACCTTACAAACCCATACCCTATCATTTTTGACCAAATTGGAGGAGAATGCAACCCATTCTACATTAAATTTGGTCGCTGAAATGTCACTTCTAGCCATGAACATGTGTCAGAGCCGTTTCTTAACTTTCTCTCTCTACTGCACCAAAATTCAAGATTGACCCCGGAATCATGTAGAGAATTTTGTAATATTTCCAATGATATAAAGAACGTGCAAATCCGAGCTCTGGATCGAAAGATATGGCAATCTAAAGATTTAGGGCACAAAACAGGCAAAAATGGGTTTTGAAATTTTTTCCCGCGCTCCGCCACCTCTGACAACACGTGTCGGCACTTGATGATGAGAAATTCTCTCTCCTTCCCTTACCCATGGGTTTTCCTTGAAAGTTTTTAATTTTTGTAACTTTTGGAAAAATTTCCATTTTTTCCCAGCGCCCCGCCACTGGGACACGTGGCGTGATCTCGGTCGGAGGATAGGGCGCGGGGTCATCCTTTACTTTTTAGTTTTTGGCCAAAACTTTCACCAAATTCTCTAATTCCTCCCTGAGCTCCACACTCCCCTTCTCCTTAGGACACGTGTCCTCTTTTTATTGGCTCGGGCCAACGCTTCGAACTTCACCTTTTTTGAAATTTTAGACGTTTTCCCTTGTGACACGTGGCATTTCCTGATTCATCCACGGGCTTGCCCCTTTTCGCGCCCTCGTGTCCCTTTGGCCCGATTGTCCCAAACTGTCTGGGAAAAATTCCTCCGATCCACCTGAAATGGGCTTCCCTGTCCCTCTTTGAGGTGAAGACACGTGGTGTTATCTGATTGATTCTCGCTCCTTCGGCTTTCCACGCCCCACGCATCCATTTGTCCCAACTGTCCCGATCGTCTGGGAAATTTTTTTCTGAACCACCTAAATGGGCTTCCTGTCCCTCTTAGCGGCGCTTCACCTTTTTACGTCCTTCGTGTCTTTTTGGCCTAGATGTCCCAACCTGCTTTTGCACAACAGCTTGTCGATTTTCTCACCTTCTGGCTGGTTCGGCTTTCCACGTCCCCATGCATCCTTTCGGCCCGATGTCCCTTTGCCCTTTGGACCGCCCGAGGCTTTTCGGCCGATTCGCGCACCCGACGCTCCAACTGTCCCGATCAAGCTACGAGGACTAGGACTTAGCTGATTTTCATGATTTTTCTGGCCCAAGCTTGTTTTTGTAACTTTTTCACCCTTTTTTAGAACTTGCTCTTTTCTTCTTGGACAGAAAGTTAGAAAAATTCCGAGGGGACCCTAGAAACATGATTTTTTGCCTTGAATCAATCTATTTTCTTGGGACTTGAGTATTCTGATGCATGTTATCAAATTTTTACCCTGGGGGGTGAAAATTGGATAACAATTTGGCGACTCAGTGGGGTTACCTTCCTGCTAGGTAGAAGATACCAGTTGCCTAAAGCAGTCCATTGGGCATGGAGTCATCAGATATTCTGTTTAGAACCCCAACTGACTTAGAATGTGTAAGGAGGAAGATGGAATATCACCTGATGGGAGCAAGGACTGCAAAACATCTCCATGGACAGCAAGTTGTGCCAAAGCACTTAGGGAAAACAAAACTAACCTATAAGAAACAATGTGCACAAGCACTTGGAGGAATGAAAATCTAATCTAATATTTACAAAGTAGTGAATTTCCCTCTAGAAGCAATGCTTGAGATAGATTCCATTTACTGGAATCTACAATTCTTCACCATCCAATGAGGCCAATTGGAAAGCATTGTTGTTCTTGCACTTCGTGACCATGTATGGGCCACTCCAAATGGCATCAAATTTTGAATGCCTTCCCGGTTTTGCTCTATCCACATCCCATTTCAACACTAGATCTCCAACTTGAAAAGATCTATCCTTGGCCTTCTTATCAAAGGTCTTCTTGATCAAAGCTTGATCCTTTTCCATTGCTTGGGATGCCTGATTTCTGATTTCTCAGCTCCATCAACTCGCATACCTCACCTCCATGGGCTCAAACTCTAAGCAACTCCAACTGCTTCATGAGTTCTAATGTTGGCAACTCAAGTGACATGGGTAAGATTTCCTCTCTTCCATGACAAGTTTGAATGGAGAGTTACCCGTGGATCTCTTGGGAGTTATCCTATCAGCCCATAAGGCTGATTTCAGTTTGGTATGCCAAGACCTCTCGATTCTCACAAGAGTCCTCCTAATGATCCTCAACAAGTTCTTGTTTGTAGACTCGGCCCGCCATTACCTCGAGGGTAATAGTTTGATGAAGTGCTTAGGTAGATACCATTCTTGACAGCCCACTCAGTCACCTTAGATCCAATGAATGCCAATGCATTATCAGAGATTATTGTAGCAGGTATACCAAATTTGGTTGTTATCCCCTCATAAAAGTCTAAGATGCTAGACTCATTTACCTCTTTGAGTGCTACTGCTTCTGTCCATTTGGTGAAGTAGTTTGTGGCTGTCAAAATCCATTTGTGCCCTTAGCTTGAATTGGGATTAATGACTCCAATGAAGTCCAAACCCCATTGCATGAATGGCTGGTCAACTGAGATTGGATGTAATGGAAGGGCAGCAAGTCTCTCTTTTCCTGTGAAGAATGCACAATTCTTACACCTCTTGATCCATGCATAGCAATCACTAAAGATTTTAGGCCAATAATAACCAGCCTTCATGATTTTTAGAGTTGTCACTCTTGGTGCAAAATGACCACCAGCTGGTCCACCATGGAACTCTTCCAACACCCTTTGAATCTGATTTGTGCTAATGCACCTCAGTAACACTCCATTCACATCCTTCTTGTACAAAACTCCATCAACAATGGCATACGGAATAGCCTGCAATTTGAAGTTTCTCCTTTGGGTCTTGTTCATCTCCAGAGGGCATAGGCTTGTGCCTAGGAAGTGCATTATACCTTGGGTCCAGCAAGGAGTGGGGGCAGCATTGTCTTCTTCTTGATTGCCACTTGGCTCATGGTTGTCCTAGACTGTCAAAACAGCCTCTTCTTCATTGCATACTTCTCCTTGCTTCCCCAAAACCAACTGCTCACACAATCCTTTCCCTCTTACCAACTTGGTGATCTTGATCTCAATGTCATACTCCATGACACGGGTGATCCAACCTACCATTTTCGCATTCAAATCCTTGTTGAGGAGGAAGTCCTTAACCCCAGCATGTGAGACCAGCAACTGGACCTTGTTGTTTGAGACTAAGTTCTTGAATTTCTTCAAGCTTCGACATACGAGTACATAAAAAAGAGTACCTCACCTCATAGTCATCTAGGCTCCGATCAAGAAGGAAATTGGCTGCTCATCATTATCCTTGTTCTGCTGTACCAAAATGGCATAAATAGTGTCATTACCTCCAAATGCATAGAGGATGAAATCCTTGGAGAAGTCCGGGTTGATGAGAGTTGGTGCTTGAGAGATGGCTTCTTTGATTGCTTCAAAACTCTCCTTGCCTTCTGCTGTCCACTTGAAATCCATGCTCTTCTTTAACATTTTGGTGATGGGCTTGATAAGGGCTGCAAAATCTGGGACAAACCTCCGAACAAAGTTTATCCTTCCCAAGAAACTCTGAAGGGCTTTCTTGTGGCTTGGCAATGGTAGTGCTCTTATGGCTTCAACCCTTTCTAGATCAATTGATAATCCTTCTTTGGAGACAATATGACCAAGGAGCTTTCATTCATGTGCAAGAAAGATACACTTCTTAGGATTCAAAGACACTCCAAATCTCCCCGCACCTCATGAAGACTTGTCTCAAATGAGGAGGTGGTCTCACTGTATTTTTGGAAAAAACAGTGATATCATCAAGGTAAATCAACACCACATTATTAATCAAACCTTTGAATGCCATGTCCATTTCCCTTTGGAAGGTAGCACCAGCGTTGGACAGCCCAAATGGCATTTTCCTATATGCAAAAGTTCCCCATTTGGTTGTGAAGGTTGTCTTGAACTGGTCTTCTTCCTTCACCATAATCTGATTGTATCCTGAGTAGCCATCAAGTAGTGAAAACCTCTTGGAGCCAGCCACAACTTGCAAGATTTGCTCCATGGAAGGGAGTGGGTAATGGTCCTTGAGAGAGGCTCTATTCAAGTCTCTGAATTCAACACACAATCTGATCTCTCCACTATTCTTTCTGACTAGAACTAAGTTGGAAACCCAACTAGAATGCTTGATTGGGAATATGATCCTTGACTCAATCAGCTTGTCCAATTCTTTCCTCATGAGAGGCTCCATGTGTGGATTGACTGGTCTTTTTTTTTGCCTGACAGGCTTAGTATTTGGATCCAATTCGATGGTATGCTGAGCTAAGTTGGGATTGAAACCTTTCAAGTCTTCATAGCTCCAAGCAAACACGTCAGGGAACTCTTGACATAGCTGTATGAACTCATACCTTTCTTGTTCAGTTGTCATCCTTCCAATTTGCAATGGTTTGTTCTCTTCTACCAAGATGGATACTGAATCCTCTCTCTTGACCTGAATGTTTGCTTTCTCCTTTCTAAACTGATCATTAGGGTTAAAAATGGACTCCAAAGTGATAAGTCCCTTGGGTAGCTTGTTAGTTCTCAGCTGTACTACTTGGTCACCATACTGTTGTTCCAATCTTTCTTGATTCTTGGCTAAGAACTCAGCTTCTTCTTGCAAGAAATGGATGATTTATCTGGTCATTTTCAAACACTTGCCAACTGACATTGTTATCCGGCACTGAAGGCCTCACAATCACGTGGATGTTTGGTTGTACCTTGTCTTGTTGAATGCTTTCCACAATGTCAAAGGCTGCCCCTACTACTGCAAGCCTGTCAGCAGCTTGATTCTCTTTCCTAGGAATGGATTTGATGCCAAAACCCTCAAAATATTCCATGAGGTCCCACACCCTGTTCTTGTAGCACTTGAGTAGATCATTCTTGGCAGCATGTTGTCCCTTGACCTGATTTACAATCAATTCACTATCACCAAAGACTTGCAAGTTCTTTATTTTCTTCTTTATTGCCCAATGCATCCTCGCACCAAGGCTTCATATTCAGCAGTGTTATTAGAGCATGCAAACTAAAATCTAAAAGCTGAATAATACTTTATTCCTTGAGGTGAAACAAGCATAGCTCCACCTCTTGCACCTTGTCTACTCCTTGATCCATCAAAAAACAGCTACCATACCTCATTGTCATCTTTGTGGTTTGGCTTGGTGATGCTAGGAATAGGCTGATTTTCTTTGTGTATGTAATAGACTCCCAGCTCAGATTCTTCCACTTCTTGATAAGGATCAAATGCATGTATCTTGTTTGCCCATTCATCAAGAGTTAGATCTAGGATGCTTCCAACCTTAGTGTCACCTCATCAGTGCTTGGGTGATCTTCTTGATCAAATGCTGAGCAATTGGCATTAATCTAACTTGGAGTGTAAGGCTCAATGTGGAAGTTTGTAATAGGTTCTGACCTGATTGTAGCCTTAGTTCCATACCTCATTCTCAACAAAGATGTGTGACCAATCAACAGAAAATATCCCCAATCTTGGTCAGTGAAGTCCCTCGACAAGCATAGGGCAAAGAGTGGGGAGAGGTCTATGACTGATACATCTTGTAAAACAACAACATTTGGACATGCATGCAAGGTAAGACTCAAGTTTCTAATCACTCCAACTATTGCTACTGCTGTTCCATCTAGCTGCACTACCCCTTTGGATAATGTTTCATACTGGAGCCCTAGCTGATCAGCTATTTGTTTAGGAATTACCGAGCTACTTGCCCCGAGTCTATCATGAAATTATGTACTAGCTGATTTCCAATGATTAATGAAACATAGAAAGGAGGGGGCTTCAACATTTTACCCGCTATCCTCCATGATTCCCCTCAGCCGGGCAGCATTTGTAAGCACTTTGTCTTGCATTTGAACTTGCTGATTCGAAGTTGGCCAGTCCTTCATGGCAGCTTCAGCAGCATCTCTTTGGCCTGGGATAGATAGGGATTCCCACATTGATATATTGACATTTGTCTTCTTCATTTGATCAATGATACCGAATGGTGATGAAGGGTCTCTTTGCTGTCCCTTGGTTCCTTCACATTGGCAGCAATAATCGGTACTTGAGCTGACCTAGGGGCTATTCTTGGCTGCCCTTGTGCATTTGGAATTGGATTTTTCCCGCCAACTATTTGTGGAGCCATGGAAGGTTGTGGATTGGTTGGGGCTAATGGCTGTTCTTCACCCAAATTCCTCCTTTTTGACCTTGTGTTGGCTGCAACACCTTGAGAAACTGCCTGGTTCATGCCACAAAAATCCTCTGCTTGCCAATTTACCAATGTGGTGTCATTTGGGGCTGATTGCTGTTGGAATGTTTCTTGTTGTTGGTTGTTTCCTTGACTGCCTCACCCTCCACACCAGTAGTTGTCACCATTAGTGCTTGATTTAAAGCACCATTGAAGCACATGGATTGGTTATGAGGCTCATTGCATGGAAAACACCAATCATACTCCTGAGCAATGTTGTTTTGTGTTGGCACCAATGCCTTAGAGGTAGATATGGCATTGGGATTATAGGGCTGAAATGGTCTATTGGCAGGAGGCCTTGTTTGATTCATATTTGCAGCTGGATTAGGAGGCCTTTTTGGTTGGTATGGCTGCCTGTTAGGCTGAGCTTGGGGTTGATAAGAAGGTCTAAACCCTTGGGCTCTGTTTGCCTTTTGAGAGTAACCAGCTCATTGCCTAGGTTTCTGAATTGCTTCATGACTTCTCAAGCTCATTTGGGGCACTTGGAGATGAAGTGGAAGCTTCATTTGAACTCGATTTCTAAGAGTGGGAGAAGGAGCCAAAATGGGTGCTTGATTGGTGTTTGGGCCTCTAAACTTGGAAATAATGGCATGGGAGGTCTAGGGGCAAGTTTTCCACTTGATCAAACAATTTTCAGCCCTAATGGCAATGCTATAAGCCATAGGGATGGTCATGCCTCCCATGGATTGAATCAACATAGAAATATCAGAATTTAGAGCTTTGAGATAGTAGAGAAAAGCACCTTTTGCTGTTGGCCTGATTGCCACTGGAATTCTCTCCCAAGTCTTTTGAAATCTGAAGTTGAAATCGGTCAGCTGCTCATTGGGAGCTCTCTTGATGGTTGTCAGCTGCTCCAAAAGAGACAAGTTGTCTCCCTTTTCTCCAAATTGCTCATGAAGTGCTATACACAGCTGATTCCAATTTATGATAGAACCAGCTCTAAGGCTCCTAAACCATTGCAATGCTTTACCCTTGAATGAAGATGCTAGTAACTTGACAGCCACTTGCATCTCATTGATTTCCTGGATTACACAAAGGTTAGCAATATATTTAACATGATCACCTAGAGTAGTCTAATTTTCTCCAGTGAAATAGGGAATGTTCTTCAAGGTTGCAATAGGAATTAGATGTTGTGCATTGAGGGAAAGTGGGCTGTTGCCTGTGAAGTTGATGTAGGGGTTGTTTTGTGCCATTCTAATTGGTCTTAAAACCCTTGTTGACCGAATGAAAGGCCTACTGTGGAGGAGTTGAGAGAGTTCTGTTTGGTGGTGATGGAGACCTTTGAATCCTTCTTCCTCTTTGCCTTCTTCTTGGAGATAATTGCAGTACTCAAACAACACTTCTTCTTCTCCAACTCTTGACCTTGTGGTGATTCTTCTCATCGAGTTTTCAGGCCTGCACTCTCAAAACCAGCTTGATTATTCCCTTGGAGTTGCACAAGATATGCGAATAATAGCTCTTTTCAAGCAAGAAAATTCTAGCAGATGCACATCAACTTTGCTGCAATAAAAATGAGACCTCTAGTGTCCCACCGGTGGTGCCAAAACTATTGTTGTAGGCTCACAAAGACTCCCGGATGCGATCGGGATTCTAGGTTGATCACTCTAGCATCCAATGTGATTGCACAACATGGAAACCTCTCTCTAAGTGTGGGACTTGTGAAACTAAGAGAGGAATCTCCATATTAGAGGCTGGTTCCTCAAACTCCTCTGATTTAGATCTATATTTACACAACTACGAGAGGTTCGATCCTAATCCTACTCTAAATCAGTGAGGAGACAGGGATAAAAATGCAAAAATGAAACTAAACTAAAGATGGTGATGCACCAAAAGGATTGGTGAAACAATTTTGTTATGCAAATAGACACAGACCAAAGATTGCAACATAAAACATACACAGGATGATAAGATATAATTTAGGATCTGAAATGAAGCAAATAATACAAACAAAGGACTGAAACCCATTCACAAAGCTTACATTATCATTTCCAATGTCAAAACCATCGCATTACAACATCGTAGAGGTAAAAAAGCTGTTACACAGTCTTTGAAGAGGTTTGATTCTTGCAAAAATCACTTGCTGGGGTGAAAGAAGAAGATTGCTATGTCAAAATGTATTCCCCCTTTGAAAATGAGCCAAATCGCTTTTACATTGCATGGGTTGAGCCTTGTGGAGAGAGAAATGTACAAAACATGGGAGCCCATTCCTCATTGATTACAAATGCATTAAAACGGCATGGGGACCTTACAAACCCATACCCTGTCATTTTTGACCAAATTGGAGGAGAATGCGACCCATTCTACATTAAATTTGGTCACTGAAATGTCACTTCTGGCCATGAACACGTGTCAGAGCCGTTTCTTAACTTTCTCTCTCTAGACTACACCAAAATTCAAGATTGACCTTGGAATCATGTAGAGAATTTTATAAGCTTTCCAATGATATAAAGAACATGCAAATCCAAGCTCTGGATCGAAAGATATGGCGATCTGAAGATTTAGGGCACAAAACAGGCAAAAATGGGTTTTGAAATTTTTTCCCACGCTCCGCCACCTGGACGACACGTGTCGGGCGCTGATTGGATGAGAAATTCTCTCTCCTTCCCTTACCCGTGGGTTTTCCTTGAAATTTTTGACTTTTTGTAACTTTTGGAAAAATTTCCATTTTTTCCCCACGCCCCCGCCACTTGGGACACGTGGCATGATCTAGTTGGAGGACAGGGGCATGGGGTCATCCTTTACTTTCTAGTTTTTTGCCAAAACTTTCACCAAATTCTCTAATTCCTCACCAAGCTCCACACTCCCCTTCTCCTTAGGACATGTGTGCTCTTTTTATTGGCTCGGGCCAACGCTTCGAACTTCACCTTTTTTGAAATTTTGGATGTTTTCCCTTGTGACACATGGCATTTCCTGATTCATCCGCGGGCCTCGCTGCTTTTCGCGTCCCTCGCGTCCCTTTGGCCTTGTTGTCCCCATGCTGTCTAGGACAAATTCCTCCGATCCACCTGAAATGGGCTTCCTTGTCCCTCTTTGAGGTGAAGACACGTGGCATTATCTGATTGGTTCTCGGCTCCTTCGGCTTTCCGTGTCCCAAGCGTCCATTTGTCCCAACTATCTCGGGCGTCTGGGACAAATTTTTTTGAACCGCCCGAAATGGGCTTCCCTTCCCTCTTTGCGCCTTCACCTTTTCGCGTCCTTCCGCCTTTTTTTCGGCCCAGATGTCCCAACTTGTTCTGCACAACAGTTAGTCGATTTTCTCACCTTCACCGATTCGGCTTTCCGCATCCCACACGTCCTTTCGGCCCGATGTCCCTTTGCCCTTTGGACCACCTCGGAGGCTTTTCATCCACCTTCGCGCCCGATGTCCCAACTGTCCCGACTACTCCGGGACTAGGACTTAGCTGATTTTCATGATTTTTCTGCCCAAGCTTGTTTTTGTAACTTTTTCACCCTTTTTAGAACTTTCTCTTTTCTTCTTGGATAGGAAAGTTAGAAAAAATTACGAGGGGACCCTAGAAACATGATTTTTGCCTTGAATCAATCTATTTACCTGGACTTGAGTATTGATGCATGTTATCAAATTTTTACCACGGGGGTGAAAATTGGATAACAGTACATCCTTCATTCTTTTTATTTTATTCATAAAATAAGAATTTTCTAAGTGTAAGGGCTCATTAGGCCCAAGAGCTGCAACCTTCAGCTCTGATACCAAAATGTAACATCCACTTTTTGTCACTTCAATCTTAGAGATTTTTTTTTTTATCTTACCTTATGTAGCTGATTTAAATACCCATATATTTAAATCCAACATAAGTCTTAATGTAATCCATTTCCGATAACTATCATGAACCATGTGCAACTGTATGAGAGAATATTGAACTTACTCATTCTCCTCAATGCTCTTACGATCCATACATAAAATGTATCCCTTTGGTTCTCCTTTAACAAGATATGATATATAAGTGATAACCCCTAAGTGTGTACCTAGGTTCCACCTATGAAATCCACAGGCATCTCACAACTTAGATAATGGTAAAATATCGACAATATAATCAGTAGTTACACTACCTTGCGCAAGGTTTCTGAGTCATGTATACCATGCTCAATTCCATGATGACACACTCATCATTAGGAAATTTTCATTTCACCTTAATCACTTGTTCAGTTATAAGGATTTACAGTCAATGATGTTGTAAATAGCTACAAGTCTTGTACAAGGTACAAGCCCGAGATTAACCTACATGAATTTGTACCTCGATGTCATCTTGTGATGCCTATGGGAAAGCAAGTGTCTTTGTAATGATTCACATCATTACTAGACTGCTTCACTTCCCGTAGCCATCATATGTTGGCATCGGGTACCATCCTGTGGGGTTCCATCTCGCCCTTGTAATAACAAGCTTGTACTTAAGCAATACCACGCTACATTTTAAGGTCTTGAAAAGGGAACTCAATATAGCTGTTATGTGGTAGTATTCAAATAATGACAACTATCATTAAACGGATACAACCATGTAATGGTGGTAATGAGTTGACCTGTCAAGAGTCCTAAAATGAAACACGGTATCCTAAATAAATTAAACATGATAGATTTTTCTAGTTCCCATGTCTTCATCACTTAGTGAAGAGTATCTAGAGTCATGTCCCATAGAATCATGATAGGTTAAATGTAGTTCAAAAACTACTCATTTCTTCCTATCTGTTTCAGATATAAGATAGATCAATCTTTAGACCTAAATTCCCAATCCTACGGTTTGTTAATGATTCAATTTCCACCGCATCAGAATAATACCTTACATTATCATGGAGTAATAACTACTAATGTTATTCTTACTCCCATAATGATCGGAAAATAACCAGATTATTACTACCGATATCGGACCCTTATAGGCTTTAATTATTTGCCGATAATTTACTCCTTTTAAGTAATTAATTTAAAATAATGCAAGACAATAATGACAATTGCATTACGCATTGATTATGGAGTTCAGCAATTGCCTACATCTCTCGGGTTCATGGTCGAACCGCTCCACTAGTCAAAACTTGTAAGTTACAATAGTACTTTCACAAGAAAACCTAATGGAATTTTACTTGCCTATCGCACACACGGACCTTCAGACAACAAGGGTGAAAAATAGCACCCGACTTCCACCTTCCTAGCGTACAATCTCCTTTGGCTTCGATTGTCCTTCCCGACGCTATCAATGTGAAGCTAGCACTCCGGTTGACAATCCAGGATTTGCAAGTAATTGGTGTGGCGCTATGGGCCGACTAGGTAGTTTGAATAACTCCTAGCCACAAATATTTAATTTATTATTGCCTAACAAATAATAGGTCAATAATAATAAAAAATAACAATAATAATCAAAATAATAATGCCTAAAATAATTTAGGTCTTCACACAACAACAATTTCTCATTCGCCTTCCAAGCTCTGAGCTTGTCTTCTGCCTTTTGTGTGTGTCCATTACAATGAACGGGTTCCCTATTTATACAAAAAATAGGGCCCTTAAAATATGCATTTGCAAATTATCCTTAGGCTATTTTAAACCTAAGCCTTACCCGTAGCAAAATAAATGGGATCAAATACCCATATTGGCGGATTTTCTTGTTTTAATGGGTTAAATCCCAAATAGGGCACTTAGCATTTTAAATAGGATTAAAATCCCATAAGAATAGCTAAGGAGAAGTGGGTATATCCCACATTAGGTGGTTGGATAATAGTTTAGGCTTTATTAAGCCTTTCCATGCACATGTATAGTGGTCAATGGACCACTTTGGAGCATAACCGCCCCCATCTCCACCGCTTCACCTCCCTCTCCTCACGTGGAATCTTCCACGCATGACATTGCATGCCTTTACCACGTGGACATAACCTAACATGTTGGCTGTTATGTGTGGTCGGTTGGTGAGCTTTAATACTAATGTATAAACATTAATATATAGCGGTTTGGCATATACATGTGTGGCATTTGGAAAGTGGACTTACCAAGTAAATATAATTTCGACCCCTGTAATGTGGTATGGAAATAATTAACTCAGTAAATAGCATATAGCCCACTTGTCGTCTCCCGATAGGAAAATCGAGTGAATTCGACGAGTGGTGGCAAGCCACGTGGTGGCTTGTGGACCCACCACGTCGGTGATAATACCATAGTCCACACGGCAGCCGGGCTCCCCTCCGTAATAAAAGTTGAGCCTCTTGTTCCCGTGCACCATTTTTAACGCTCGTCGAATACCGGTGATCAAAACCAACAAACAACTCCCTTTTTCCTTTTCGCCATGTGTCGCAGTGCCATTGGTCCAATATTGACCAGTTGACTAGAGTTGACTTTCCCGCTTGCTTGAACTTTGACCGAACATATCTAGAGCTCCCGATGTCCGTTTGTCGCGTTCTCACAGTCGATGGAAAGATCTCAAGATGATATTCTACACTCGAAACCATTTAGGAATGTTTAGGAGCTTTCAAAAATGATCCCCCGATCACATAAGAAATCATGCAAGTTACATAATCACTCATCATTGGGGACATACGGAGTCGTTCCCATTACCCTCCTTTTAATAACAGTTATGCTATATTGTTAGAATCATGTTATTCCATTTTACTTCAGCATTTATACTATCCAAGTCTGATTTATCTATATAGTTAAATCTCACTCATTTTAAGGTTCTTGTTTCAGTAGAATTCCCAATTCTTTTGAGGAACTTTACAACAATAACCAAACCTGACTTAGGTCTATTTGCATGGTCACTATTTCCTTGAAGTATAATCATTTAGCTTGGATCCTTATACCAATTTCCTTGGCATCCAAAATACATTCCATTAATTCCAGCTATCAGATCGTTGTTATCATTTATATGACTACACCGTCATATCCTAATCATGGTTGGTTTCAACTCAAAAATTTTTAGGAGCATAGACACAAAAATTCCATAGTGAATATGATGGAAATTACTCAAATTTATCACAATCTACAAGCTCCCATCAATACTCTAATCATTTTCATTAGGTAGTATACCCATGGTTTCATAGAGGTTTAGTATTCTGGGATTTAATCATCTCCCATACAATTCTATGCCAACTATATCCCATATCCTATGGGTCCTTTTAGCATTTATGTTCAACCTAATTATTAATGAATTATCTTCATTACATCTTGTTAGTTGGAGTAATCACATCGGAAAAGTGACAAAGTGCTTGAGAATCAACAAGTAACTCTTTCTGCGTGCACCCGACCTCCCGAGGTCGTGCCGAGACAAACAGCAAACTAGTTAGGCAGTAATGTCTTCGACACGCACTAATGGTATTTGTGAATCTAAGGCAAAGAAGGCCCTTCTAACTTGGATGGTGTGATAGATCGATCAGCGAGGATGACTGCTCAAGGCTCCAATCAATATCGAGCTCGGCGTGATTCGATCTATGGGTCAGGGGATGCGTGGAAAATGACCCGGATGGTTTCGTGTATTTCTCCCGATAGGTTCATATGGTGAATATAGTCAACTCTATGGACGATTCTCTCGCCTAGTCCAAAATTCTCTAGCTTCGTTGGTTATCATGTCTAGTAGGGATAATCATTGAATGATGAGAGGTGGAATCGAGTAGACCGAAATACTAATTTACGTAGGCCGTTGTCTATGTCTAATTCTCTTATGGATTCGTTAGGTCAGGATCTCGTGGATCACAACCATAGAATCTTGGTTGTTGCGGTCCCGTTATGGTCATACGGAGATCAAGTTCTGATCCCTAGTATCCATTAGTCGTAAGCTTTTTCAACTTCTATGTTTAGAACCAACAGCTTGTGTATCTTCTCGTAATACCTTACAGTGCGTTCTCGCAACTTGGATTCTTAAGCTCGGTATCTATATCTACTAGGGTGTCTCCAAAGATCCGGTGGGAACTAAAGGATCACACCCGAATGTTTGTTCTCTTTCGAGCCCTTCTACAAGTCATGTGGGTATTTTCTAGGTAATCAGTAGTTTGGCTGATTTGACCAAAACAGATATGCTTGGTCGCCTTCGATGTTTAACCCTCTCAACCGTGTCCCGATCTGCTGGAAGTCTCGTTGTTGTTTGGAAGACTTGTATCCTAAGGTTTTGGTCAATGTCGCTTATCGCCACTACGGTATTGGGTCAGGGCACAATTGGCTCGAAAATGTATTCCCGGCTCCCTAGGTCCCGTAATTGTCATGCAAAAGCAAAGAATGAAACAAACTATAATAAAGTAAAATCTAAGTGCATTTCTAGCATATATAATTTCTTTTTGTATTTTCCTCGCAATTTATAAGAAAGCAATATTTAAAAATATTTAGAATCGACAACTAAACTAACAACGTAAAACAAACAAAATAGCCGAGTGTAGCTATTTATCTCGCATGCGATTTCGTATATCTATTCTAAACAACGAAATAACTAATCTATTCATAAGATTCTCGATCCTACCTCGTAAGTGAGGAATGAATCATAGTTTCTAAACTATCAATCCCCACAACCTCCCCGCAATATCGAGAATGGAAATAACTGAAATAAAGTGATTAACTACTTTATTTGATAAGTTCTAACTAAAACTTTGAAAGATGGAACCTGGATTTCGCAGTAATGCTGGCGAATCCGACGGTGTGTGTGTGTTCTTGTCCCCTCAAGCATGATCTCTTCGCTTTTTGTGCTCACGTGAATCCGTAAAAGCGTGGAATGCTTCGTGATCAACAGAATAGATATTTGATCAATGGACAGCCTTCTGTAAATGCGCATGAATAGAATGCGGATAGGAGAGGGATAGCGCAAGAGTACAGAGCTTGGCCTATGCAATTCCTAGCGGGGTTCACCGCGAATCATGCAACAAAAGCGTCCAGAACCTGAAACTAGTCTGTATGAAGAGCAAAACCTGCAACTTTAATGGCTGCCTAGACTATTCTACTCCAAAACAATAATACTGTTTGCACAAGTTGGATCTGTGGCTTACCAACAGCAACACAAAGCTAAAACAAACCTGCAACAAACTATGCTACCAATCCTAAGCAAACTAAAGGGACACAACACTGAAAACATGAAAGTTGGAGTGAAAATGGTGGCCCAAATAATGTTTGCACTTGCACAAGTTGGATATGTGGCTTACCAGCTGCAACACAATACTAACCAAAGCACTCAATGAGAAAACTAAGAATCCTAAGCAAAGGAAAACTAAATCTGCTGTAACAAGAAATTCAAAAGCAAACTTTGGAGCAAAATTCAGAGGCCATTTGCATGTGCACAAACCATGCATTTATAGGAATCCAAACATCCAAAAATCAAATCCAAACTGAACTCCTAAACATTAAACAAAAGAAAAACACTATTCCAGGGGACCAAAAACATTAATGCATGCTCAAGTCGGCAAGAAAAGCTGGTGAGTCGTGATATTTCACGCGGGTCGCGCCAAAAGAGCGTTCTGGAAAACGCGCACAAGACCGCCGCCCGCTCAGTGGCGGGCAGCAGCCGCCGCCTTACGCCGCCTGCTCGTGGCGGCGGTTTCACATCAAGACCAAAAAGCCAAGAAAAGAGGGAAAATAGGGAAAACAAAGCACGCGGGGCTAAGCGGGCATGCGGATGTTAACGCATATCCGTAGAAGCTTCTCTCGATCCCGAACACCTCAAAGAGACTCAGTATCATCATTGGGGCACTTATTACACTGCTCCGCAAAGATGCACTTACAATTTTGGGTACGCATATATTGCCCTCCTGAGAAGCGTTTTAGCCATGAAGAGGCATAAAACGGTGGGTCCGAGTATGGCAGTCCCGAAATGGGAAGTTAGAAGTTATACCTTACACGTCCGTGTGTCGAAATGACGCCATCCAAAATTCCCGCCACCTGCAAAATGAAAAGAGAACTCAAGTGCAGATAGATACAATAATTTGGAAAATAAACGCTAAAACAATAGGGGAAGAGGATGTACCATTAGTGCGAGGATAGAAACTTACCTCCGTCAGCGCTCCGAACCTGTGAAAAAGCCATTTTAAAACGAAACAGAAGGATATATATATGAAAGTGGGCCCATTTTCCTATTCATTTGCGCGAGTCGATTTGATAGATTTTGAGCTCTGGGGCCCACGGTAACGGTTTCTCACGCGAGTAGCGTCAAAACGTCCACAGCGAGATAGTGATCATGCCTCCACGTGCGGAACGCCACCCCGCGAGATCACAGGTTGGTTTTTCTTCAATTTTGTGCTTTTCCCTCTTCAATTTTAAAATGCTAAATTTGTTGTAATGGGGGGGTCATTTTTGAAAATGTTAGGTTTAAAAGGTCCGTCTAGGGGGGGCGCCTACTGGGTAGGCTTTGTTTTTAGCTAAAACGGTCGTTTTTTGCGTTTTTTGGACTTTTTAGGGTTAAAAACCCGCGCGGGTTTTCGATTGACCTGCGGCGGCAGAGCGACCGCCCCGATCGGGCGGCAGGTTACGAGACCGCCGCCTTTAAGGCGGCGGTTACAAAACCGCCCCCCTGCTCAGGGCGGCGGTTTTGCACAGAATGCAACAGAGCTTGTTTTGGAGACTTATACTTATATTTTCTTGCATTTCTGTATGTTTTTGCGATTCTCCCGATATCGTTTAGATACTAACTTACTCTGTTTTGTGTGTTTTTGGGTGTACGCAGGCGAAGGAGGAGTATATTAGATGGAGCCGGGAGAGAGAGTGTGACTGGCTGCCCGGGGTATTGGATGCCCTTTCAGCAGATGAGGAGGACACATTGCAGAGGGCCGGCATATTGCGGATATCGCGTGTGCCTCACGTTGCTCCGTCTAGTCACATACTCTGTGACTTATTCTCATACTGGGATGCAGATCGGAACACTTTCCGATTGCCAGGGGTCCGTGGTGAGTGGACCATTACATTAGAGGACGTCTACCGCATTCTGGGGGTCCCGATCATCGGGAGGAGACTCACACTAGAGACAGCAGGCTCACGGGCACAGATTGCACAGTGGGCGACATATATGGGAGATGCAGCTATTTCCACGGGGCCGAAGAAGGGAGTGAGAGTTAGATCCATTCCTTCTTTGCCCATCCCCGTATTTCGACAGGCCATCATGGGGATCCTTGCCTCGAGACTGATCGGGGACAAGGGAGGTGACACTTTGTTATACTGTTGGGCCCCCATCATTGCACAGATAGAGGGGCATGGCCGGATATACGCCTGGGGGGCAGACATCTTGGGGACCACCTATCATGACTTATACAGGGTGGTCCATTTACAGGGACAGTCTTTGAGTCACCCTACTCTAGTTATGAGTTGGGTGTATGAGCGCTTCATTCCCTATGGCAGAGGCGTGGAGGTGGCAGATCCTGGGGCTGTGAGGGCAGCCAGGTGGTCAGATATGTCGGTGCTTAGAGCACCTCACCAGCCAGTAGCTTCCCTCACTATAAAGCAGAGATATGGAGGCCACACCGCACTCACCATGGCCGGGCTGCATTTGGGGAGAGGAGGCCTTACATTGATCTCTTGCTCCACCACAGGCAGCTTATTGACCGTGTGGGACGGGTGGAGGTACATCCTTTCAGCAGGGTTCCTCAGCAGTTCGGCCTCCCATATGTGGGCATGCTTCCTCCAAAGAAGCACCAGCTTTGCATCAATTCGGGAGGCTGAGGGGGCCTAGAGGCCGTGGTCGACAAGGGTTACCCCCGGCATTCCTATTGCAGCCGGGGGGATAGTTCGGGCCGAGGGAGAGCCGGTGCGCCTCGGCACCTTTACTTCAGATTACCGCGGTCCCGCTCATAGTAGTGATGACCCTATAGATATTGACTCCGATTCCGAGGAGTCCACAGAGGGAGGGTCGAGGAGAGCGACGGATGAGAGTGATCCTGAGTGGCATGACACTCAGGATATCATGCAGGCGGAGAGGGCGGAGCAGAGCGCAGAGAGAGAGACTCTGGTTTCCGAGGAGCCACTCTCCCGGGGCCATGGTGGAGATGATGAGTCCGTTGCGGGGCGTCATGTTGCCCCAACTACAGGAGCAGCTCCTCAGTCGGCAGCGGCATCTGCAGCGGGTCCTGGCCCTAGTGACCCATCTTGGAGGCTCGGTGATCCGAGTAAGTTATCTTCTCCTCCTTTGCAGTGTTAATTTGATTTAGGACTTGTTTTAACTGCTATCTCTCCTTATATTGGTATCCTGTATATTTTAGCCTCTTGCCTAGTTTTTAATTCATCTTTCCTCTTTGTTTTGCAGAGACCGTTGACGAGTGGCGGGATCTAATCCGTAGGGTATGTACCGATTCTCTGATGATCCCTATGGATAAGACCCATGCGGAGCTATCCGTAGATGCCGGGGAGCCCTCAGCAGCCGGCAGGCATACCGACGTCTTCGCTCCCGTTTGGCATGTGGCCAAGATGGTGTCGACTCTCCGCACAGAGTTGGCAGGCTATAGGACAGCCGAGCGCCTTATGAGGAGCCGTTCTCATGGCGAGACCACGACCACTCCTCGGGACCCTGAGCCCTCCGTCCATTCGTAGCGCCAACCAGAGCCGAGTCCTAGCGAGGGCGCGCACCTTCGCCGGGATCACGTAGGGGCCGAGAGGCCACTTGCCCCTATGCATCTTTTGTATTATAGATTCTTTTGTGTATTACGGGCTCTTTGAGCGTTTTGACCATGCCTAGTGCATGATGGCATTGTATACAAATATTGATTATTTATATATATGCGCCGATTTTGGATCAAAACTTTGTCACTTGGGTCTTCCCTTTCTGTTTCCAACTTTTTTGTGTATACTACGATGTATGTTTCATATGCTTTCTAGAATGTATGCAATGGAAAACAGATGATGCAAATGTTTGCTTTCTTTTTGTGTTTCATGATGCTGATACATGATTTTGTAGATATATCGTGATCTTAAATCTTAGTTTCTGTGAGCAATTTGGATACCTCATGATTTGTTTTGGCAAAGTGATGAAAATAATCAATATGATGAATAGATTAACTTGCCCCACTCCTAACTCCACGCAACTAGTAAGATGCGAGGGCTCATCACCAAGAGCCAAGAAGGGCGCAAGTTATGGAATATGGTGAAGTGATAGTGATGAAAGATAGACAAGCTTTGGTGGAACCAAATGAAAACTACAAGCTTATTCTACCTGAATGACTTCATAGTTTTGGATGCAACTTGCTTTGCGGTTTATCCAGACTTAGACCCGTAGATGGCCACATAGTAGACAAAATCTGGGTTTTTAGGATTTTTAACTCTCTTGGAATTTTTGAACATCTGATTCATTCATTATTGACTCAAAGTTTGAATTGATTGTTTATGACCTTTTAACATTTACTTTGTTTAGAGGACCCCTACACTTTGCCCCCATGCTACCTGTAAGAAGCATGGGTTTATCACCAAGGGCAAGGCATAGGCGAGTAAGGGCATTTCCATCCTTTCCCAACCCTACGTCACTAGTAAGAGACGCAAGCTCATCACCGAAGGTCAGGTGGGGCAAGGAAATGTGTAAAAATAAAATTTTCTGTTTAATCACTTCTTGACTTGTCTATTTGAGTAAAATGTCAGTATATGCTTATTTTCCAAAGAGATGTGTATATGGGATAGATGTGACACCATGAAGCTTCTAGAACAGACCATAGGCAAGACACCTATCCTAAGAAGAAATCAAAGCGAGAACGAACTTGCAGATCTTGGTATGGTTACCGTTAGGACTTCGTCATGTCTGATTTATTTGATAAAAGATTCTGAGTTGATTGATGATATCGAAGACGGAGAAGTATGATTAAAGAGCTTTATGCCAAAAACATCACGAGTTTGTAATGAATTGCTTTGAGGATAGATTCCTTGATCACAATTTATGTAAGAAACAAGTGGACAAAATGATCTAAATCTATATGAAGATGCAATGTAGATAGTTATATAGGTAGCGTTAGCTGCTTACGCGTAGAAACGCTTGAGGTGGAGAGAATTGACTGTTTCGCCAAACTCCTCACCTTCTAGCGTGCATAAGAGGTATGCACCATTTCCGTAGTCCTTTGTGACTTGGTACGGGCCCAACCATTTGGGCCGGAATTTCCTTCCTTCGCCGGTCTTCTTGTCGATCCGGCTGTCTAACCTTAGAACTAGGTCACCTTCGTATATGTCACGTTCATAGACCTTCTTGTTGTACTGCCGGCACATCCGGTCGGCATAGACTCTATGTCGTTGTTCAGCGTCTAACCTAGCTTCATCCAGACTTTCTAATTGAGAAAGACGTGCTTCTCTGTAAGCGTCCTCATCCAGAATCCCTTGTAGCGAAATGCGGAGACTGGGGATTTCAACTTCGAGTGGGAGAACTGCTTCTGACCCAAATACCAGCGAGAAAGGAGTTGCTCCTGTCGGAGTTCTTATTGAGGTTCGATGGGCCCACAAGGCCGGATATAACTTTAAATGCCAATCCCGCTTGTTTTCTTTCACTGTTTTAAGGAGAATGGCTTTCAGTGTTTTGTTTGTTGCTTCAGCCTGCCCATTGGCTTGGGGATAGTACAAGGAAGCCGTATGATGGCTGATTTTAAATTTGTTGCATAGCTCACGAACTTCTTCATTCTTGAAAGAAGTTCCATTATCTGAGATAATGATTTGCGGGATACCGTACCTGCAAATGATTTGGTTCAAAATGAACTTAGCGATTACGTAACTAGTGTATAATTGTAAGAGGCATGGCCTCTACCCATTTAGTGAAATATTCAAAGGGCCGTGATTATAAAATTGTGGCCGCCTGGATGAGGGAGAGAACTTCCTATCAAGTCCAGCCCCATGTAGAAAAGGGCCATGGAGTAGTGATCGGTTGCAAAGCTTGTGCCGGCATATGGATCTCATGAGAGAACTCCTGACATTTATGACACCTGCGTACAAACTCTATTGTGTCATGTTCTAGAGTGGGCCAGAAATAGCCCATTCGATGTATTTTTCGAGCAGTGGCATGGCCACCGAAGTGGCCTCCACATATACCGCTATGGGATTCATGGAGAATCCTCTTGGACTCTTCTGTGTCAACACACCTTAAGAGCATTCCATCGAATGCTTTCCGATAGAGCACCTGCTCTATAATGACGTATTTAGCTACGATAATGCGTAACCACCTTCTTTGTTGAGGTGTAGCTCCTTCTGGGTACCTATGGTCCATGATATAACTAATGATATCAGCATACCAAGGGCACTCAGATATAGCAGGTCGGGTTTCGACGTAGTATACGCATTCATCTGGAAAGTCTAAGTCTACTAAGTCGCCTCCGTCTAGCGGGTTATCAGCTAACCAATCTGCGATGATTTGCCCTTTAACTGACTTTTGGTTTACAAAAGTTAATTCAACTCTCCCATTAAGGTTATAAAACGCCCAAATTTTTTTGACAAGGACCTTGTGTGAGAAAAGTCCGTAAATGGTCCGTCTTTACTATGACCCTTGTCTCTTGATTTAGCATGTAGTGTCTTAGGCGTTTAGTAGAAAGACTATGGCAAGACATTCTCGCTCCGCTTGTGTATAGCGCTTTTCATAGTCGAGCAATGTTCGCTAAATGAAATAAATCGCACGCTCTCTTTGTCATCGCTTCTTGGGCTAGCATGCAAGCTAACGAAACATCGGTAGCCCGTGAGTACAAAATTAAAGGGCGATCTAGCTTTGGTGGCATTAGCGTAGGCGGTGATAGCAGGAAACGCTTGACTGCATCAAAAGCTTCATTGCAATCTTCAGTCCAATCAATGCTATAGTCCTTCTTGAGTAAATTGTTGATTGGATGAACGGCGAAGCTTAGATCCGGGATAAATCTCCGGATTGCACCCAGCTTTCCGAGAAATGATCTGATTCCAGATTCATTCGAGGGTGGGACCATTTCGAGGACAGCCCGAATTTTGGCTGGATCAACATCGATCCCTCGTGACGATATGATGTAACCTAGGAGCTTTCCTCCTGTTACACCAAATACGCATTTTTCTGGATTTAGCGTGACTCCGTATTCTATTAGACGTGAAAGAATGATGCGGAGTACTTCGGGATGGTCACAACGCTTCTTGGCCTTAGCCAACAAGTCATCTACGTAGGATTCCACGATTTTATGGATTAAATCGTGAAATATGTATGTCATGGCCCGCTGGTACGTAGCACCGCGTTCTTGAGACCGAATGGCATAACAAACAGAGCAATAGGTTCCCAAGGAGTTATAAACGTGGTTTTAGCTTGATCTTGCTCGATATTTTGATTTGATTGTATCCCGAGAATCCATCCATGAGAGACAAGAGTTCAAAACCTGCCGCTGCATCAACAATAACGCTGTCTATGGATGGTAATGGGAAGTCGCCCTTAGGGCAAGCTTTGTTGATATCTCAAAATCTATGCAGATGCGTATCTTTCCATTCTTCTTGAGAACGGAACGATGTTGATACCCATCGGGAGTAGTCAACTCGGCTTGATGAATCCTACCCGAAGGAGTTTTATTACCTCCTCTTTTACCATGAGGGCTACTTTGGGCTTCATGGGTCTTGATTTTTGTTTAATTGGCTTTGCATCTGATCTAGTGACGAGGTTGTGTACCGCAATGTGGGGTGCGACTCCTGTCATCTCTTTTCAGTAATTAAATGCAAATGCCTTTTGATGTTCTTTTTCGAGAACCCGAGTATGTATTTCCACTTCCTCTCAAGTTAACGAAGAACCTAGCTTTAAAATTCTTGGTTCATCTTCCGTTCCGATATTGACATCGATTGTTTCTTCAATTAAAGAGGCATTACCCTCTTCGAACTCAGGTGGTGCCGGAGGTAGATCTATATCATCCCCGTTTTCCACCGCGTATATATTAGGTTCTTTTTGTGAGGGAAGATTCATTACGGGATTTCCGAAGTAGGAAGATGAATGCGGGATCAGAGATAAATCTAGCGTGTGATAGGAGAGATGTAGTGCTGCATAGGCATTTAAGTAATCCAAAGTAGCCGCATCGTTTCCAACATGGTCTAGGACGGTAGATTCATTTCCGCTTGAAAGAGGATTTGTCATTGTTTTTATCAATGGTTCGTTACGAATGGATACTGTGAAGTGAGTATCTTCTAGCTCATTGCTTGGAGTAAAACGTGATGCTGAGGTTGCTATTGAATCGGCGAGAAGATTTTTTTCTCGCGGGATTGCTTCAATGGATATGAAGTTGAACGCCTTGCTTAAATCTAATACAGCATTTTTGTAAAGTTGCAAGTGTTCGGCTTTAGTTTCATATACCTCTGAAACTTGGTTTGCTACTAATCATGCGAGTCTCCTAAAACTCGATATTATCAATACCAATTCTTTTGGCTAAGGTAAGGCCAAGGAGGAGGGCTTCGTACTCAGCGCCGTTGTTTGTGCATTCAAAGTTTAATTTAAAAGAAAATGGGAGGACCTTCTCTTCGGGCGAGGTAAGAATTATACCTGCCCCCGCTCCATAACGGCATTTAGCTCCATCGAAATGGAGAGTCCAATACTTAGCCGGGAGTATGGATGTAGGTGTATCTGCTGTGTTTGCACACTCTACTTCTACCATACAGAGATCTTCTGCTGGCAAGGAACCAACACCTAGGGAAAATCCGATACCTACTGAATCGAATGGTAAGAACATTGGTGAATCTTGTTCTATCAACTCAACGATCTTCGCAGTAGTCCCTAATGATACTATTTCTTTAGTTTTGCCTTTAGGGGTTGGAATTGTTTGGGCTATGTTGGTAGTTTCAAGATCCGTCGTAGGTATCAACTTTTCCTCTGGCTTTGGGTCAGAGGGTTTGTTAAGTTGGTTTGTTGGAAGTTCGAATTCTGAGTGTATACCTGGTCTTTTCTTTAAATCAGCTAGGTGTACGTCAAACGGCTTTGGATCACCTTTGCTACAAATACCTTTCCCGTGATGCAGAATCTTACTTCTTGAAATAGCGTGGAAGGGATTGCCTTCATTCGATGTATCCAGGGCCGGCCGAGGATCATATTATAGTTAGTTTCCCGATCTATAATATAAAACTCAGTCAGGATTGTTTTAGGTCCTAAGGTGACCGGTAGTATTATAGTTCCTATCGATGTGGCTTTAAGGCTATCGTAGCCTCTCAAGGTATTTCGTGTAGTAGAACAGTTTGTTTCTCCATATCCCAATTTTTGGAGAAAAGAGAAAGGGACTATGTTAACCGCAGCTCCATCGTCAACCATTGCCTGTTTTACATAGTTATTATAAACTTGTACTTGCAAGTGTAGGGCTGGATCGCCTCGGCGTGCGATCTCAAAGATCTCGTAGGCATTTTACTTATTTCAATATGAATTCAACATCCCTATCTGCCTGTCCCGGAGGATAAACATCAAAGTCTATATGATTTACTTGTGCTTCTGGTGGTGGAGTGATACTAATTAAATGACCCAAACCTAACGCCTCTAAAAGAGCAGCCCTGTGAGCAGGGGAATTCTTTAGTAAATCAAGGAATGAAATATGCGAGAAGGTTTTTGTTAGATCATTAATTAGATCGTAAGCACCCATAGGTTTTGCTACGGTTTGCTGGATGTTATCTGTTTCCGGCAGGTGGCTTGGACTTGGTTGAGAGAAATACTCTCGTGTTCTCGTAATTGCTTCAACGGGTAATTCGGAGTCTAACTCTACTAATCCAACTACCTTAGGTCGTGGTTGACTTCCTAGTTGTGGCGCGACTAACGGATTTAGCGAGGTTGAGGCCTCGTGATCGTTGTTTCCTGTTATTGCACCTTTGTTTGTTCCAGCTGGTTTCAACCTATCGCTATCATGATTTGGGAGTGGATCATTAAAGATCTTGAGAGGGGCATTCTGAGGGGAAACTGCCCCTGCGAAGGTACTTGCCGCTGTCAGTGACGAGGATCTCGCTAAGAACATATCCATAAAAATTGTTTTTGTTCATTCGGCAAGCGCCGCATGAATTTGTTGTAATCACGACACGTTCTAGTGTCATGACCCCGAATTTTATGGAAACCACAATAAGAATTGGGGTTGTAATTCCCGCTTTGTTGGTTTGGTGTGTATTGTGGCCTAAAATTCCGATCAAACTATTGCTATTAGGACTAAAGTTTTGTTGTTTCTCGGTTTTGACTTTGGTTTTGATAACCAAAGGAGTTTTGGCTTGGTCCTCAGTATGGGATTTCGCCGTTGTTGTTGTTGTGATTATTAAAATCCACCGTATTGATCGTCGGGTAAAATTGTTGTTTCTTTGGTTGTTTGTTTGTGACGGAGTATTAACGACATTTACCCTCTTGGGCTGGTCGGGCTACCCCATCCGTTGTTACCCCACGATTTTTGTTAAGGATTTTGGGTCCTCGATTGACGCTTGTAGTGGTTGTAGTATTTTGAGTAGAGGTGATTAACCTCCCGCTTGCTCCATACGCCTTACGGCCACTATCTATCGCGCTTGATCAATTCGCAGAGCGCTCTCAAGTACCTCGTCATAAGTCCTTAGTGGGAACTTTTGACTTCTTCCTTCACTTCTTTGCTAAGAGAATGAAGGAATAAATCGCATAGCTCCATCTCGATCCATGTTTGAGCGCTTGCCGAGGAATAAAGGACTCGTGCGCCACCTTTGATGAAATGGGCGACAGACTCGTTATGTTCTTGCTTGATGTGCAAGAACTCCCCGATTCCCGCCCCAATAGTTTGTTCATGTCGAAGGCTTTGATGAACTCGCATACGAGTTGTTTGAATGAATGTATGGAAGCTTCTGTATTCTCGTAATACCAATCGAGGGCAATGCCTTCCAAAGCTTTTGGGGAATATTTTAGCAACAACCCCATCCCATGGGAGTAGTTCACGAATGGTCAGAAGCGTAAGCTTTGATATGCGCATTCGGATCTCCTTCTCCTTTGTATTTGGGCAAATCGAAGAGGCCTTGAAGCATAACGCTCGTATGGTAAAATCTAAGGGCTCCTTTAAATATTCTCAATAAGTCCCTATCGCATACGCCTCAACCATCGATGGTGCCTCGCTGAGGAGGCGGTGGTGGAACGGGTTGTTGATATGGCGTAATGTACGCGTTAGCAGGGGCATAAGGCAATCCCTGTATTTGAGTAAACACGCCGGGGATGAGTACATATCCCCTTGTGGTGATTTGGAGTACATGTTTAAGTACGAAGGTGTACTATCCAGGAATGGATTGCTCTCATCGACCAGAGGAACAAAGCAACGATGGTGGGTCTAGTTGGCACTTGTTGTGAATATTGAGGAGTCATACCTAACGTGCCTACTCCTGTGAGGAGATCTACTTGGCTAGGATGGTGCGGAGGATTGAACTCCCCGCTTGTATGAATCTCGAATTTTGACTTGCTTGGGCAAGTTCTAATCCTCTAACCTTTTCTATTAGAGTCAAATGACTTCGCTCTGGTGAAGCCACAATATCGTGCCTCGGTGGCGTTTGTTGTATAACATGGCTTTCATGAGGTGTGTGATATCCTCGCTATGAACCGATCACTATCCCGCCAAGCATCTCCGAGAGTATTTTCCATACGTGATGGCATAGGGGAATTTTCGAGGAGAGAACTCTGGCCGTATCTCGCAGAGTTCCTACAGGTGGGTACATGCCTTGAGAGCGTTGTTCACTCCTAGGATAACGTATTGAGTACTCGTCATCTAGAACTGAGTATGGATCTGATTGTCTACTAATAGGCGGTCTGAGTAATACCTGAGGAGATGAAGCAGACTCTCCAGTTAATGTCATATTGTTCGAGCCTGAAGGCTCTGTTTGTGTTTGAGCAAGTTGCTCCAACCCTCTCGCTCGGGAAGGACGAGTTATATCTAGTCCTTGGTGTTTGTGTTGACAACTGATTAGTTGAATAGTTGTCGCCCCACATTGAGAGTGAGGGTGATGACTGCCTATTCTGTTGGGCGTAGTATGCCTCAAGACCCAAGAGGGGTCTCCAGATGCATCGAATCCCGACATATTCGGGGTATATGAATACCCGCAATAATGGGAAGGAGCGAAGGTGATTTGAGAAGATGAAACTTCTCAAAGAGAAGGTGAAAGAATTGTTTGTTCACGCTGGGTTCACCAATTTTGTACGCCGAAAAAGTGACAAAGTAGCTTGAGAATCAACAAGTAACTCTTTCTACGTACCCGACCTCCCGAGGTCGTGCCGAGACAAATGCCGGTGTGGGTAGAATGCAGCAGAAAACTAGTTAGGCAATTTAATGTCTTCGACACGCACTAATGGTATTTCATGAATCTAAGGCAAAGAAGGCCCTTCTAACTTGATCGGTGTGATAGATCGATCATCGAGGATGACTGCCAAGGCTCCAATCAATATCGAGCTCGGCGTGATTCGATCTATGGGTCAGGATGCGTGGAAAATGACCCGGATGGTTTCGTATTTCTCCCGATAGGGTCATATGGTGAATATAGTCAACTCTATGGACGATTCTCTCGCCTAGTCCAAAATTCTCTAGCTTCGTTGGCAGTCAGTGTCTAGTAGGGATAATCATGAATGATGAGAGGTGGAATCGAGTAGACTCAAATACTAATTTACGTAGGCCGTTGTCTATGTCTAATTCTCTTATGGATTCATTAGGTCAGGATCTCGTGGATCACAACCATAGACTCTTGGTTGTTGCGGTCCCGTTATGGTCATACGGGAGATCAAGTTCGATCCCTAGTATCCAAAGAGTCGTAAGCTTTTTCAGCTTTTCTATGTTTAGAACCAACAATTGTGCAATCTTCTCGTAATACCTTACAGTGCATTCTCGCAACTTGGATTCTTAAGCTGGTATCTATATCTACTAGGGTGTCTCCAAAGATCCGGGTCATGGAACTAAAGGATCACACCCGAATGTTTGTTCTCTTCGAGCCCTTCTACACCATGTGGGTATTTTCTAGGTAATCTGTAGTTTGGCTGATTTGACCAAAATAGATATGCTTGGTCGCCTTCGATGTTTAACCCTCTCAACCGTGTCCCGATCTCGCTGGAAGTCTCGTTGTTGTTTGGAAGACTTGTATCCTAAGGTTTTGGTCAATGCCGCTTATTGCCACTACGGTATTGGGTCAGGGCACAATTGGCTCGAAAATGTATTCCCGGCTCCCTAGGTCCCGTAATTGTCATGCAAAAGCAAGAATGAAACAAACTATAATAAAGTAAAATCTAAGTGCACTTCTAGCATATATAATTTCTTTTTGTATTTTCTTCGCAATTTATAAGAAAGCAAATATTTAAAAATTTTAGAATTGACAACTAAACTAACAACGTAAAACAAACAAAATAGCCGAGTGTAGCTATTTGTCTCGTGCGATTTCGTATATCTATTCTAAACAACGAAATAACTAATCTATTCAAGATTCTCGATCCTACCTCGTAAGTGAGGAATGAATCATAGTTTCTCGTAAACTATCAATCCCCACAACCTCCCCGGCAATATCGAGAATGGAAATAACTCGAAATAAAGTGATTAACTACTTTATTTGATAAGTTCTAACTAAAACTTTGAAAGATGGAACCTGGATTTCGCAGTAATAAAAGGCGAAATCCGACGGTGTGTGTGTTCTTGTCCCCTCGCATGATCTCTTCATTGTTTGTGCTCACGTGAATCCGTAAAAGCGTGGAATGCTTGCATCAACAGAATAGATATTTGGATCAATGGACAAATTTCCTTCAGAATGCGTATGTAATAGAATGCGGATAGGAGAGGGATAGCGCAAGAGTACAGAGCTTGGCCTATGCAATTCCTAGTGGGGTCTACTGCGAATCATGCAACAAAAGCGCCCGTAACTCCGAAACTAGTCTCGTATGAAGAGAAAACCTCGCAACTTTAATGGCTGCGCTAGACTATTCTACTCCAAAACAATAATACTGCAAGCTTTGCACAAGTTGGATCTGTGGCTTACCAACAAAGAACACAAAGCTAAAACAAACCTATAAAAACTATGCTACCAATCCTAAGCAAACTAAAAGGACCACAGCACTGAAAACATGAAAGTTGGAGTGAAAATGGTGGCCCAAATAATGTTTGCACTTGCACAAGTTGGATATGTGGCTTACCAGCTGCAACACAATACTAACCAAAGCACTCAATGAGAAAACTAAGAATCCTAAGCAAAGGAAAACTAAATCTGCTGTAACAAGAAATTCAAAAGCAAACTTTGGAGCAAAATTCAGAGGCCATTTGCATGTGCACAAACCATGCATTTATAGGAATCCAAACATCCAAAAATCAAATCCAAACTGAACTCCTAAACATTAAACAAAAGAAAAACACTATTCCAGGGGGACCAAAAACATTAATTCATGCTCAAGTCGGCAAGAAAAGCCGGTGAGTCGTGATATTTCATGCGGGTCGCCAAAAGAGCGTTCTCGAAAACGCGCACAGACCGCCACCCTTCGTATGCGCGGTTTCACATCAAGACCAAAAAGCCAAGAAAAGAGGGGCGGTCAAAATAGGGAAAACAAAGCCGCCTTCGGGCGGCGGTTTCACATCAAGACCAAAAAGCCAAGAAAAGACGCACGCGGGGCTATCTGTAACGCTTCTCTGGATCCCGAACACCTTGTGAAGAGACTCAGTATCATCATTGGGGCACTTATTACACCGTTCGCAAAGACGATTACCTTACAATTTTGGTACGTACAAGTAACTCCATCATAAATGTTCATCACATCATATTTTGAATGATGGTAATATGATAGATCTTATACTTTATTTACCCATTTTATGGAAAGATAGTTCGCTTAAGTATCAAAGAACATCCATGTTCTATTCTCATTATTATTTCACCTTGAAGTATTATGTTGAACTCCTTGTCATGTTACGGGAGTTGGGTTAGTTTTACAAAGTATTTCAACTTAATTTCCTTAAAGGTTTAAGTGCTGCCCAAAAGGAACATCAACAAGTTTAAAGACATAACCCTTATATGTTGAACTTTATCTTATCATCTAGAAGGTTCATCATATTAATTTATCTCTAGTATAGTTACTCAAACTTTACTAAAAGAATATTCCTTAAGTATGTATACATAAGCATATACATCAAGATTCATACCTAGATGATTTCTCATCTACCAAGCATTTAACCTTTAACGGTCTTGTGAGGAATCACAACCTCTTGCTAACAATAATATTAATTTCCCATAAGTTAATCAGTTTAGATTAAAGAATTCATCAACACTACTCCATAGTGTATTTCATTAACCTATCCATTATATTACTGATTTATAACTTCACAACTCATCCATTGAACTTACTAGGTTCACCTAGTCCATAAGATAGCTGTTATATTTCTAAAACAGAGAGTTACAATAGCCCTCCATTACAATCGTCCAATGATCCAATTTTCATAAAATATCATAAGTATAAAGCCATTCTTATACCAACACTACTACAACATAGTAGAATTTATTATAGAGATTGCAGAGAGGCATCAACATTCTTCAACAATATGAAGTAGGTATTTATTGACCAAAAATATGGAATCTTTACCATGTCACAATATATCATAATTGTACCCAGTAGATTTTTACAATAAAATATTTGCTCAAAGGAAACAAATAACTTCCTTGACATAATTAAGAATGTCTCAATTCAACAAATTTAACTGCCACTTTATCCTTTAAAAGTAAGCATACGGTTCAATTAGACAATCAAGGTGTTTCTTTACTTTACGCCTGTTATCTTCACTCACTTTCCTGCAATGGTTAGGCAAGATCAGTTCGACTGAACTGAGCAAGAAAATTCCTTTATCCCATTTATCAATTTATGTCATTAAATGTTAGAATGAATATATACTGTAATAATAATCTCATTCTTACAATTTAACCATGTAATGCAACAAACATCATATTTAATTAACTTGCTTTGCAAACATTAAGTACAACTCTTTTTACCTTTTTCAGTATTCCTCCATGAAAAAGTCTCATCAACACTTCACTTATTTAAATTGAAGTAATGCCCGGTAAATATGTTAATGTCAAACAATGACCATCAACTAATTAATACCACATGTTATTATAATTACAACCAAATTCCACAGAGGTTATATAGAGTATCAAACTCTTACAAATCGTGGTAAGTATCTATACCATCCCATTCATAACTAGAAATTGCTGCAACTATTTTTGCTGCTCAAGAAATTCAAACAAGTATTAACCTTGGACACACAAGGTAATCCAAGCTACAAAAATGAAACCAACCAGTTTCATCAATACCAACATATCCATCAAATAGATCCAGTTAATACACATGACGTTTATATGTCATAACTACATAAAACAACATATTCTACATTATCCATTAATATCCTAAGAAGGAATGATATCTATACATCTCAAGTTACATATCGTAGTAACTTAAAGGAGTTAAGGAAATATAGACTTTGTTGCCTATTTATACCGTATTATACCTTCTTTAATAAAACACATCATCTCAAATTATGTCTTACTATATTCAGCTTGTAATAAGAATCCGAAGGCACAACCATTCCAAATCTTATTTATGCATACGTAAAGAGTCTAAACTCCCCAAATTTGTCTCAATGACTAGCACATATTACTTCTCAATAATGGAGATATGTTACACTTGATTTAATTTTCCTATAGAGATTCAATCAATTACATAAACTTCACATAATAATAATAATAAAATTTATAGTAAAGGTTGGTTTAAAGGAATGGGAACAAAACTAAGTTTTAGTTCCACCTTTGTGCTATATAAATGGAGAAAAATACTTAAGACACGCATCTGAGGTGCCAACCAACCAAGACGCTTAGGTTTCAATAAGGATTTTCAGCCTTCCTTATAAAAATGATACAATCCATCATTTTTCCAATCTTTATCCATCAAGACTTCCTGGAGGAGGAAGAATTGGTGTGTCATACTCGGCGTAAGATAAATTAGGCTCAGTCCTTCGAAACCTAATTCCCAATTTCATTTGTTGTTCTCCAGTGTCAATTCAAACTAGTTTAGACAACCACTTAAGAGCAATTAATTGAATTCTTAAAATTTGGATTGAGCTGAAGGTTCCACAAAATCAACATTCAATTATATCAACAAAAGGTAGTTCCTATATCCTAAGGAAAGGAACATTCCTATTGAGATTACAACCTTCACGAGGCTAAATGATGACAACATGAGATACTTCTACAACTCATCCATCTATTGTTGTCCAACTACTATGAAACCAGGAGTAACCCCAATTGTTTCCCAATAAACTTTCCTAGGAGTTGCAAGGATCCATGTATCAGACAAGGATAACAAGAAGTGTTGATAGTTTATTAACACGTCATTCAAACTGAGCCTTGCCAGAAAGGTTTATGCCCAGGTTTATTTTACAAGGAGGGAGTGGTAAATGTAATTTTCTCATAGACCCAATAATGGTAAAAGATTACGATGGGTGACTAGAAAATCCTCCACCCTAGCGGCAATCCTATTCTTCTCTTAGTCCAATCGATGGAAGAAGAAGTCTATAAATTATCCTATGCATGAGATAGAAATACCAACAGGATATCACCAGATCTACCTGGGCTCATGCCCAAATATACCTCCTTTTTCTACGGTTGTTACACATAGAACAAAAGTGAAAGTAATAAACACCAGTATCTAGAATAGGTTTAATTACTAGATCCATATACCTAGATTTCAGTTAGGTAAAAGGAAACCCATACACCCAAATTTAATTTTTGCATAACATTATATTATTTGCACAAAAACCCATTATTATCTGGGTTAACCTCCTTAGAAAAATGCAACCAAAATTTCTCTTTCCGGGTCTTAATAATTAAACATGATCTGAGAAATCTAAAAGACAACAATAATATTAAATACGTAAATTTAACATTCATACTGTTTACCATTTCTTTTCGTAGAAAAATAGAGTATAAAAATAACAACCTCCAACCATCACATACCCAATTAATCTTAACTCAAATAGAATTACAATATGTATTCGTTCTAGCATTTGATAAAATAAAAATATAAAAGGGATAAGTAATGATTCTTTCTTGCGAATTCGCTTCCTACATCCTTCGAAATCTTTCCCAACAAGTGTTACAGCGACAGAGAGCTTATGGCTTCAAGACTGTCCACCTTGAACCAGCCAACAATTCCAACCTTCTTTGCAGTCATACAAAATGGTGTCTCCCGATTTATAAATTTTCCCATAAAAACAAACTTCCTCTTCTTAAAATAGTGATATGAACTCATAATTTACTCGTTATGCACATATACCGAAGTGGAGTTTTTTTCCCCCAATTTCAACAACCAAACCAAATGAATAAGTTTCATGCAATTCATTTCCTTAGGGAGATTTACGGATTTCCATAAATATTAAATGCATAATTTAATGGTGTTAAATGCTAGAGTACCACACCAGTGACTCATCCAACTACCACCGCCCTTAAACTCTCCTCTAAAATTGGTGGGATTTCTACAGTTTAAAGCCTCATTTACCTTTTCCACAAAATTTTCTAAATATCATTCACTTAATTACTTTCTATAACCTAGGTCGATTAACCTTTGGTGAGAATGAAATACAATATAATATAAAACCAACGTTATAACACATGCATAGCCTTAATGTTATTATCTAAATGCCCCATAACTCCCATAGAGATACATATTAAAATGTGAAATCAGCTATGATAATTTCATAATCCAATATAAGTATCATGGCCTAGGATTCATAAGCCGAGTCTACTGATCATAGTGGTTGATCGTTAATAGGTTCGTTAGATAAATCCATAAACTACGTTCCCCTGTTTAAAACATATTACCTTCTAGGAATGGAACAATGAAATATACTATTTCACAGGTATCATATTATCCTTAGAAAACTTTAACCCGACCCATTGTGATATCATGACCCAATGCCACTAGTATGACATATTAAGTCATCCATCCTTTCGAAACCAATTGTTAGGAGTCTAACATCTTAATCTTTCCTTTGGCTTTCATGCCACTTCCATTCTAACATTAAGTCATGTCGTCAATGGCTTATTACACATATTTTAATCATAACCAATCATACATGTTTTCAATAATTCAAAGGTCCCAAAATTAACACCTCAACCCAAAATTTACAAGCCCAAGTCAACTAATCTACAAAATGATTAATCATTAATATGGTTTAAGTGAATCTCTCCCTTTGACTACAATGTTTAAAACTCATTGTCTTCTTAAGATGTCATAGTTTTAGAAATATATACATGTAAATTAGTTTTATATATATATATATACCACCAGTGCGTAATGTGATATAATGGCTCAAGATTAATTTACAAAAATGTAGATCATGGAGCAGATACTTTTTCCCCTAAGTCGTTTGCTATACGTTGGAAGACTTATTGACTTAGTGCCTACAAGCTTAAGCCAGTGGCTATAATACTATTCTCAAGAATTAATTATCAATAACCCCTTAGTTTAGATAATCTCAAGATCAATATCAATTCTTTATAACCCTATCATTCCCTTTGTCTTGTTTTCTCATCCTTAATTGAAAACACTTGTTTCTCTTTCACTTGGGGTCAGGATCGGTTGAAGACGATGATCTTGTTAAATTCTTGACTACACTTTCAGGGTATTACATTATTTTTTGAGTTTTTTATGTTTTCAAATCATGGATGGTTGTATGGAATCATTCAATCATTAAAATCTTGGGTTTAGTTTCGGAGGATTTTTTCCAAAGATTCTAGCAAAGATCATCGGAGGTGTGGGGGAGAATAAATGGTGAAAATAACTATTTCCCACTATTTATAATTTGAAAATGGAAGGAGGGAGAGTGGGGAAAATTTTTCTTTCCATTTACCAAGGTGTAAAGGGGACATGGAAACTCACTTCACCCTAAGCTTGCCACTTTTCACATATTCATTCGATGAGCACATTAGTAGAGGGGGCTAAAACGAAGTAACTTGAGTTAAGGCATGGTCACATGTGTGACCTGAAGGATAAAAAGGGTTGGGGAAAATTTTTTATGCCCCTCATTCTCATTTGTAAATGGGACAATGAGTTCAAGAAAATGTGCATTGCTTTATAGTAATGCCAAGTGTCACGTATGCATGGCTAGATAAGTGTGCATGTTAAAGCCGTTAAAGGAGCTTAGGTGAGTGTCGATAGGTCATATGGGTGTCTAGAGGGCTCCATAGATGTTGGGAAAAATTTTTACACCTCATATCCATTTGAAAAGGTTGAAAGGGGACATGAAAATGTGCCTTCACCGATTGTGCCACATGTCCAATCAAAATTGGTTAAGTGTCGAAGAGCATACCTTGAGAGTCGATTTGTGAAGGTCATATCTTGAGATTTTGGATGAGGTTTTAGGAAATTATTTATATGATTTTGAATAAAAAATGAGTTTTTATAGTAATGCTAATGGTCTCAAGGCTTGATTCTTAGTGCAACACCTCCAAATGGGCCCTTTTTTCTCAGGATCTCCTGTAGTGCATGAAAAGACTCATATGGCTCAAAAACTACATAGTTCTTGAAGATGATATGATTTAATCACCATGTGGGGAACTGAAATATATTTCCAATGATATCTTGTTTGGTCCCTAACTCCTTCTAGAGCTCCTGAAATAGCTCTTTTAAGATCAAGTTCTTTTTTTCTAACAAGCTCCTTAGGCCTCTAAAACCAACCTTCAAAGTGACTCAATCTTAAACCTCCAAACCTTTCCATATTTTACCTAAATTAGTTACACCATGCTATAAGCTCTCAAATACACCTCCATGATGAATATGGGTCTGTTTTTTTGCTCTTATGATAGTGCACTGTGCTTAGAAAAGTTGGTGAAAGCCCCTTCTAAGTATGCTTGAAAAATCACTTTGCAAACCAATTCTCCAACATGCTTGAATGATCCTATTTGTTCCTAAATCACCTAGGAAAGTATTGAAGAAACCATAGATGGGATCTTGAATGGTAAGATTGGACTTGAAATTGTGGGTAAAGGGATTTGGGAGTGTGTTTTTAAGGATATGACATAAAAAAATGAAAGTACGGCATAATTTGTTGGTTAGTCAAATATACACCCACCTCTTGGATCTAGAAGGATCGAGTCATTTGAGACAAAAATTGAGTTGTCTCCAAGTTGTGGTACCTTGTGCACATGATATGAATCTCCGAGAGAAGGCCAATTCCTCTATCTATTTCTACCGCCACTCCTAGTGTTGAAAGGGAAAATTAAGCTAATAATGCCAAGGGACCAGGACAAAAGATTAACATTAAAGAAAAATACACTAAAAGGTGATAGCACCAAAAAAGAGGGATGGATACTATCTATTCTGAATGAAAATGAAGGAAAGTGTGTGGAAGAAGGCTAGGCACATGTAGCATACCTAAAACACATTTACTAGATTAGTTTCATGGAGCACAACTAGAAAAGGGATTACAAGGGATGTAGAATGACACAACAAGCATGTGATGTGAAAGAAATGAAAGAAGAAAAAATACAAAAATGTTTAAGACAAAGAATAGTCACAAAATTATGCTTCTATTACTTCCAAAAATGCAAAGAACTATTACAATGGTGAAAGAGGCCAATATCCACATGCACGAGTCGATCTAGAGGTCTCTAATCTCATAATACATAAAATATGAAGTCCTTAACAAAATGCGTAAGGATCCAAAATTTCCAACACAACAAATGAGCCAAGCTCTTACATTTATAGATGAATCCATGGAAGAAGAAGAGGAGGGAAAACCTGAATTTGAAATACAACCACCAAAAAGAAGCATTCAATGCCTGTAAATCTACTTTCAAATCTATCTAATACATTTCCCAAGTCTGTTTAGAGTGTTGGAGAAAGAAAGAGGCTGAATTAGATCCACCAAGAATTTGAATTTGAATGTTTAGCATTGTATCCTATGTCAGGAGCTTTCATTTGAGACTAGTGTGCACTAATAAAATATCTATAGTAAAAGATATGGTTGTCGAATATTTTAGATCCATTTGGGAATACAAGACACGTGGCGAAGGTGGGTTGACTAAAGAAATCAGCCAACTATTCATCTAATTTGTCATTTCGTAATGTGTCATTCCATGAATGGTTGTTAGGATTTGGTGCCCTATTGGCACGCTTTGACTAGTTGTGTGTGGCACACTCAAGTGTGAAAAAATGATGTGGCACGAGAAGATGCAGAGGGCACAAAAATATGCTTGTGAAAGAATGAAGCATGGGAAGGAGGGAGAAGGAAGGCGTGCACAATGCCCGCATGGAAATGAGGCAAACTGGTGAGTGGAGAATGCATAGTCAAGGCACAATTATTACAAGGTAATGTGCCAAGTGTGAGGAAAGGGTGAACAGGGATACCAAGGATGGCTAATTTTGGAGCAAGTGCTAGATGCACATGCACATGATGGATGTAATGTTGAGAGGAAAGTGGAAGTGCAAGGAATGCGTGCAAGGGGAAGATGAAACAAAGAGGAAAAGGAAATGGAAGGAAGGAAGGAAGGGGAAACATGCAAGAGTGCGTGAGAAAAAGAAGGGATGTGTACAAGAAAATTTAACCAAGGGAATGTGATAAGTGAACTTGAACACATGTAACCTTGAAATGAAGAGCTTAGAGGAGGAAAGTGTATACAATTTACCCAAATAAGCTGGGAGAGTTATTTGGATAACAGTTTTGGCAACTTTTGAGGCCATCTACCTACTAGATGAAGGAGATCAGTAGCTTGAAGCATCCATTATGCATGGAGCATGTTAGGTAATTATGAAATTATTATTTAACTTTGAATAACTACCCCCAAGTCATTTGAAGGATCATTTTTGACTCTATTATGAATCCCGCAAACTTCTAAAAATTATTGGCATCCTAGAAGAAAAAAAAGAGTGGACACAGGAAGCACGTGAGAATAAAGAACTATATACAAATAAACAAATGTGCATGCAACGCACTTGGAGTAATTAAAACTACTCTAATATATACAAAATGATGCAACAAACTTAATGGAAGGGTTTGATATAGATTCCATTTATTGAGATTTTTAGTGTGCCTCCATTAAGTTGAGTTAATTCAAAAGAGTTAGCCTCTTTATACAAAATGATGATGTATGGGCCACTCCAAAGTGTATAAAAATTTGAATTACACCAAGGTTTAGCTCTTTTAGCATCCCATTTCAAAACCAACTCCTCAAATTTGAAATTTTGAGGCCTGACCATTCTATCAAACCATTTATTTGTTGCTTTCTCGATGTCGCTCTAGCCTAATCATGGAAAAGTTCCTTGACTTTTCAAGATTAACCAGATCTGTCATTCTAATTTCTTTCAAGTATACACCTTTGAGTTCCATCTCTAGAAAACACCAATGATTTGAACTCCAACGTCAAAGGAAGGGTATCCTCTTTTCCATAGACAAGCTTGTAAGAAAAAGTTCCTATTACCTTTTTAATTGTGATTATATTTTCCCAGAGCATGCATGAGACCTTTGTATGCCATTGTCTTTGGCTGATGTTCATCACATCTCAAATCTAGAAGGATCAATTCATTTGAGACAACAATGGAACCATATCCAAGTTGTGGGACCTTGTGTGCTTGAGACGGATCTTTGGAGAAGGCTGGATTCCTCTATCTATTTCTACTACTACTGCTACTCCTAGTGCTTTGAAAGGAAAACTAAGATAATAATGCCAAGGGACCAGGGATAGAAGGATAACATGAAAGGAAACTACACTAAAAGGTGATAGCACTTAAAAAGAGGGATGAACACTATTTGTTCTGAGTGAAAATGAAGGAAAGTGCATGGAAGAAGGCTAGGAATGTGTAGCACAACTAAAACGCATTTACCATATCAATTTCATGGAACACAACTAGAAAAGGGATTGCAAGGGACATAGAATGACACAAAAAGCATGCAATTTGAAATAAAGACAAGAAGAAAGAATACAAACACACTTAGGAAAGAGAATAGTCACAAATGATACTTCTATTACTTTGAAAAATTTACAAAATCATATGATGGTGAAAAAGGCCAATATCCACATACATGCACCCGATCTAGAGTATGCGACTCAGAATACAAAAAATATTAATTCCTTAGAAAAATGCGTAAGGATCCAAAATTTCCAACATAAAAAAGAGCCTAGCTCTTACATTTATAGATTAATCCACGGAAGAAGAAGAGAAGAAGGAGGGAAAACCCAAATTTGAAATACAACCACCAACAAGAGGCATTCAATTCCCCGTAAATCCACCTACAAATCTATAAACTAAATTTCCCCAAGTTTTTAGTGTGTTGGAGAAGGAAAGAGGGAGAATCAGATCAAATTGGGTGGTTGGAGCAATTAGATCTCCCCATCAATTCCAAGAAAGATGTTTTCCCATTTCTCACCTACCAGATCAGCTAGGAATTTCAATTTGAATGTCTAATATTGTATCCTATGTCAGCAGCTTTTCGGTTGAGACTAGGCACATGCCAATAAAAGCTACGTAGCAAAATATATGGCTTTAAAAAGATATCGAGCCATATGAGCACGCTGACACACTAGCGCGAATAGATTGACTAAAGAAATTGACCAACTATTCATCTGATTTATTTTTTTTCCGCATGTCATTCATTGGCTAGTTGGATGGTTACGTGTGGCACACTCAAGAGTGAAAAAATGATGTTACATGAAAAGTCACAGAGGGATTAAAAATATGTTCATGGAATAATGAGGCACGAGAAAGAGGTAGAAGGAAGGTGCAAGCAACACGTGCGGGAAATGATGCAAATGGGTGAGCGAAGAATGCATAGTCAAGGTGAAATTATTATAAGGTAATGTTTGAGGCAAAAGGAAGAACAATTTTGGAGCAATTTCTAAGCATGCAAACACAAAATAGATGTAATCTTTAGAGTAAATTGGAAGAGCAGGAATGTGCGTAAGGGGAAGATAAAACAAAGAGGAAAAGGAAAAATAAGGGAAGAAGGGGAAGTGTGCAAGGGCGCATGAGGAAAATAAGGGAGGCACGTGAGGAATGTAACCAATGGAATGTTCTAAGTGAACTTGAGTGCACACAACCTTGCAATGAAGAGCTCAAAGCCAGAAAGTGTATACAAGTTACCCAAATAACTAGGAGAGTTATTTAGATAACACATTTTTAGGGTTAATTTTTCCCATAAAAACATAGGAAAACCGTGGCTCTAGCTTGGGATAGATTATAGATCAAGCGTAGCAAATACATGATGTGAGAATCCTAGAATCCTAATTTTCTTCATGGATTAGTGCCTTATCCATTAGACTTTATGGAGTCATCAAAGATATATGATACATAACCTCCTTAATTGAACACACACGCACACACACATACAAATGAATAAAAGAGGAACACACAAAAAGGGGAAATAAAACACAATGGAAAATGGAAACTATGTTATAGGGGAGGGGTATTTACAGATGTAGGAAAATAATATACACATACCTGGAAAAAATTTAAGAAACGTACATGCCATCATGGAACAATGGACTAAAATGTGATCTTTGAAGTATGAAAACCATTATCCAATCAAACCATGCTCTTGTGATGGATTTGCATGGCTTGAGGAGAAGAATGTTCATTATTCCTTTCTCGTATTCATACTGCACTTAAGAGTTTTCTTTCATCCATTGAAAACTTGGTTACCTTCTTAAAATATTGCATCTTGAGGCTTTTTCTTGTTGTCCTATAGTAATGAGACACCATTTCTCCATGTCTTCGTGGAGTGGAAAATTTGATATCCTCATCATTGGATTGTATCCTAAAATCATAGCCTATGCTAAAGCAAGGTACTTGGGAGGAGTGAGAAAAAACTAATTTTCTTCCTGCTCAAGAAATTATCTAATCATCTCACTTTTATACTCCAAAAAGATGCTTTAAAAATATAGGATGCATCATTGGGCCAAATATATTCATCATCTTTAAGAACTTCATGCAACATGAAAACATATTTGAGACATATTAGGGCTTGGGAAAAAGTGTGTGTAATCTTATTTGTAATCCCTTGATAAGAATCATCAACATTCTCACTTTGTTTTTGGAGCAATTAACATTAATCTTCATATTCTCGATGTCCACATTGGTATTGTTTTGAAATGTAAAACCCTCAATTTCTTCATGAAGGAATTCTTTACCTTTGGGTTCATTTTTTTATATGAACTCTTGTTCTACACTGGTGGAGCATTCCAAGTTGATTTTGAACACACTTCCAATGATCTTGCAATTTTTACTTTGTTCTAAAAACTCTCCTCAATGCAAATCAGCTCAACATTTTCCCTCTTGTTATCCCCCATAGCAAAGATGTTGCCTTAAATATAAAAGAATTCCAAAGGATATTTGAGAACCTTCCTTCTTTTGCATTCACGACATTCTTCATACAATGTGGGAGAAAAATACATATATTCACACTCCCTCTCATCAACCAAGGCATCAGGAAGTCATAAAACTCATCCATCAGCTCCGTATCAGCATCAAACATTAGTATATCAAAAACAGATCACAAATTAATTTAGACTTATCTTGTATTTCAATGGCTTGATCCAGAGTTCAAGATTGAGTTGAGGGTCTTTAGTCTCTTCCACAGCCTTCAAGAGATCTTACACGAGATAGCTCTTATGAGATTTCCATAGGCTCATATTTATCCTCATTGGAAGAATATCTGTGTTTTTCCTCTAATTTAATCCATTCGAGGCCATGATTCATTTGAAATATCCTTTTTCACCTCTTCCTTGATTTCTATTTTCTAGGATTCATTTTCTTGTAATAAAGGGCATGCTTGATTCATGAAACCTTCTAATAAAGAGAAGAGGTCCATGCTTTGTGGGATGGGTACTCCTTCAAGATAAAAATCCATAACATCCTCTTAGTGGGAAGTATAATGCCATGTTGGGGAAAGGGAAGAACTTTCTATTAGAGTAGGTATTTACCTTAGCTCATGTTCACCTAGGTACTTTATTTACCTTTATTGTATTTATCCTCGCCCACTTATGTGTATGTATATTTATTTTTATTTATTTAGATATAAGGGGATATTATCTAGTTGTTAGGCATAGTTCTTTCCTTGATCTATGGTATTGACTAGATAGTTGATGTCTAGATCTCTCCTAAATCTATGGAATTGACTAGTTCTTTACTTGATTTATGGCTTGATCTATGACCTTGACTGGTTCTTAGATTTTTATTCCTTTCCTATATAAGTAAGGCCCATTCTCATTGTATTTCATTGAGTTCCATAATAATATATGATATTATTGCTCATTTGTTTGCAAAGTCTTATGTAAAGTTATTCTGGTGAATTAATTTATCTTATTGATCATTGTCTTTGATTAACATATGTGTTCTTGGCTTGGTATGATTTAGTTATCATTCCTTTTACTTTCAATTCCATCTTGGTCATTCATTACTAAATCTTCTTTCCCATATAAAAGATGAAATGATTTTTTTCACCATGATGATGTTTCTACTCCCAAGTGAGCAGAAGTGTTCAAATTTTTAATTATCCTTGGCTTTGAAAAGAAAGTGGGATTATTCCATTCGATCATCCATGATTGAATCAGGAAGGGAATTTGATTCTTCAACTATTTTTATTTCTTCATTCAACATTTCTACATCACTAACAAAATCAAAATAGAAAGGTAGATTTTTCATGATCATTTTGAATTCACCCTCCAGAGTCTAGGATGTAGGATGGATCTCTTAAACCTCTTTACATATCTCCATTCCCTCATTATTCAAAAGATCAAAATTTAAAAGGAAATTATTCGTGATTACCTCAAATCCATCATCTTTTATTTCCTCATTGTCGGTGGAGTCTTCAGAAAACATTAAATCATCCATTATGTAGCAGGAATATTCCTCTCTTGAATCAATTACTCTTTCAATTGGTTGTGCCTTGAGCCATGATTAGTTTATGAGTGTAATTTCCACATCCATGTCTTCTTCATCATTTTCCTCCAAGTACCAATTTTATTTTCCTTAGAAGATTCCATGATAAGTTCCTCTTCAACAAATGCGTTCAAGAATCTTCCAGGGATGAACACCTCATAGTTTGAACAGTCATCGTGGTACTCTTGAATTTCCTCATTCTTAACAAAACAATATGCTTCAAGGTGTTCATAGATTCTTTGAAAAGATGAGGCACACATCCAAACTTTGTCATAGGCTTTGGGGTCATAATTTCCTTCCATTATGCTCTAAATGCTTTCCATGTAATCTCTTTTCAATGTGTTAATTTATTCATCACCCTATGCTATGAATTAATCTAGAGAGTGATAGAAAAAGGAAAATCTTCTCAATTTTATAGTGATTTGTGTGAGGTTGCAAAAATATTCTCTTATGGATCCTTCATCATTTTCCAATGTTCTGATTTGATTTTTCATTAGGATCTTCCTCCATAAGATAGATCTTCTCTTCTTCTTGTTTACTATGGTGTGCTTTGAGTTTGTCATACATTTATTTCAAGGCCTCAACATCACAATATCATTGTAAAATGCTCATGAATCTTTGCACGTACTCAGTTTTCAAGGATTCCATCTCATCATTTCTATACGCAAGAAAATCATCCCAAAGGAGTCCAAAGAAAAACATGAGTCTGAGCTTTTCATTCACTGTGAAAGATTGAAAGAATTACCTTCAAAAATTCTTCATCTCCATGGATTTCATACAACATCTTGTACCTCCCTTGCATATTTTTCATCAAGTATCTTACATTCTGGATTGTTGGCCTAAGAAATTCCCATTTTATTTCCTTTGGTAAATATTTTCTCAAATTGTAACCACCAGGATTTGATGTCAGGTTCTTAGGAAGTGAAATTCTTCGAACAACCAATGTCACTAGAGAATATGAGAAATTTCAATACCATTGCAAATTTGATGAGTGTATGGGTTTGATAAGAATGTATTTAAGTGACATCCTTTTGTTTCATTTGGAAAAATGTGACTCTCCTTTCAAAATATGGGAGAAATTGGAGGATTTATTTTGTAAGATGGATCATATGAGAGCCACACAACTTGAAATTGAGATCAACTCTCTTAATCCTTAAGATTTTCCAAAAATTATAGACTATCTTACCAAGTTCAAGCATTTCTTGACACAAATGAAGGGGAGTGGAAGAAATAAGAAATATGAAGAGTGTGCTCACTTTATTCTATCCAAGTTGAGAGGACCTGTATCTAAATTCTAGAGCCAGAAGGATTACTAAATTTTTGAAGCCCATTCAAATTTGAGTCTTTACCAATGGAAAATACTTAGCCAAATCACAAAGAAAGCAACAAGCTCATGGACGATGCCAAGTGTCCAACCGACATAACTTCAAAATTCAAAGGAGGGAATGAAGTCTCGGAATCCCGTAGGGTTTCCATAAGGAGAAAACTAAAAGGTCCCCTCCCAAAAATGGGGTTTTACATTACATGTAACAAGGTTATTTAATTTCCTAAAGGAACAAAATGACATGCTCGCAGATGATGCCAAGTGTCGGCACATTGCATTCCCAAAACCCCGAAGAAAAGTAGAAATATTAAGGATGCGCGGCCTTCCACGTGGATCTTGTGAAAAATGGACTCCAAGTTTGAAGTAGGTCAAAAAAGGTGATAAGCCATGTATCACATATGAGTGATTATGAGACTTATCTAGCAAGTTTTAAATGCTCAGGATATTTTTCAAAAGATCGGAAGTAAAGGGTCATTTGGCTTGTCACTTCAGTAATGAAGTTAATGTGTAGTCCCATGTGAAGAGTGTGAACCTGTGAATACTCAATTTATTCACTTGCATTCAAAGGGTCATTCCAATAGAATGACAAAACACGCACCACTTGAATCATGAGCCTAGGAACCAATGCACAAGAGATCGAAAGATCTAGTTATGTAATAAAGAGTTGAAGGGATGTTCCTCAAAGGTGAGTCCATCTCAAAAGAGTTGGTCATAGGATAGTTAAAGATGCATTAAATAGGCATGGCTCTCACTCTTTAGAAAGGGAAGATAATGGGAAAGCGTGAGAAAGATCTAAAAAATATGTTCCTGTCACTTCGCTCCATTTATCATAATTAAAAGGCAGTTGGAAAGGAGTAAAGGATGGCTTCTTACCTCCTCCTCCTCCTCCTATATATATTGTAATCAAGAGAGATAAAAATAAATAAAGAAATAAAAGAGTCAGTCATTTTTATTCTCTATCTCAATCCCTCTTCTGTAAAAGGCAGGGGCCTTGGAGCTCTAGCCTTCTTCCTGGGTTTTGTAATAGCAATCTTGCCTCTTTTCTATTGTAATACTATGCATAATTTTTGGAGTAATATAATATGCCTTGTGGTGCATTTTTTCCATCCTTTGCATATATTTGTTGTCTTTGATCACCTTTATTTTCACATAGAAATTGTGCATCTCTATAATGTTATTACTATCTTTGAAGCTATGCTTAAGTAGTTTGAGGTAGTGTTTTGTGTGATATTTTCTGGTCTGTGGTGTAATTTTGTCCACCCTTTTCAGTTGTTCATAATTTACATTCTTCAGACAAAATTTTTCTCGATTGATTTCTTAAGAGGATTGTTTGGTGCATCGCCCCCCATTAACTTTTATGTTTTGTTTCACTTTTCTGACCCTCATCTCACACCGTAGAGAAGAACCAGCTTCTTTAAAATCTAGAGGTCACCTTAGGGTGCACGTCCCACTAACCTAAGGTTTCCTATGACTCTGATGGTCCATCTACCAAGGATGATCATTAATAGTTTTCCCGCAAGCCCGATGGTATGAATCAGAGCAAGATTTTACCATTGCATCAACTCGTCTCTGCTCTCTGTTAAAGTTAAAGCTTTAATGGAGATAGTTTTGGATCACATCTAGTGACTCCACATGGTACGGAAAAACAATTACAAAGGATCACAGCCTCCCTCTCATCCATTTCCACTCATCTTTCTTTCCATGTCTTCCATTTCTCTTCATCCTATGGAGTAATGAAATCATGACTTCATTACCACCAAGGGATCATCCCCTTCTTCATCTCCAAACCATCCATTCCACTCTTCCCCTTTCTTTAAGAAGCTATACCCTCATGACAAGTAAGTAATGGATCTAAATCCAAAAGAAGAGGATCATATGGTGAGAAGTGATATGAAATTAGGAGGTTAATATCATAAGCTGAGCATTAGAGAAGTTTTAGATGTTTCATCTATTTTTCCTCCCCATAAAGCATCTCCCCTGGAAATGTTTTGGCCAACGGGCTTCATATTACAAGATGAAGCCACACATGATGGAAAATTTACAGACTCAAAAGCCATCATAAAAAGTGGGAAGCTTTGACAGAGGAGGAAGAAGATGAGCTCGAGTTCTTATCATATTTGGGGGATGCCTCGATGAAGAAGGGCCTATGGAAATAACAACCTTTTCCACTTCATCAACCCTGCAACAAAGGTAGCCTTCTGCTCACAACAACTCCCCTATGACTAGTCTCGTGGCTCTAGAAAAAGTATCATTGAATGATTTTTTCTTTCAATCGAAGATCCTAGATTCACCAAAAAAACTGCTAAAAATAAGGGGGAAAGGATAGGGGTTGACACCATTCATAAAATCCTACAAGGAAGCATCGCTCTAAAAGATACAATCCAAAAAAATGGGTAGGAGTAGAGAGTCAGACCGACTCCCACTAGAGAATGGTCCTCCTCAAGACCAAGGAAAAATTTAATACTAGTCATGCTCACTTCAAGGCATGAGTATAATTTTCAAGTTCCCGAGGGTCAGCTACAATACCTTCAACAAAAGGATGAAAATCTTGAGGAGGTATTCATTTTGTTCACTAATACCATGGGTGGAAGAGTGAAAGGTAATTTTTCACTCTTATTATAGGCCATACCTATAGCTAAATTAATTATATGGCCGCACTTTATAAGAAGGGAAGCTATTTTTCCCGCATGTTTCAATTTTTTTAGCTTTTTCCAATCCAATTAGGATAGGATTAGGAGTAGATTGCTTTTAGAAAAATAAGTGCTTGTGCACATTGTTGTCAAAATTTCCCCAGGGTAAATTTCGATAACATGCATCAAAGTTGCAGAAAGGCAAATAGGTCAATCCAGGAAAAATCGTGAAAATCGGCCAAGTCCTAGTCCAAGGAGCAATCGGGACATTTGGGACAGAAATGCGCGGATCGGCCGAAAAGCCTCCAGGCGGTCCAAGTGCCAAATGGGACATTTGGGACAAAAGTACGCGGCGGGCGCGAAAAGCCGATCCTGCCGAAAGAGGGAAAAAATTGACTAACTGCAGTCCAAGGCATAGTGGGACAAGCGGGACAAATGGACGCGAACCGGCCGGTTCGCCCGAAATCAGCACAAAGAGCACAAGGCAACTGGGACAAAGGGACGCGCGGGACGCGGATCACCGAAAAAGCCGAAAGCCAATGAATTTGCGCCACGTGTCATCGGCCAAATGAGGGACAAGGAAGCCCATTTCGGGCGGATCAGAGGTTTTTGTCCTAAACGGTTTGGGACAAGTCAACAAATAGACCCGAACCGGCCGGTCCGGCCGAAATGAGTCCAGAGGGTCCAAAATCAAATGGGACATCTAGGACAAATGAACGCGAAATGCGCGAAGGAGCCGAATGAGCCGAGGACCAATCAGAAACTGCCAAGTGTCCTCATAGAGTACAGGTCAGAAAAGTCAAAGGGCGAGTTTTCGAGCACCGAGCCGAATCAATAGGATCTTGCCACGTGTCTCATTTAGGGGCCCACGAGGAAATTTCAAAGGAAAGCCCGCCAAAAGGCAGAGGAGAGAGAATTATTCAACCAATCAGAGTACGCCACGTGTCATCCAGGCGGCAGAGCGCGGGAAAGAATTCAAAAAGGCGTTTTCGCCTGTTCCGTGCCCTAAATCTTCAGATTGCCATAACTTTTGATCCAGAGCTCGGATTTGCACGTTCTTTATACCAATGGAAAGCTGGTAAAATTCTCTACACGTTTCCAAGGCCAATCTTGTATTTTGGTTCAGTTTGGAGGATGAAAATCAAGAAACGCCTCTGGCACGAATAACAAACAGAAGTGATGCGTCAACAAACAATTTTAATGCAGCAGATGGGCAGTTCGCTTCGCTCGTTAGGCAAATGGGACCCGCCGCCGCCAGATCCGCCGCTTCTGCCATGATGAGATGAGTTAAATGCATTCAGGAGGTGGTTGGGGCAGATTTCGAATTCCTCTCTCTTTTCTCTCTCATTCTTCCTATAAATTGTAAGGAGGGGCTTCTTTCTAATGTTGGACATTTCTGTTTTGCGACCCCTCCCTTCTCTCCTGCTTGCAAGAGAATTCGTGGAGTTTCCAAGCCTCCCACATGGACTGTAATGTCATTGTGCCTCTTGGCCATTGCAATGTATTTGAATCAATCCTTTGAGCAATATATATGTCTGTGATTGAATTTAAATCCTCTCATGTATTCATTGTTGTCATTCTGATCTCCCATTGCATTTCGGTTACCTGTGTATGATGTGGTATTTCATCTATATGGTCTGTGTTTATGTTGCAAAGCTTATGTTCTTCATTCCTCGGTGCATCACCTCCATAGTTTAGGTTTTATTGTACGCATTTCTCTCTCCCTGTCTCCTTGGTAGTTAGGTTAGTTTTTGGGTGAACCTCTGCGTTTTATTGGTGCATCTGAACAGAGGAATAGGAACCAGCCTTTCTCTGGAGAATCCTTTTCTCATTTTCAAGTCCCACACTTGGAGGAAGGATTCAATGTTATGCAATCACACTGGATACCTAAGTGATCAACCTAGAAACTTGATCTGTATTCAGGGGTGCTGTGATTTTGCATCAACAGTTTTGGCACGCCCGGTGGGACCTAGAGGTCTCATTTTTATTGCAGCAAGGTTGATATGCATCTGCTGCAGTTTTCTTGCTTAAAAAGAGCTATTATTTGCATATCTGGCGACTCCAAAGGGAGGAATCAATAGAATTTCAGCAGTCAGGCCTAAAAGCTTATGAGAAGAATCACAAGGTCAAGAGTTGGAGAAGAAGAAGTGCTGTTCGAATACCTGCAATTATCTCCAAGAAGAAGGCAAAGAGGAAGAAGGATTCAAAGGTCTCCATCTCCACCAAACAGAACTCTTTCAACTCCTCCACCTGAGCGGCCTTTCTTTCAGTATACAAGGGTTTTAAGGCCAATCAGAATGGCGCAACCAGTGAACCCCTATGTCAACTTCACAGGCAGCAGCCCACTTGCTCTCAATGCACAAAACCCAATCCCAGTTGCAGCATTGAAGAACATTCCATACTTTACTGGAGAAAATCAGACCACTCCTGGTGACCATGTCAAGGACATTGCTAACATTTGTGCAATTCATGAGATCGATGAGATGCAAGTAGCTGTCAAATTGCTGGCGTCTTCATTCAAGGGGAAAGCATTGCAATGGTTTAGGAGCCTTGGAGCTGGCTCTATCACAAACTGGAATCAGCTATGTATTGCACTTCATGATCAATTTGGAGAGAAGGGAGACAACTTGTCTCTTTTGGAGCAGCTGACAACCATCAAGAGAGCTTCCAATGAGCAGCTGACTGACTTCAACTTCAGATTTCAAAGGTCTTGGGATAGAATTCCAGTAGCAGTCAGACCAACAGCAGAAGGTGCTTTTCTGTATTACCTTAAAGCTTTAAATTCTGATATTTCTATGTTGATTCAATCTATGGGAGGCACAACTATCCCTGCTGCTTATAGTATTGCCATTAGAGCTGAAAATTGTCTGATTCAAGCTGGAAAGCTAGCTCCTAGGCCCCCAATGCCATTATATCCAAGTATAGAGAGCCCAAGTACTAGTCAAGCACCTGTCTTAGCCCCTATTCCCACTCCTAGGAATCAGAGTTCAAATGAAGCTTCCACTTCATCTCCAAGTGCCCCAAATGAGCTTCAAGAAGTCATGAAGCAACTGCAAAATTTAGGTAATGAGCTGGTCACACTCAAGAGACAGCAAGCTCAAGGTTTTAGACCTTCGTATCAGCCTCAAGCTCAACCTAATAGGCAGCCATATCAGCCTCAAAGACCACCTAATCCATCTGCAAATGTGAATCAAACAAGGCCTCCTGTCAATAGACCTTTCCAGCCCTATAATCCAAATGCCATATCTGCCTCTAAAGCATTAGTTCCAGCACAAAATAACATGGCACAGGAGTACGATTGGTGTTACCCTTGCAATCTACCTCACAATCAGTCAGCATGTTTCAATGGTGCACTAAATCAGGCCTTGATGGTGCAAACCATTGGTGTTGCTCAAGATCCAAGCCAGGAGGATAATCAACAGCAACAAGAAGGACCCCCAACAGAAACCACATTGGCAAATTGGCAAACGGAAGACTTCTGTGGAGTTAACCAACAGCCTTTTCAAGGCATGGCTGCCAATACACGGTCAAAGAAGAGAAGCATAGAAGAGGGACAACCGTCTAATCCAGTTGTTTCTCAACCCACTCTTACACAACAGGGGGTCAGTAGACCAAACACAGCTCCAAATGTGCAAAATCAACCCAAGGTTCCTGTTGTAGCAACACACGCACATGCTCAAGCTCCAGAAAAGGTTGTACCAAGTAAGGGACAGCAAAAGGACAGTTCATCCCCTTTCAACATCATCGATCAAATGAAGAAGACACATATGAACATTTCCATGTGGGAATCACTGGCGATCCCAGGGCAACGAGATTTATTGCAAGCTGCAATGACTAATTGGTCTGCCACAAATATATCAAACCTAGGACATGAGAAGGTTCTCACTAATGCAGTGCAACATGATGGGGGGCAGACAAGAAAAATTTGAAGCCCCCACCTTTCTATGTTTCATTGATTGTTGGAAATCACTTGGTGCACAACTGCATGTTGGATTCGGGGGCCAGTAGTTCGGTGATGCCAAAGCAAATAGCGGACCAACTGGGTTTGAAATATGAGCCAGTACTGAAAGGAGTAGTACAGCTAGATGGAACGGCAGTGGGGACTATTGGAGTCATCAAGGAGCTAAGTCTAACACTACATTCCTGTCCTAATGTTACAGTTTTGCAAGATGTGTCTGTGATTGACCTTCCGCCACTCTTTGCGTTGTGTCTTTCAAGAGACTTCACT